>CM030850.1:7482736-7872736 GCA_018105865.1 Metaphire vulgaris
CGTTCATTCACTTAATTGGTTTATGCTGCGACTGTTTGTTTCGACGTTGCTTTAGGTACCGGTGTAGCACGCTGGTTATATATAATTATTATAACGTTTTCGTGCAGTTTTCCCATGCTTGTGCAAAAGCCGATGGTGGACACTTTGAACATAAATTCTGATGCAAATGTCATCTCTACTAATGTCTAATGGCATTGCTTGATAAGTTACTCGAGAGCTGTTTCGCAACGTTGAAAGTCAAATTCCGCTGTCTCGAAGTCATTTAATAATAATAATAATAATAATAATAATAATAATAATAATAATAATAATAATAATAATAATAATAATAATAATAATCTTATCTTATTATATAATTCTCGATGTCCGTCCGTCGCGTCTGTCCGTCCGTCCGCAGCACGGCGGGTATTGCAAGACGCTGTTGTCATTGACAACCAAATATTGTTTAATCAAAACGGAGCGTTTAACGAAGCGTCATAATTGCAGCTTAAACCCCGTCCCCTTCCCTCACCCCATCCCTCCCCCAATCGCCAGGCCCAACCCATTCCCGCCCCGGCCCCAAACCCCTTTCCCTTCCCCTATCCCATCTCCTTCCCTCTCCCCATCCTTCTCCCAATCGCCCCCAAACCCCCCGTTCCCCTTCCGTCTCCTCAACCCTTTTCCCTCTCCCCATCCCTCTCCCAATCACCCCCAAACCCCGTTCCCCTTCCGTCTCCCCAACCCTTTTCCCTCTCCCCATCCCTCTTCCAATCGCCCTGGCCCCAACCCATTCCGGCCCAGGCCCCAAACCCCCGTTCCCTTCCCTCTCCCCATCTCTTTTCCCTCTCCTCATCCCTCTCCCAATCACCCCGGCCCCAACACAACCCCAAGCCTCCGTTCCCCTTCCCTCTCCCCATCCCTTTTCCCTCTCCCCATCCCTTTCCCAATCCCCCAAGCAACCCATTCCAGCCCCAACCCATTCCCTGCCCCGGCTCTAAACCCCGTTCCCCTCCCTCTCCCTATCCCCTTCCAACTACCCATCCCTCTCCCAATCGCCCAGGCCCCAACCCATCAGCGCTCCGCCCTACCCCACGGGCCCCAAACCCCTCCTTTCCAAACCTACACAACGCTGCTCCCCGTAAACCCACCTTCCTCCTCCCAAACCTCCCTTCCATCTCCCAATGCCCTGCCCCCGTTATATATATATATATATATTCCTTCCTTCCTAGCCTCAACACCTATTTTTTATATTTAACCCTCAAGTGGGGATTAAATTTTCAGACGTCGTCACCGTACTGGGGATTTGATTTTTGGAAAAGCGTTCTCAGAAATGATTGTTGTAACGTTTTAAATTTGCTATATCTCAGGCTATATAGGAGCTAAAAAGATGAGGTTTGCACCATTGTTTAGATTGTTTATTCCTCTTTCTAACCGTCCGTGCAAAACAAAAAAATTGGGGGTAGAGTCCACTTTACGGCCTAAAATATCACCCTCTCCCCCGAAAATTTTTAAAGCCCCCTAGCAAAATATTTTAAGCGGTAACCCCACTTTGGTCAGCGGAAAAGTTCTAAAGGGATGTCAGAGGAACAAAATAAACCAAAAAGTTTGAAAATCGGTTGACATTTGGCAAAGATCTATCAATTCTAACCCGATGACCCCAATGTTTGAACATAAGTATTATCGGTGAATTTCGCGAAAGTTTTGAATTCTGAGAAAGTTTCCAAATTTTTTGAATTTGCTATATCTCAGGCTATATAAGAGCTAAGAAGATGAGGTTTGCACCATTGTTTAGCTTTTTATTCCTCTTTCTAACCCTCTGTGCAAAACAAAAAGTCCAGCGTTCACGAGCTTTCCGACAATCAAGTGAGAATGAGTAGCAGGCTGTTGCTGGGCGTGAAAAATCAGGACAGCAAACAAGAGAATCAAGCACTGCATGTCGTTCGACACTGCCAAATCATTACACTAACGTTGACTATCAAGGTTCAGAAAATTCCTGCGAATGGGCGTTAACTCGGTTGAAGGAAAAGGCGGCGAGTGAAGGAGAATCAATTGCGCAAAATGCTATTGCATTTGCGCAAAATCGGGTGGTAAAACAGACAATCTTCCCGTCATAAAATGCTGTTGCATTTGCGCAAAATCGGGTGGTAGAACAGCCAATCTCCCCCGTCATAAAATGCTATTGCATTTGCGCAAAATCGGGTGGTAAAACAGCCAATCTCCCCGTCATTTTGACGGGTAAACACCTAGTAGTAGTAGTAATAATAATAATAATAATAATAATAATAATAATAATAATAATAATAATAATAATGTTTGCTACGGATGTGTATTATGCAAGTTGGTTTATTAAAAACGAATCTCAGATTGACTTAGGTAATATTGTATCCTGATTCAAAAACTACAAAATTTTTAAAAATCTGTTCAGTATTAGCAAGACTGTGCGGATAAATGCATTGGCTTAGTTTTTGTAGTGGACACGGTGTAAGGTAACGGCGCCTGGACGCTGTCTGCGGATACACATGCGAACAACAACAACTACAAACATTAACGGCATGGTAACATCTTAAAGAGGGAGAGCGTCTCAGAGGCGGACCGAGGGGGCAGGGGGGTACATAGGCCTATGTCCCCGGGCGCCGAGGTGAGGGGGCGCCAAATTGGGGCATTTGGGTAATTGAAATGCACAATAAAGAAGAAGAAACACGTGTGATGACTTTTTTTGCTTGTCAAAACTAAATGAGATTAATAACAGGAAACTGGTTCCTGTTGTATAGTGTTACCGTCCTACCGACATGTGGCTTGTGAACTTCATGATGCCGTCATGTCGTGTGGCTGCTTTACTTAGAACACAAGCAAAAGATATATTTCACGAGAGGCTAACAGGTGGTCACGACGACCTTACGACGAAGGATACGAAGAAGATCGGCGAAATGGTTAAGGAACAATATGATGTATGAACCAGGTCACCGGGTCCCTCGAGTTTACAGGATTCCAATGGTTGGATGTGTAGGCCCAATGTATACACAGCATCGGATGAAGGAGCGAGCGTAATTATTATTATTATCCACGACATTTTTAAGAACGGAGATCGATAGATAGTAAAAATCTGGGTTAAATTTTCAGAAATTCGTTGCAAAATTGTCGTTTGACGTCGCCCTTTCCGACAATATTCTTCGCTGACATTATTTTCCCTGCGGGAGCGGGAATGGTCGAGAAGTCCGAAGACCATGCATGTGAAGTCTTTGCCTTCGTCTTTCCGAGTTAGCGGCACTATTTTTGGAAAGCATTGGGTGTTCTGCTGGTCTTTATGTCGAAAGTGTAACTGTTGTGCTGTTAAGTTTCCTCGGCTTAATATTAGTTCCTGTAGTCCAGTGGAAAATGGACAGACAAAAATAACAACAACGCCGCCCGCATATGTAGGCCTACGTATGTGCAGTGGCGTAGCCACGGGGGATTTTGGGGGGTTAAACCCCCTTGGACGGCGAAACAAATTTTTTAAAATGTATTCCCATGCAATTTTTATTTTTTGAGGCGATTTTTGGCAATTTTTTGGGTGAAAACCCCTCTTGGCGGCTATTGACGAAATTTTTTTTCAACCCCTCACCTTCCGGAAATCCTGGCTACGCCACTGCGTATGTGTACCGTAGGCTAGATCAGAACTTTGCCCTGAAGAACTGCTCTAAGAACATAGGCCCTATATATACTTAGGCCTACGATTTCCAAATCTGCAAGTAGGTAAGGGAATTCCGCTTGAATCCCAGTGGCGGCCGGTGGGTCTAAGAAGTGGGGGCTGCAATGTTGGTGTGGGTAAGAAAAAAATTCACCCTTAAAATTAGGCTGGAAATTCACCCCCCCCAAAAAAAAAATTTAAAAAACATTTTGGCAAGTAGTATGACTTCCCCAATGTCTATCCCCCCAAATATTAAACTCTCCCCAATGTCTAGTTGGCTTGAATAAGCACTGAGTGTAATAAAGAGCTGAATGATCCATAGGCCTATCTTAAACGTCGAGCCTGCCAGGTCTACGCGTTGCGAATGAAGATAAGAAAAATTCCTGTTTATATTTGATCAATAGGCCTATTCACATTATAGCAATGACTTTATATTGTGACTATTGTCTATCCGCCGTGATCTGGACCGGAAAATGACTACGGCTGATTTCAAGGACATTATTAAAATGACGCTATAGAAGTTCAATACTGCTGCTGATGATGATGATGACGACGACGGCGATCATGATGAGGAATATGACGACGACGACGACGACGACGACGATGATGATGACGACGACGACGATGATGATGATGATGATGATGATGCTGATGATGATGGTGATGATGATGATGATGGTGATGATGATGATGACGACGACTTACCGTAGACCAAATGCCTTAGTAAAAAAACAGAATACGTTTACGGAATAATCCACACTAAGTCGAAGACATTGAGTTCTGAGTCCACAGTCGACACCGCTGCAAGTAGAGTTCTTAACGGAAGAGTCCTAGAACGCACAGCGTCTGCCAAGCAAGCAGCGTCTGGTCCGGGACGAAGAACATATATTACTTTAAACGGCCGATCTCTTCCCACAAACGCCGTTATATGGAGCCAAGTCTCGTCCAGTCGCCGCCTAAATCACCGGAGACCCAGCCCCTCGTATAGGCCTATATGCACGGATAAAAACGCGGTTATAGGAGGAGGGGGAGGGGAGGGGGAGGAGTCGCATCATTCCCGCAAAGAAGAAGAGGTCGATGACGACGCTCAGCGTTCGTCCGCCTCTTTCTGTCGACGCAGCAGCAGCAGCAGCAGCAGCAGCAGCAGCAGCAGCACGCCGGCTCCCGCTTCTCGCATGCATGGCGGCAGGTCAAAGGCGTGCGACCCTTTGCAACACAGCTGGCTCTAATCAGGTACCGGCAATATAAAAGAAAAAAACCGAGCATATAGGAACATTAAGTCACTCTCTATTCGTTCGTTCGACGGCTGATAGCGCGGACGGAAGCAGGTATATGCACCATGCAGATTCTGTATACGTACAGTTTGGGTTTAATCGCGCGTTTCACGTATCGCCCCATCCTCTGGCCCCGGGTAATAGCGTCGACATGCCATTCGGCTTCCGTCAGCCGCGTCTGACTAAGCGACGTCCAATTGGCCAACAGTCCCCCGGCGGCGGGGAGCGAGGATTCCACTTCGCTATCGCGCTTCGGTGGCGTCTTTCCTGCCACTCGAGCCGTTCTGTGGTGTTTTTTGTGTTGCTGCAGCTGCTGCCACCGTCGCTGCTGGTGGTGGTGGTGGTGGTGGTGGTGCTGTGAAAGGCAGTGGGTGGGTGATGTATGAGCATCGAACGGCTCGAGAAGGCTGAACGGTGTCAGACACTCGATCACCGTTACCGCTTTGTGCGATACGAATACCCCAGTGGCGTTTCCAGGATTTCTTGGTGGGGCGATGAATGAATTCATGGAAAGTTGGTGGGGGAATGAAAATAGAAGGGGGAAAAATCAATAAACTTTGCCGGAAAAGGCTGGAAAAGGGGAATTTTATCACTCATTTATAACTACACTTTTACCGAAAAATAAGTTGACAAGCAAAAAAGGTCATCCCCGGTTATAGTTTTACTAGGCTTTTACCAAAAAAGGTTTCACGAGCAAAAAAGTAAGTCCGAAAGTCCGGTGGGGGATGCATCCCATTCAATTCCCCACGTGGAACCGCCGCTGCGAATACCGACGGGCTTCGTCGTGCGTTAATTCGTGGCAGGAAGAAGCAGGATTAGCCCAAGGCAGGAAGTCTACTAAAGTGACTATACGAAGCGGGGAACTACACCTGGCAAAACCATGAATTTTTGTGGTCAAACTATAGGTCAAACCCCTAGCACTTGGCATAAAAGCTGCCCTGAGAGGCTGAGACCGACGTATATAACCTACGCCTGCCGAATGGTCTATGACCATGGGCGTAAAACACGGGGGGACGGCGGGGGACGGTCCCCGAATAATTAGTTGGCGGGGACAGAGTATCAATTATCCCCCCAATGTTTGGGCTATTTGGTTAAAAAAATTCTATCCCACCTCATGATGTTGATGCCAGAATTACGCCAAATCCACATTCTCTCATTTCGGATGACCTTTTTTGCTTGTCAGGGTATTTGGAGAGGGAAAATATAAAAATATCAGGATGACCTTCTTTTTGGCTTGTCAAGACGTATTTCATGGGCAATTTAAAGTCCCCACCATACTATGCAATATCCCCCAAAGGGGGGTATTTATATTTCTGGGGGGTCAACTTTTTAAAAATTATTCCATCCCCCCCCCAATGTTGACGCCAGGTTTACGCCCTGTCTATGACTATGACTCTGTGTTGCCAGCCATAGGCGTAAACTTCTAATTAGTCTCTAAGATCGATCCCCACTTTTTGAGACGCTATCTTAGGGAAGGGAAAGGTATAGGGTTGACTCCCACTTTTTATCCAAATTTACGCCTATGCTGCAGGATCGTCAAGCGGAAGACACAATTCAAATTCAGGAAACACAAGAAATATACGGAACCCGACAAAATTATTTGCTGGAGGATTAGAGGAAATGATACGAGGTAAAACATGTCCAACGAAATGCGTTCCTAAAATCCTAACTCAAATTGAAAACTGACAAAAAATTCTGACATAGATTGTTTGCACCCCAAATTTTTATGCGAGGCAAGTTTTTATTTGCTATAGCGTGCTTGCGTCATCATAAGAAGCACCTCTAGGATCAAATTTATACTCTGTCTGATATTTTCGTTCGTCAGAGCTGAAGTTATAAACTCATCTAATATCGACATCATGAAAGTAATTGAGCGGCTGAGATGACATCGGTAGGGGAATAATATCTCGCCCACTGGCAGTTCTGACACATTTGAAGCATGAATTCACTCCCAGGAAATGCCTCACCACTATCACCTATTTCTCAGCATCATACAGGTAAAACGCAGGTAGATTGAATGGATGGCAGGTATATTAATTGGTCTGCGATAGGTAACTCACTTGTAGATGCTAGGGAAGCTGACATTAGATACAGAATTATTTGCAGTGATGACAGGAGTGTATTGTACATCTATATGCTGCTTTGAAAAACATACACTATGTGAATCATATGCTTCTCCAATATGGAGCTTTAACGGATTAATATTTGGAGGGTAAAGACCTTAAGCTAAGACATTTTAAGATCCCAGCGTTTGAAAATCTTTGTTGCACATTTTCTCACAAACAGTCACACTTTTCAATGACCATTTCAATTTTGTAGCCCAGAAGATTTCATTTTCCCAAACAGTTATTGTGGGTTGTTGCTTGGGTGTTTAACAGTGGCGGCTCTAGGATTTGGCAAGTGGGGGGGGGGCCGTTGGGGTGGCAACTTTTAATCATGGGGGGCCAACCATTTGTTGTTTAATGTATGTAGCATTAAGTATAGGGTCCCAACTGGGGGGGCCACTGGGGGGGGGCAGGTTCTCAATAGGGGGGCACGGGCCCTCCCTACCCCCCCGGTGGAGCCGCCACTGGTGTTTAATAGTAAATTTGACATTACTTTTGGATTTTATCTATCTGTAATATTCAAAATTGTTGTAATATCTTTTTCGGCTTAGAGTAATTTGTTGAAATTGTTTTTCTAAAGCAAATGGAAGTCCTACACTAACCAGTAGCAGCTTAAGTCATGGTCAGCTGTCGATGCGTAGGAATGATCTTGTTCCTATCGATCCATCATTACGCCTGAAAATTGAGAGACTAGAAAGTGTATGCGACAGAATCTTTTATCCATTCAATAAATTCTTAAACTTATTAAATTAAATAATAATTAAGCACAACAAAAAGTGAAGCTATTGTGGCTAAAACTTAAACTTGATTTTGTGTTCAGGTACTGAGCCTAGGTATTTCATGTAATTACCGATACTCATTAGTTAATGACAATTTTGAATTTGTTTAACCAAGTCATGTCATTGTTCGATTTTTTGGACGTAATTTTTGAATTTCCCAGATCGATATGATCACAGTAACTTTACTGTGGAAGATTTAATGGACTGGTGATGAGGGAGTTGAATATAACTGCAAAAGTTCATTTGTTTGATTAATTATTGTGCAGGCGCTAAGGTTCTTAGGCGTAAATCCAACAGAAAAGCAGCACCAAGAAATGCAAGATCGGTTAGAAGTGGACGCTGAGGGGACTGTCGCATACGGTGGTATGTCTGCTTCATATACTGAATACTCTGTTCAGTTGTCAGTTGGTTTGTTAACTGCTAACATGCTGAGCAGCTTACTGTATATGTGGTCTGGTCAGTTGTTGAATAGAACAAAAACTGCTGTACAGATGACGATGATGGTTTTGTAGTGCATGGTTGACGGTATAATAGCATTTTTGATGTTTGACTGGAGTTCTAAGAATTTGTCAGAACTTGATGTTGATGCATTGCTTTTGCAGGGAACATTTTGCATTTGATTGTAAGCACATGAAATTATTGTTTGAATAATTACTTTAATTTGGAATGTGATGATTAGAAATTGGTCACTTAGAAAGGCTTTGTACAAGTGGGGTTCATATTTGTCTTGTTCTTCAACATATTTTTTAGAGTTTGTGACTTTGGCCCAAGAAATATTTGCGATTGGTCTGCAGCAAATCAAGCCAAAAGTTCGCTCAATTAAAGCTGAAAATTCAGAATCTATGCTAAATGTTAGTAAGACTTAGACTTTTTACTTAAAAATTCTATTTATTTTTTCATAATTATGCATTTTGTATGATGAAGAATTTGAATTTATGATTCTTATAGCTAAGTTATGAAGACATTGTGTTTGATAGATGTCTGGAATTGAACCAGGGATGGAATTGATAAAAGCAATTGTGGACCTCCTTTATATATTAATTAGGTTTCATTCTTTTCATTCCTTAAAAGATTATAATTTATAATGATGAAGTTAATGAGATTTATCATTTATGTGATGATTGATTTTCATAACATTTAGTTTGAAAAGCAATCACAAGATGCTTTGTCTTATGAAGTTGAGGTAAAATGGGCCAACAGAGAAAGGGACAAACTGATAGTTGAAAACAAGCGACTGGAGGTAGATAAATATCTAAATTGACATTTGATATATCTCTGTTCTTCTAAGACCGTCAAAAATTAGTCTTTTAGGTGCAGAATTGTGGGCTAGTATGTTGTTTATATTGCCAATTTTAGTGATCATTATCCCTTATACTTTAATTATTTTCCCTTATACTTTTTACTTTGTAAATGATTTTTGTGATTACTGCAAACTCTGTTCTAGCTGCTTTGAGTGTATTTGAAACATTTTGTTTGCATTTGAGTTTAACCATAGAGTTGCTTAAAGCAGTATTTTTCCTACCGGCAGTTGTGATTCAAATTTGATTTTTCTGCAGATTGATTTGTCGGACTTATGAATATATTTGTAATTTAACCCCATTCTGCCCAATTGGGTCACTAGTAACCTGATACATTGTTAGTACTTCAGAGTAGATGTCTAATAAATAAAAAATGATGCCATGTCTAAAAATAGTATCAGGCAGCTATAGTTATGCCCAGTTCCGTTGGCATGCTGTCTTTTTGTGTTTTATTTGCCGTTTTTCATTAAAAAATTGATGCCGAAATTATGCAAAACAGTGTCCATCCCACAAAAAACTCAGCGGGGAAAGGGTTAATGATTTATGTTCCCTTGAGAATATTTGTGTTCAGTTTTATCACAACATATCCTCTGGAATTAGCATGCTCTCCACTTTATGATACGACATGTGTGATATTCGTGTGGGAGAAGGGAGAATTTCCTAGTCACTGCTTACTGACTTCCCTAACTCCATTACTCCACTCCCCAAAGTAAGGGGGGGCAGGCCAGTGAGGGAAATTTCTCTGTCCCCATTAAAAGGGAGAAGTTTCATGCTGTCATTAGCTTACTTAACTAATTTATTTATTACGCTGTGCAATGAAGCATTAACCCCTTTACTGGCTCTGACGCACACATGCGTCCATTTTACATTATTTTACAAATAAATGGTGGGTAAAGGGTTAAAGAATTGTCTCCCACTGGTATGATTGTTTCTCTCTCCATTGGTCTGACTCTTGGGTACCACACTGATCATGTGACGTAGTAGAAGTTTGTAAACTGTGACGTCTGCAATTGTAGGGTCTTTTGCAACTCAGAGACTTAGAGCTGAAGTCGGATGAGAGTGTTCTACTGCGAGTGAGAGAGGTGTGTATAACTGCGAGGGCTTGATTTTGCTGTTTTTTCTATAAAAAATTCTACGTTCCTTCGATAAATTTTTCCATTCATTCAAGACTTTGTGGTTGGTATGACTGCTTTTGAATTTCTGAATTGCAATCTCAATTTTCATCGTGCAATTATCACTTGACATGGCACGACATAATGCAGTCAAGGCATGACTTCTGGTGATTGTTACGAGGTTTAGGTAAACAGTGAATATGTTTTAATGACGCATCATAGCCTATTTAGGTATTACCACTGAGTATTCTGTGTTTTATGTTTGACGAAGGAACTGCAGAGTTCCGTTGATGATAATCGTTCTCTAAGAAGTCGCCTTCGCCTCGCGGAGGAAGCGCAGAAGGCTGCCAGACGGACGGAGGAAGACTACGAGGAAGTATTAAGGATGCTTGAGACTGAACTGCTTCATATGCGTCAGCATGACAGTAAAAAGGTTTATCCTCTGAAGATTTCATGGATTTTATTTATTCTGTTTTGCTGAATGTTTGTGATTTGTTCAAGACTGAGATTCAAAGTCATGTGCATTATTAAGTCTTAAGAAGTTCTAATGTAGTATTTTTTAAAATTCTTGAGTTTTTTCCTACTAAGCAAAGAAGAAATCTCTCTGAAGAAATCTTACTTTATTAATTAGGAAGTTCTTTATCAATTTTAAAGTCTTGGAATTATTTGTATTAATATTATAAAAAGCTTTTCTAAGTTTATTGTACACCAGCTGTACCCAGCAACACGTTGCCGTCACTGAGTCTGAATCTCCATCTCCCCCCCCCACCGTCTCTGCTAGCAGAATCTGATACATTAATATTTAAATTTCTAACCCGTTTACACCATCTGACAAATATAGTTATAATAAATATAAAATATATAAAATAATAGTTATAAGCCTGTGGTTAACAAACACTACTTAGACATCATAATTATGTGTAATCACTAATTTGTCACAAACAAAAATAAGCTAGGGTCGAACTGAGCCAGCGTTGAATCAACGGTGTTGAACTGATGGCGTCAAAAGAATAATTATGTGCCATAAATGTTACGTCCTGTGACTTGTTTTTACTTTCTAAAGCTTTCTAGATCTCCTGCTGGGCTATTGGAGGTTGAACATCAGCTGAAAAAAGTGGAAGTGGAGAAGAAGATGTTTGAAGTGGCTACAGAAAGACTTCTTCAATTTGTTGCAGTAAGTTAACCTCTTGATGTAGTTTTCTGTAATTTGATAAAGGCTGAGCATTTTCAATGCCTTATTTTTGACTTAATATAAATAATTATTAATGTTCTTTAAATTGCATAACAAAAATTTGCCTAAAGTGTATGTTAAATGATTGAATCTCAATCTTTGTGATTTTGTATTTACTGAATAGCGATCTTGTAATGAAAGGCAGAAACAACTAAATTTAAACTAGCGAGGATAATTTATTTTATTTATTTATTGAAAGTTAGGATTTATGTGGTGAATCATCCTAGAAGGACTACTTGAACACATTACAAAGTACATGAATAATATAGGTCAGGATTTAATTGATGATTGATTAATGATTGCCTTGAAAATTCTTGACGTAAATCTAATGATTTGTGTTTCAGTGTGTTTGTGAACATCTTGATGGACTCTTGGAAAGTTTCAAGACTGAGTAATACAGCTCTGTCATTTTGCTTCTTTTTTCAATGTAGTTTTCAAAGTAGTTTTATGCATTTTCACATTCCTTTATATTCAGTATCAGGATGTTTAGCATAAACTTGAATATCGAATAGTGTGAAAAAACTTCTGTAGGGAGCATTTTTAGTCAAAATTAAGGTGTGCAGTATTGTATTGCCATCAGATAACTGCTGTAGTAACATTACCTCTAACTGGATATATGCAGTTTGATTTAATTCCTGTAATTGTGTAGAAATGCCTTTAAAGTGTTGTAGCACTTAATTGGTAATTTAGACAACATTGAAGATTATGTATTCTTATTTGAACTGAGATTGGTTTCTTTTAAGTATGTGCACTTAATTTCATCATGCCTGCAAATGCTTCGTGTAAATTTTCATTATGTGAAATTTGTAAATGTACAGTACGATAAGACTGTGAATGGAGAAACAGATGAAGATGTCGACCTAAACGAGAGGCTTTCACACTTTTCTCAGGTCATCAGCTTTCTGAGTACAGAAGCTAAAAATACAACAGAAGCAGTCCAATCTTTGTTGGAAATGGAGAGCACCGGTAAGTGTAATTGAAGGTGTGTGTGTGTGTGTCATGTGTGTGTGTGTGTGTCTGCATCTGTGCGTATTGTGCATATGTGTGTGTCCTGAAGCATAATGTATTGTCATGTGCCTGAAGCATCCTGCAGATTTATGACTTCATTTCTGTCCCAAAGCAAAACAAATTCTTCAATAATTTTACTCTATCTTATGCCTAATGTTCAATTTTGGAGCAAATTGTTTTTGAATGCATTAATCTTTTTCTCCACTATACCTGTTATATTCTGTGATTTCTGAGCTATAGGTAAACATTGGTAGAATACAGGTGTTTAGGATTCATAGTTTTGTTTTAAGTTTTTTGTCATGTCTCTGAATTCTGAATACTGACACTTTTTTTCCTGAATCTGTTGAAAATATTTCCTGACTTTGACATTCGTTTTTTTGTTTCATTTCTTTTTCTTGTCCTCTGATTTACAGTTTTGGCTATGGTCCTAGCTTCTTTTTAGCTGCCATAAATTTCATCTTTTTAATGTTAATTTTTATGCCAGGCTTTCCACTTTCTTTAGCTAGCATTTCAGTGAGTTCCGTGATTTTCAGGATACCTGTAGACACATGTCATAAAGATATTCCACGTCCCCCATGTTTTCTGGCTTTATTATTTTCCTTAGGCAATAAAGGCTTTTCAATATTTCCGTCTTCTTAAAATGTAATTGAGAATCACATTGAAAAATGGTCAGGATGGGATCTTTGTTTGAAGCCTGTTAATATGTGGACTTCCTTCTATTCATTTTAAAGCATAGATTGTATTATAGAGGGCATTTTGATATTGATGTACTTTTTGTTTAATCCATGTTTTCCACAAATTTTCCAGGCTTCAGTTCTTCAAATTGAGTCATGTGCTCGTGCAAAGTCGATGAAACACAGATGCATCGGCTGCTCATTTGATTTTCTTTTCCATCATTTGTCGTATAACGAAAATTTGATCCGAGCAGTGCCGGATTACCCATTAGGCAGAGTAGGCAACTGCCTATGGGCCCTGCGACTTTTAGGGACCCCACAAGACAGTGACGAAAGAAATTTTTTATTTACTTATTCATAAGAATAGCGCTATGCGAAAGGCTTGTGATGATGCTGACGTCATACAATAATGTTTACACTTCAATGGCGTTCTAGTAGTCATTAGGGGCCTGGCCTCTGGGGCCCCAAAAGTTTGACTGCCTATGGGCCTCCACGGTGCTTTCCGGCACTGGATCCGAGCATCCTCTTCCTGTGACTATATACAGTGTATTGGTAAAGTTCTTCCAAGCAGTATTGTGTTTGAAGTCTTTTAACTTGCTTTACTACAGAATTTTGTTTTTCTACATTTTTTGAACAGCTATGTTAAACGGTCGTCAACAAACCGAGAGTGAGCAGCATGGATATTCTGCTAGGTAGATATTGGTTTCAGCAGTACAGTGCAGAATCTTCTGAATTATTTTTAAAAATTTGGAGCTTTGTATTGTTTGCAATATAATAATATGCAGCAATGTTAATGTTCATCAACAAGCATTGGCAGAACGTGCCATTGTACTAGGCGTTCTGGCTCTTGTTTTCATGTGGACCAACAATGACCAAACCAAATTTGATTACTTTTTAAAGAATAGTGGAAATGGGTTTTTAAATTGGTGACAAAGTTGAGCTCTTTATAGGCATTCATAATTTTGAATTGTATGCAATAGATAAAGAAAGACCCCATTTACATGGTTTGGATTATATGGGGTCTTTGGTTTGCCTATACCTGTAACTTTCATTTGGATTGGTAAAAACTTAATGGTTTCTTTGAACTTGATTTACACTGACTATTGGCTAGCATGGACATTTTTCTGTAAAGTTCTTGACTGTACTGTAGTTTCTTTGCCTTTCTGAATTTTGTTTTTTGACTGTTGGACTTTATCTTGAAGTCTATATCAAGTAAGATTTGGAGGCAGCTCATGAAAAGGAATATTGTAACGGAAGGCTTTAGCAATATTCATATGACCACAAATTATGCAATTAATGAGCATTTTTGCTTGTATTTTAGAAATGCAATTTATCACTTAAAATCCTCAAACAGTACTCAACTTCATGATAAATCAGACATTCAGCCATCTAGAAGGACTGCTGGTTCGTCAGAGACATTGAAATCAAACAAACCCAAGAAGAATTTTTCTCAGTCATATCATTAAAGAAGAAGCTAGAGAGAAATGGAGGAACTTGACTGTCCACCCTCTGATAGAGGACGACACATGAAGAACATATCGTTAAAGCTGGTATTGATTGTAGTTCATTCTTTGGCATGGACAAGTCACTCTCTCAGACAAGATCAAGCTATTTAATTGCATTATTAAGTGATCAGAATTCATGCGGCGTCTGCCAAGTTCGATTCTTATTCTGAGTTAGTGATTGGTAACCTTGTAAGCTTGGATGCAAAAATTAGCCTATTCTTTTTTAACCCCTTTACCAGCCATTTATTTGTAATGTAATGTAAAATGGACACTTATGTGAATCATGGCCGGTAAAGGGGTTAAACCTACATTTTTATGTCACCCTCATTATTTCTATGTTGTTTTTCTGCGAGTCGTTGAAAAAAAATAGTTAACACACATAAGGTTTAGGTGTTAGAGCAAAATGGGTCAAATGTGCATACAGTATATGAAATTACTCTAAATTTACTGTATAACCTGGGGATCATTTTATGAACTCTAGGCCTGTGGTTTTCATATTTTGTACTTGACCAACCATGGTGGACAATCAAAAACTAACTTTTTGTTTGTTTGCATTTGACTTTCAAAATTTGGAAAGTTGTAGTCTGGTTCCTGGGTATGCAAATTGTTTTTCTAGAGATCGCTTAAGACACGAGTTCGATAAGATACTCGTAACCTAAGTCAGAGTTGTATTCTACTCATTTATATAGTCAGCTATGAACTTGTGAATTTGGTTGCATGTGTTCTGAGTTTAAAGTCATTTCATTGGCCTCTATGGCTTGAATTATATTAACGTTATTTTGAAATGGTTTAGGAGGCTGTGTGAAAATTACTCGTAAAATGTAATTGCCCAGTTCTTGTAGATAACTTTTGAATTGAATCCATTAGTTGTTTCAAATGTTGCTGCCTTCTCATCTAAACTCTTCCGCAAATCCACTACCCTCGCCCTGACAATTTTTACTTCCTGGGTCCCACCCTTGTCTTGAGAATTCTCTATACAACCTCCTGCGCTGCTATAGTTTGCTAATGTAAAGAATCACTCGTATACTCGTGAGTTGCTGCATGAGCCGAAGTACAACTGGACTTTCTTTAGTCTCTACATCTTTTCAAATGCAGTGGCCTGCTGTATCTTGGCTACACTGTGAAATTAAGGACGATTTTTGTCCAGCGATACAATCTGTAGTATTATCAAATCTAGAATTAAATCTTTCTTTCTGTTTCTTATTTCATAGTCTGTGTTGCTGTTTCCCCATGCCCACTCTGATTGATCCCTGGAATTGACTTTGCCAGGCTGGCCACTAAACTTCGGCTATAGCTATTTCAACTGTAGATTAAGTGCCTAGGAATAAGCTCCTACTAAGGTACCTGCTTTGGAAAGTGCTATATAGAAATTCACAAGATTTTACTTACGTATCTACTTTCCCAGTCATTATTTTGTATGTTTCTATTAAATCTCCTATTTCCCTTTTCATTTGATTAGGAGATTATGCAAGTTTTCTGAGTGTTGAGCTCTCCATGACAGTGGCAATACACTCTATTTGATGACTTGCTTTTCAAATTTAAAAAAATGCAATTTGTCAATATTTCTGATTTTTTTCTGCAATGTCACTCACCAATTTTACAGATAGAGTTCCTGGCAAGCAAGAAAGTTTTTTTGCTTTTACATTTAGTTGTAGTTCAAGCCTTAGTTTTTAATTATTTGCCCAGAAGTATCTTGTTTTTGTGTCATTTCCCCCAATTTAAGCTTTTGTGATTAGTTTCGTGTGTATGTGTGTGCGTATGTGTGTGCGTTTTTGAATGATTTTGATACAGTTGCACTAGTCTTTGTTGGCCTCATTAAATGAATTTAAGTTTCCTAACCAATTTGTTGATAAACAATTTTTGGAAAACGTGCATTAATTGAAGTCTTTAAGTTCTAACCTGTCTGTGTATGTAGTCATATATATTGTGCAATAACCTATGTTTATGCGGGTTTCAGCCTTCTATTTATTTCAGTGGATTGTGAATTTTAACATTTTTATTTCTTTTCATTTACTTTTACAGTAAAGTGAGTTTCAGGTTACTGGAGTAATTAATCAGCTTCTGTTGGCTATGGCTAATTCTTCTTTTTTGATTGAATTTTGATGTTTTCTTTAATTTATTAAGCACTTTAGTCTGCATCAGTTGAGGCTAGTGCCCATTTAAAAATTAGTTTTAAAAAATTATAATGTATTTGCTTTAGACACTTTACAGTATATACAATTTTGTTCATGTGCATCTTGCATTTATCATAGCTGAAGATGAAGGATTTTATAATTTCCTGTTTATTTCACTGCCCGGACCTTAAGTGATGCGTTTCATTTTGTTATAATAAAAAATTATTCTGGGGGCGCAGTGGAGTAGTGGTAGTATTGAAAGTTGAAGATTGATACAGTACTGCTTGCGTTAAGGAAACCTTTAGTTCATTAACGCAAGTGGAACAATTTTATGAACACGCGACAATGCCTACCTGGTCAGACTATATTTACCTGCTAGGCGATACGACACATTCACGTCAGTGGCGGCGCCAGGATTTGACAAGTGGGTGGGGGGCGTTGGGATTGCAATTTCTAAGCATGGGGCCAACCATTTGTTGATAGGTATTTAGTAGTAAGTATAGGGTCCCAACTGGGGGCCCTGGGGAGGCAGGCATTCACTAGGCCCCCATGTAGAGCCGCCACTGATTCACGAAGAAGAAGAACTGAGCTAAAGAGATTTGTCTGTTGTGATATACTGAAAACTTGGCCCTAAGACCAAGGCAGTCTTCATTGCTTCAGACTCAGTTTAGTTTATGCACACGTTTATTCGAAAGAGAATTTGAATCAGTCGTCGTTACGCAATATAGCCTAGCCCCTAATGGGGGAACTGAACTTAAGCGCGAAGGGGCAACGCCAACAGTTGACGGGTCGGGTCGTCCATTACTCAGACTGACCTGCTGACATGCTCCACCGCGGTCAGGGTTGACAGAAGGGAAGGTGGGCAACCGTTCGATTTGGTACGCATGATGTCCTCCACCCCAGCCATGCATTTTACGTTCCCGCTTCAACCCTCGCAGCCCGGTTAATTTATGCAATCCGTGAGGGGGGTGGAAACAACTAGTCAGCGACCTCTCGCGGCTTGGACGGTGGCCTGCGGTCCTCGCGAGTCGCGACCATTCGGCGGTGGGGGGGGGGGGGGGTTAGGGCCGGTGAAGCACCCTCAGCGGGGTAAATATGCGATGGAGGGTCATTGAGGCAATTGTTCATTGGCCGGTCTTACAGCGGACGTCCATTGTCTTGTCTTTCTTTCGCTGGTGAACTTGCGCTTAACGGCTAAAGTCCCTTTCTCGTTCAAATTGGATACGAATATCCGACGAGCACATCCGCTTTCCGATGTACTAATATCCCAGTTTCCTCGTTCTATTCTATCCCACGTTCCTGATATAGAATTGACCGGGACAGAACGCTACCGAAAATCCAGGAATTCTAAAAAAGAATTAGACATGTCCCCGGATCATATGCCTTCATTTACGAAGACATCGGAAAACCTGCAGTCGAGAGAGGAATTATATTTTACGAACAAGATTAGATTTGCCGTAACGAGCTAGCAAACCTATTTAAGAGGTGAGTATGTGGTCATTGATGTTATTTGGTAACTGGTAAGGAAGATGAAGGTATACTTACTAATTAACGTCTTTTGACGAATGTGCCTATAAATATAATCAGTGTTTATTC
The DNA here is from genome assembly GCA_018105865.1 of Metaphire vulgaris. Taxonomy (NCBI): domain Eukaryota; kingdom Metazoa; phylum Annelida; class Clitellata; order Crassiclitellata; family Megascolecidae; genus Metaphire; species Metaphire vulgaris. Next base: position 7,501,079 of record CM030850.1, read on the forward strand.
TAGCCACCTTGACATTGGGGGGATTTTGAAATGTTTGGGGGGACAAGGTCTGAGTCTCCAAAAACCTTGACAAGCAAAAAAGGTTATCTTCCTTTTAAAATGTGGCGACAAGCAAAAAAGTCATCCTTCCAACATCCCTAATATTTTTTTATTTGTACTCTTCTCAAGCATCGCTTTGTTGTTCCCGAACAAGCAAAAAATTGTCATCCTTACAATTTTCCCCTCTCCAAAAAAATAAAGCCCCCCGTCGTCACACTTTGGGGATTTCCATCCCCATGCAACATATAAATTTTTGGGGGATTTTAAAACTTGGGGGGATTCCTCCATAAAGAAGACCTAAAATAAACATTGAATATAATTAAACATATGAGATTTTAAAACTTAAGCAAGTAAAGGGGTCCCATACTCGATTTTCTTGGGGCCTGATCTCAGGTTACTAGAGCAGGTGGCCTTAATCTAGAGAATAAACATTTTTACCCTTCGAACTATAAATTTATCGACGCCTAAGCGATGAACGGCTGTTGGCCGCCGGCACCACGGCTAGAATCCGGGATGGTCACCCATCCATACTAACCGCGCTCGACGTTGCTTAACTTTGGTGTTCTGGCGGGAACCAATCGTTATTTTAAGCAAAGTATTTAGTAAGTAAATCCTGTCGTGTTTTATGGCGCTTGTAAAGTTAATACGGCGGTTGTTTGTCTTAGGCGCATGACCGAATGCCAAAATGACAGTGGCTGAAATGTTGCTGTTGTTTAAGACAGCAATCAGTAGGCCTAAATGTTAAGGACACGGCGTCCTAGTAAATAGGGGCCTACTACACGCATAAAAATAATATGGCCTAATATTAACGTCTTTTTGGTAATTGTTTCTTATGGCAAATAGGACAGTTATAGGCCTACGAAACCTATCAACTGTAGTAAAGATTCGCAAAGCATTCATCTCGATTATCTGTCCCAACATTTGCACGGCTTGTCCGGGTTTGAATTATTTAGACTCCCAACATTTGCACAGTGTTTAATCTGTCCGGGAATTTCCTCCCGGAAATTTCTCTCCCGGATTTTGGAATACTACATGGACTAACAACCAGGCTTTTTCAGTTTCCCCCTCGGAGTCCAGGAGTCTGCACTTGCAGCGAAATTTCACGAAGGATAGCAATTGAGCAAATAATAGAAATTATATAATCAGAAACTCCTAGAGAAACAGAGTGGAGAGTCGTCGCCGATGAAACAGGACATCGGCAAAAATTCGGAAAAATACAGCATTTAGGTGGTATGAAAGTCTCGACGACCGGACAATATTCTGAGTCTCGGAGGAATTTATGATATCGTAGCATAGAAATAGCTACCTGGTAGACCTACTGATGTCTATTAGCCTACTTCAAACAGCAAAGACGAGTCGGATGTATAGTCATATTGGACCTACAAAGTTCCGGAATTTCAAACTCTTGAGCACCAGATGGAAGCTGAGGGTAATTGTGTGTTGCTATAAACTTTAATGGTCAAATAGCTACGGTAGGCCTACATGACTGTGCGTGCATTTATTCATTAACCCCTTTACTGGGAACCCCGGATATATCTGTCCATTTTACATTGAGTTACAGTTAAATACACGGTTAAGGGGTTAATCAGTTGTACTCGTCGGTATGTCACGGTCGCCTCTCTAAGTGAATTTTATCAAATGAAAAATTCGCGAAAACCGATGGTCAGACTAACTGAAGTCATTTCCTATTGATGAAGTGTGCTACGAGTTGGTCTAAGAGATATATAAGCCAGTAATTTTCCTACACGCCCCCAAGCAAGGGAGTGTGGGACTTCAAACCCCGGTCTGTGACAGACACCTAGATACAAATGAGTTCCTCTGGCTGCTAAGAGGGAGAAATTAACACGCTTGATAGGCCTATTTGCTATTTTTCGAAACATCCGAATCTTTAACAATTTTCCAATTTAAGCAATTTGCCTCTAATAAGCTTATTATCAGGTCCGCAACACAAGTTGTAAACAAATGTCACTTTGAGTTTGAGCAATAATTGTTTATAATTAATAGATTCTGCAGTTGTTTTAATTAAAGGAACTAATTCGGCAGCTACGTTCTTAGATAAAGTTACTGTATGTCAAATGGTTCCGTTACCCCAAATCCACCATTATAGACCCCCACAATAACGTTAATGTTTGATTTTGGTTGTCAGAAAATCAATTTCAAGAAAGACTCAGTTTTCGACCGATCACTGATCATTCTAGTGATGCGCAAACGTCTCTGTTTAAATAAGCTTGCACAGTATAAACATTTCAACACATCGATGGGCGATTATTTCATTATCCGAAATCCGAAAAACTGTTCAGTAAACAGCTAATAGCCTTCCTGACTTCTTCGAAATTAAAGAGCTTTGAAGTCTAAGCAATGTATTTAGCGTGTAAAAAGTCATCTTGTGACAGCATAGTTGCCAGCGCCCCACTTGACCTGTGTGTCAGTCTTTTTAGTCATTCGCCAACAACGCACGCAATCATAATGCGCGACTTGTTGGCGACGCTCAAAACCCCGATTCTTTTATCCAGAACAAAGACTATATAATTATTTATACATAATAGGCCTATGTATGATAATTTCCAAGTGTCTGTCTGTCTGTCTGCTCGGTAACCGCGTTCTCATTGGACGATGCATTGTGATACAAACACGGTGGAAGTCGGTGTCGATTGCAGAGACGACGAGTGAATTTTACGGATTTTAATGTAATACATCAAAATCGAATTAAATACAATTTCAGAGCGAGTACCGGAAACTCCTTACAGTCTGGTTTCCTGTTAGCCTAACTTAAGTAAGTAAGTACAGCGCAATCTCACTACCCTGTACCAGGGAGGCTGTACACAACAATTGCTATAGGCAACGTCAAATTTCATAATCGGCGCGACGTCATTTTTAATTAATGCTTGATTGCGACTTCACTTTCATTTAATGCTAGGTTAAACGTTGCCATGTAGCTTATAGGCCTATAACGTTCTAACTGTATGTACGTGTATATATCTTGTCATTTTTTCAAATCTCTCACTTCTCCGTCCCTTTCCTTCTCCTTCCCTTCTTCCATCATCCCTTTCTCCTTCCTCTTTTTTCCGTGCCCTCTCATCCTCTCCGTCCCTCCCTCCTTTATCTCTTTTCCGGTCCCTCTCTCATCCCCTCCCTCCTCTTTCTTCCGTGCCACTCTTATCCCATCCTACCTCCCTATCTTCCTCTCTCTCTCTCTCTTCCCCCTCTCTCTCTCTCTCTCTCTCTCTCTCTCTCTCTCTCTATTAACTCTCGCCGCTCACTCCTCTATCTCCTTCTCCACAATCTCCCTCTTTCCTTCCTTTTCGCTCTCCAACTACGCCACACCAACCTATCCTTGCCTTTCCCTTCATTTCCCTTTCTTAACCCATTCTCCATCAGTCCATTTTCGGCCTTCGCATTCCCTCCACGCAAAGAGGATATCATTCGTTTATTTCCAATCCCTTCATGCTTTCAATTACTTCCCCTTTTCAATGACCATAGGCAAATATTAGGCCTTAGGGGAAAACATTTGATCACTTTGTAACATACCTAACCGATAACCGAACCAGTTTTTTCGCATGGCCAACTATACAGTATGTGACATTATCAATGTCAAGAAACCCTAGAAATATCAAAATACTGATAAAAAGACCAATCATTGGACATGCATCATTCAAAAAAATATAATATTTCAACGAGCGTTTTACTAAATAAAATCGTTATCCATTATTTGTGATCGAACCTGTCTTTCCAGTCATGATTGATGATCTAAATTAATTGACAACTTCTCACAATTACAGCTGAATTTCTTACATTCACGGGCAAAAACGACCTAGCCTAGCCTTCCCGCCATGCTTGACGGGCAAACAGCTAGTAGCTTAAATATTATAATTACTGCAACAATTACAGTCGTGTAAATACTGTGAGTAATGACTTTGCCATTGTTTATATAAATGATGTTAGCGTTCGAGTATTATAGGCTAATAGGCTAATTGGGTTCGGCATATAATGGCAGTGACGGTTCCAGGATTTCTTGGTGGGGATGAAATGAATTCATAGGAAGTTGGTGGGTAGATGAAAAGAAAAGGAAAAAATAAATAAACTTTGCCAAAAAAGCTGACAAAAAGGAATTTCCCCTCTAATTTTACTTCACTTTTACCGAAAAATAGGTTGACAAGCCAAAAAAGGTCATCCGCAGTTTGTCGCCGTAGTTTTACAAGACTTTTACCCAAAAATAGATCTCACAAGCGGGGAAAAAGTCCGGAAGTCCGGTGGGGGTGCATCCCCACTCATCCCCCCCGTGGAAGTTGGGACCGCCACTCTATAATGGTATCAACTCATCACCGTGGAAACAGGCCTGAGGAGATGGGGTGCAGCCGGTACATTATACCGGGGCCCATGGAGTTTTCAGGGCCCAGATCCGGTGACGAAAAGGTGTGTTTTTGCTTGCCAGGGTGTTTTTTTTTGAGAATTGACAACGTGTTTTGCTTGTCAGGCTGTTTTTGGAGAGTTGATAACGTTTTTTTAATTGTCAGGTTTTTCGGAGACTTGATAAATTTTTCTTAAGGGCCCGCAATTTTTTTTTGCTCCGGGGCCCGGAATTTCTCTCGGCGGCCCTGCATGGAAAAGTCTCGCCATAACAATAGAGTTAAGCGGGAAAACCACGTAACGCAAAATCGTGGAAGAAGCAAAATCATAGCAAAATTCTAAAATTCGAAAACCTAAATAATACGAAAATCATAGCAATATTAAAGAGACCCGGAAGAGTTGACATAATGGGCAATATGAACGTTGGAGCCTTGGAGGGACGGGGCGAACGATTTGCCTCATTTTTTTCTGACTATACGCCTCTGCCTCTGCTCAAACGGACCCACCGGTGTAGCATATTACATTAACTACCGTCTACCATATAATAACTCCCCAATGATTATATTATATACATGTATAATATACATTGTATATATAATAACTTTCTCGTCATTATATATATATGCTTATATATTGTATATATATATATATACCTATATAATATATAATATATAATACGGGGATCAGCACCGGACCCTACGGGCAATGAACCTATACCGGTGAAGCCTTTACTTTACTTTTTATATAATATATACTTATATACATACTTATGATTCTTCACTTAGTGAATGACTTAATGTGTATTAACAACCATGCAATAATAACTAAATAAATAAATGTATAATAACAAAAAATGAATAATAACACTATTTATATAATGACTGGGGGACACAGTGCTAAATAAACGGCAGACGACGAGAGGAAAAAAAGGTCATTTTATAATAAACGGCTGGCGAGCAAAAAAAGGTCATTATTATATACTACACCTGGTACTTCCAATGCAATAATAACTAAATTTAAAATAACAAATATATATATCATGACATTAGATCTTCAGTTTAGAATAAGTGTCATGACGAAGATCTTCAGCAATTGGGCGCCGGCCGTAATTAAAGCGCCGTCTAAATATGACCCGTCGCCCTCACTCTAGAGGAGGGGGTGAGCCACGTCAAGGTGATTACGTAACGGCGCCGTCCCAGAGCGACATCTTCGGCCTAAACAAACTTAAGTACTAAAATAGCATTACGCGCTATGCGGACCGCCGATGAAGAACTAAAAATAGGGTCCGTGGGTGCTTTTCAAAACCCATTTCTCTTTTTTTTCTGATAAGTTTTTGGAGGCACTTGACAGAGTGATGAACGTGGTTGCACCTATGATGATGCATCAGATAGACAAATAAAGTAAGTCACTTAAAAGACGATGATTGATGTGTCTGCGCACACGCAGAGACGGACATTACATGCAATATTGTATACGGTATACCTTGCCTAGATGCATAACTTACAGTGTAATAACAAACTAAAGCAGGATATGCATATAGAAAGTCTAGCATTTCTGTTGTCTGTAGAGGGAAAATTGTCCTGTTTTCAGGAATTTTAAAGAAGAGATTATCTGAGATTGAGGTGCTACTGAACCATTGAACCGCTATATATATATATATATATATATATATATATATATATATATATATATATATATATATATATATATATATAGAATGTCTTCAGACTGCAAATCGCCATCTGGCGCCACGAACGGGTTTTCTTCTGCGGGAAAATTTACGAACGGAAACGACTGCGAAGACAACCAATCGACCACCACCGACATCTCGACGACCAGCTCCCAGGGAAAACGAAAACTCCAGCGGACGGAGGATAAGTGTTTCGTGGAAGAGAAGCGGATCAGAGCAGAGCAGAAGGGTTCCGGGTCCACGACGACGAAGACGAAGAAGAAGACGACGATGTCGGAATCTTCTTCATCGTTTGTGTCCGAGGAGATGATCGGTCAGCCGCGTCTGGCGTACCCTATCAACGCTCCGAAGAAAACAAGCGCATCTCCTGGTGACGCCACTGTTCTCCCTTCCATTCACCGTCTCTACCCTACCTTTCCGATGACCGTGGCGGCAGGGCAACAGGGTGGGGCGTTGTCTCCATTCGGTCTCGGTACGATGCTGTCAACCTGGGACAGTACGGCTCTTGCGAAGCTACAGATGATGCAGATGAACGAAATGATTAGAAACTACATATCTACCATGAGCCTTTCCGGACTCTTGCCACCAGCATCCCTTCTTCTTCCCACTCCAGGTGCCATACTGTCGAAGAAGATGCAAGATTTGACGTCCAGTTCAGCCTCCTCCTCCTCCTCCTCCTCCTCTTTTGTTTCGTCCTCCAGTTCGCCAAACGACAGGTCGGCACATTCGGGCGTCAGCGCCAGCAAGTCTTCCGCTGCGGTTTCCGAAAAGTCCGAGACGTTCCTCGATCCGGCGGAATCCGGTGGACAACGGGACACCGGAAGTCACGTGACGGACGGAAGAAGGAGCGCTACGACCGACGAATCCTCGGAATTCGACGACGAGATTCTTCAATCCGTCCGTTCGACGGCGGACAGCGGAGGAGGAGGAGGAGGAGGAAAGAAGTCCTCCTCCGACGGGGTTTCGCAGCCGGGGGCAGCGGCGGCGGCCTCAACTACCTGGAACGGCGGCGCAAGAACAACGACTCCGCCCGGCGATCGAGGGACGCACGCCGGACGCGGATCGACGAGACGGTGAGACGGGTGGCCTACCTGGAGCACGAGAACCTTCAGATACGGGCGATGATCGACGCCGAACGAGATTACCTCGGCAGACTGCATCGTGACCTCGTCCAGAGAAGAAAGTGCGCTGCTGCCGTCCAGCTGGACGACGCCGCCGTCAAGACGAAGACACTCGGCGGCGGCGAAGCGACGGCGGCCTCCGCGGGCGCCGAAGGAGGAGGAGGAGGAGGCGAGGAGGGTCATGTGTCCAGCACCGAAGCCGAGTCCGCGGTTGAAGCGGAAACGATCGATGCGGGGGACGAGAGGATCGGCAGATTCTAGAGAATCTTTCGTGTGCTGATTCGCAGTTCAGCTGAGAGGTTAATTGTCCGAGAACGGACATAACGGACGCTATGTTAGGAGGTGGGTTTTTGGAGTCTAGTGTTGGCTGGATGCCATTTTGTTCAGGAACCATACTGTGTTTAATTTTCTGACTGGTGGTAAAACTGAATTTTCCACATCTGATGTTAAAGTATCGACATTGTTTTGCAAGGATCTGGATGGGGAAAAAACAACAGCCTAAAAAAAGGTACACCGACCCACGCAACATTTTGCAGGCGAAATAATAAACGTGTATTGAGATCATAACTAATAAGAGCATTATGGATTTTTGGCAAAATACTGCGTTCTGAACTTCTGATTATCAACCATTTACACTGTATGTTGCTATTGACGACAAAGTCAGATTAATATATGCAGTTGATATAATGTAATTGAATCCTGGAATATAGAAAACTTTTGACCTGCATGTGCTATATTAAGTCTATGACTTAGAGCCCATCCATATATTACATAATTATCGCCCTTAAATATTATTTCAAAATCGGTCTGGATTGTAATTGAAGGACATGATTCCATTAGTTTACCCCATATCAGTGTTCTCAAACTGATGTCCGCGGTCAGGCCTGGGGAGAGGGGGTGCAGCCGGTACATTGTGCCGGGGTCCATGGAGTTTTCAGGAGCCCAGACCCGGTGACGATAAGTTTTTTGATTGTCAGGTTTTTCGGAGACTTGATAAATTTTTCTTAAGGGCCCGCATTTTTTTGTTCCGGGGCCCGGAATTTATCTCGGCGGCCCTGTCTGCGAAAAACCCGACAATCAAGCGATTTCAGAGGGACCGTAGAGGGATAACTTTCTCAAGATATCTCACCCACACCTCAGAACACAAAACACACTGATGGCACTAAGAGTGTTGTTTGTGCTAAGAGTCCATTTGAATTTAAATTTGACGACTTACATTTGCAATTATCTGATTAAATAATTGATCGACAAGCCAAGTAGACAATGTTCTAATTGCAGTTAGTATGAAATTCAAATTTTATAAGGTCCACGAGTCATCGCAAAAATTTTAACGGACAGCCAAAAAGTTAGAGAACAACAGTGCCCTGTATAAATTTGTGCGTCGGTCTACGTAAACATTCAGAAAGCCCCCCCTCCCACTCTCCCCATACGCATCCGTACGCAAAATATATTCAATCCGTGACTCCCTCAGTGAGTACATAATACATTCTATGGATGTACCCGTATAGGACGCCTACGTTTCAATGGCTACGGACTAGTTACAATAGGGTTTCACTGGGTTCTTGTCAGTCTAGCTTAAATTTTTGATCCATGCAAATATCTTACTAAAGATAAGAACCCTTTTGATAAGAAAATCGCATAACATTAATTCAGCAACTAATTGCTGTTAAATTTTATAGGCAGGGGCGTAGCCAGGAATATGATTTGGGAGGGTATAAATGTTGGGGATATAAACCTTAACTATAAACCATATAAACTACATATAAAGGTAAAGTTCATCCAAAGGCGCTGTGCCCGTAGGTGCCGGTGCTGATCTTCGGCTTCATGACCTTCAGCCCATAAGTGGCGTAAGTAAGTAAGTAAGTAAGTAAGAGAACGTCAAGATTATAGTGGTAACTTGTCTAAAAGACTGCGCGAACAAAATTTAAGCTAAGCCATTTATCAGCGGACGGTGGCCAGTCATTCCGCCGAACCTAACCTATGGTTACCTTCGCAATGTTGCCATTGCTACTCATTTTACCATCCCGAAAAAGGTTGAGTCGACCTTTAGGGCTCCTGCGGGACTCGAACCCGCGACCATCATCCAACGTTGTTACCACTCTGCTAACTTCCCGCCCTAAACTACATATAACCACATATAAATCACATAAAAAACTTTAAGGTAGACTGATTTGGAGGGATATATGCCGATATACCTCCCCATCGCTACGTCTCTGTTTATAGGATTTCTTACTCGGCACCGAACGATCACGTTTGAGAATTCTTACTTCGAACTGAGACTGAATGACTTTTGTTGGCATTGTTGTAGTTCATACTACATCTGTTGTAGTTCTACGTAATTTCTTACTAAGTGGGTGTGCTCTGTAATGATAAATTATTGAGTTATGGTGTCATTGCTAACGACTTATCAAAGACAAAGGAATTCTCTTCTTCGAAGATTTGATAAAGGGGCAAAAATAATGATGGGGTGGGGTGGGGTCTCTGACCTCTGTTGAAGACACAGCACACACACACACACACACACAAACAAACGTGTGTTAGAATTAGTGTGTCTTGAGGTCATCAGCCATACTCATTACTGATGACGAATGCTGTCGAAGTGGTTGCAGCTGCTAATTGGAAAGGCGTAATGGATGACGCCTTACAATTAGCATTTTGCCAGTCACTCCGTGTGCAAAGAGAGAGAGAGAGAGAGAGAGAGAGAGAGAGAGAGAGAGAGAGAGAGAGAGAGAGAGAGAGAGAGAGATAGGGTGCACAGGTCATGACGCGCACTTGTTACCGTTTCCCGTGTGTGGAAGAGACATGACCGGTTGTTCACCGGTCAGAATTAGGATCGCAGGTCGATCCGCTTTCACGGTCTGCCTCTCCGAGGTACACGGGCTCTCTGTATAAGATTCACGATCGCTGTTTATGCGCCCTCACATTCACGCGTTTAAATAAGATGACATGCTGAATATATTTCGAAACGACAATAGTCTTTGTCTATGGAATTCCCCTCCCCACCATGGGCGCCCGCACATAGGGGCAAGAGAGGGCACTTGCCCCCCCTGGAAAATACAAATGCCATTATTTCACATTGAAATTATAAAATCTTCCTAAAATATTAACCGTTATACCATTGTATTAAAATGTGTTTTGCCCCCTCCTGGGAAAATTTCTGCGGGCGCCTATGTCCCCCACCCACCGACCGCGGCAGCATGAAGACGAGACACGAGACGATTCAAGACCTCTTGTTGTTTGCAACTATGGTTTCCTCCTTCGTTTTTGCTTTTATTTTGCGATACTTTGACAGCATCAACCATTCCTATTACAAACTATTCAGTCCATCCCTAGTCGTAGTAGATTTCCCTGTCGCAACGCACTGAAAATTCACACCATCTGTAATATAACTGTTCAAAAAGAGTGCGGAAACTGATTACTGAGATTGGGTCGAAAGTAATTAAATATAGCCCCATAACGCAATTGATATTCACAGTAATTCAATGATCGCAATAAATTCACACCAGGCGGCGGTCAGATACTGTCAAAGAGTTAGTTCATAGGCTGAATCTTATCTGAGAAGAAAACTTGTGGCCATTGAGATCGCGGACAAAGAGAAGAAAACTGTAGGCCTACAGTTGCTGTCCGATATACGATATCGATCGCTGTAAACAAACTACTGATGCTGATCGATTGCAGGATTCGATGGCAGTTTGTAACCCGATGAAACGAAGGAGGAGGTTATATACCCGATTGGAATCCACGCAGATTTCTTGGCAACGTTACTGCTTCTAACTAGAAGCATAGTGAAAAAAGTAAGTTTATATTTTAAAAAATATTCCTTGAAGCCATAGGATCCCGTTAAAGGCAGAACATCTATCCGTTGATTAGAGACAGCAATACGTCATTCATGGAATGGGCTTACAACTAAGCCTTAGATAATTAGCCTATTAATTCTGTGAAAGTATACATATTTCAGTGTAGAAAAACAAAGATTGAAACGCAAAACCGTTGATTGAAAAGTGGTGAAGAAAAAGTGCGGTGAAAATCTTAACATATAACACACAGTGGTTAAAAACTAGAGTTGATTTAGGTTCGAAATCTCACTAAATCATAGAATGCGCCCACCACAAACCGTCTAGCCGCTTTGCAGTATAGGCCTACTTGGTATTGGCAAGTACAATCTGCAAAAATTAACGAGCAATAAAGTCAAATGTGTTGCAATGATACACCTGTACACCGGTAATGGAAAAAATCTGAACAACGACGATGATGATGACGATGACGACGACGATGATGATGATGGCGGTGGTAGTTGCGGCGGTTGCGGTGGTGGTGGTGGTGGCAACGATGGCGACGATGTATTATTCATTGTGCAGATAGCAAAAATCTGCACATGTATAGTTTTTGTGAATGGAACAAAAGAGCAACCAAGCTCTCTTTTCTCGGATTTGCGCTTCTGAGTGACATGCACGTTGCGTCGTGTAGAATTTGTAAACAGTACGATCCATATCTGCGGACATCAGCCTCACGGCATATCTCCAAATAACAAGCTTAGGAAAAATTCACAAAGCGAAATATCGGTGTTTACGGTAATCGTTCTTTTCGGGGCATTATGTGCAGTTGCAACAATCGATTGCAGCCTTTCGCTAATATTCCAGAGGAACAATGCGCGTGGTGTAAAGCCCCAAGCGTCCGCGGTCCGACTGTTATATTCGTTGCGTTAGGTTCCGTTGTTTGCAGGGTGCGATTTGTGACCCGGAGCAGTGGGGGAGGGGGATATGTCGAGCTTGGGCCTTGGGGACGATGTAGTTGTTTGGAAATGTAGCAGTGGGGGGATGTAGTGGTGGGGGATGTACAGTGGCGTAACGTGGGGAGGGCGGGGGCGGGGCACTTTGTTGACAGCCCCCCGGGCCCCGGGCCAGGGGGGCCCCCGAAGAGGGGTCTAAGCTAGGGTTATGTTAGGGTTAACCCTAATTTAACCGTAGAAATGTGGTGATAACCTTTTTTGCTCGTCAGGCTAAAAGAGGAGACGATAACGTTTTTTTTGCTCGTCAGCTCGAAACTTGGGGCCCCCACGGCAAAGATGCCCCCCGGGTCCCCAAAAGTCACGCTACGCCACTGGGGATGTAGCAGTAGGGAGTACAGTTGGGCAGTAGGGAGGAAGATTCCCCCTTCCCCCTACAAATCGCGCCCTGTTTGTTTGTATAATTAATGCAGAACTGACGTAGGTATAGCTAGGGTTGTAACGTTTCCGGAAAAATATAATGCCCGGAATTATTCAGAAATTTCGGGGAAAATGCCGGAAACTTTCTAGGAATACGAAGTATCATTCTATTTTTTGGCACATATCAGTAAAAACGCAATTATTAAATGAACTGCCAAAATCTGTTACCAAGGTGCCTTAGCAACTAATCTATAACTATTCCCTATAAAAAGTAACAACGTTTTATAAGTTGACCATGATATGAAATTTGATGAATTTCATACTGTAACAATTACTTTTGACTGCTACTGTAAGTTCATTATGCTGTTAATTAGCACTCATATCAGTAAAATTAGGTGACATTACGAGAAAAATATGAATAAAAGCATTATTTTTGCCGCTACTGACTCTACATTTTTAGCTTTGAGTTTTTTTAGTTTAGTTTAATTTAAGTTATCACCCATAATGTGAAGTTATCAAGTTTTAATACAACAACAAACGTCAGATTGATCTGATAGAGTTTTACAATCGCAAGGCATGAGAAGTTGAGAGCAGTTCATTGCAGCCATTCAACCGGAAGCGCCGCGCGCATGTCCATAAAACATTATATAGCGCTACAATCCTGACAGTTGTTAACAAATGCCCAACAAATGAACAGTAATAAATAGTAAGAATGATAATAAAAAATAATAAAAAGTAGTAATAGTAATAAATAGTAATAAATAATAATAATGAACAGTAATAATAATAAATAATAATAATCAACTTCTCCGGAATTTTTAAAGGAAAAATACCGCTATTTCCCCGGAAATTTTCGGAATAATTCCACAGGAAATTTCCGAAAATTTTCGAGCTCACAACCCTAGATATAGCAATGCGTATGTTGACTTCGTATATGGTACAAAGTAGACAAATTCGTTTCACAAAAAAATATTCGATAAAATTAAATAGCAGCGAACTCTATTCGCTTTTATTTTATTTTATCGAAAGCACACATGTTCCATCGCATGCGATGATGCTTGTATTCATTGAGAGAAGTCATTATATGCGTTGCGCCGAATATAGGACATCGGTTGGAACTCGACTTGCCACGGCTCTTCTGTGAGCTGCAAAGATTTCTTTGGATCCGTATAGTCTGTTTCTACGCATGCCAAAGTAATTACGTATATTCATCGGAATTGGAATTATTTTGCTTTCCTGGTTTTGGTAAGCTATGATCCAGATAATTCGATCAACCTGGTGGATGTATTCTGGAATCCTATTCATCGTTTTCTGTTCAGAGGTAATTGGCAGCATTTCGTCCCAGTGGATTCGCTCGATGTCATTCAACAGAACTTGGTGCTCTGTTGACCCGCCTACCAAACTCATTCCGTTGATTGAATTCGAGGGTTACCTTGCCATACGTCAACTACTGGTAGGAAACAACACAGGATGTATACCAGCCATTACAAAATGTTCTTGGGTATGTGGTCAGGAGGCGAACTGCACCAGCTTCAACTATAATACAGCATCGGACGGTTGCGAGATCTTCGATGGACCAATTCTCAAATATGAGTCAATTGGAACATGAATTCATTTCAGAGTATGATTTATTTCACATTTAGGTATAATTAATTGTGTTTTAGACGAGTTTCTAAACAATGTTCATCGTCTTAAAAAGAATGAGTCCCTAGTTAATAGCTCAACCGCCTAACTTATTATTGCCTGAGCATGCATCATCCGAATAGCGACTGCGCTAATAGACATATTTTGGACTACCAGTTGGACAACGTGTCCCCGATGAGAAATTCGTCAAATGACCAATAGCCACTGGATGGTGAATAGAAAACATTTATTAATTAAAAAGTTCTCTTTTTTAATTTAATCACTTATATTTCTTTAATTTCAGAGCCGCACTTCTGATGGGACTTGTTCTTTACTAGAAGGTAAAGACAGTTTTATTTATTCAACAAAAACAATGTTAGTTTTCTTTCAAGTCCTTCATCTCTTAGCTCTAAGAACAAGGACTAATCTTTTCGCCGCTTTAATTGAAAAAATTAACGGAAAGAGTAGTTCACAAAAGGTAATGTCAATTTTTCAAAGGTCATGGGTTAATGCTGACGATTTCAAATAGAGATAGAAAGATGCTCGCTTCGCTCGCAGTGCAGGATAATACTAAAACCCAATCATTGAATTCATGCTGCTGAACAACGTTTCAATGATGTACATACGCCACGTAGCCAAGCTCTGACGCTGCAACCTACGCTTCGCTTCGCGTCGCCGTTCGCTTCGCGTCGCCGTTCGCTTCGCGTCGCCGTTCGCTTCGCGTCGCCGTTCGCTTCGCGTCGCCGTTCGCTTCGCGAGTTGTACACATTATGACGCTGCAACGTACGCTTCGTCAAGCGCTTCGCGTGGCCGTTCGCTTCGCGTCGCCGTTCGCTTCGCGTCGCCGTTCGCTTCGCGAAGCCTAAGGTTCCAGAACGACCAATCAGAACGCTCACCCAGCCAACCAATCAGAACGCTTGAAGTTAACGAATGAGAACGTCACACAGCCATCCAATCAGAACGCTCACACAGCCAACCAATGAGAACGCTTGAAGGTAACAGAGAGACATACAGAGCAAGGATCTTAATATTATAGATGAGAAGGCATAGTCATGATTTGGTTCAATATGCATAGTGAATTTTTATAGCCATTGCTAAAAAGTGCATGATTCACGCGGACTGTGTTGAAATTCATATGAAATCAATTGTAGATTTTTGTAGATTTCAGATTAGCAATGTTCTCCCAAATAGCTGTGCAACTTCTTGAGGCGTATACATATAGGCCTGGTTCACGAGTCAGAGCGTCAACAGTTTGATGTTCACAATTCTCTGGCAGGTTATTCTGAGCAAAGTGCACTCACGCATACAAAGAGAGTCAAGAAAGTTGCATTCAGTCTGGTTAATAAGCACCTAAGGTACAAGGCCAAGCACTCATAGTCCAAGGCCAAGGCCAAACACTTGCTTTTTGGTCATTAAGCACAGTACAAGTCCAAGCACAAGGCCAAGCACTAACAAGCCTGGTTGCATTAAATTATGTTTGAATTGATTTCTCTTTTCATAGGAGTTTCAACGTCCGCATTAGCAAACGTAAAAGTGATCGACGCACAATGTTGCTCTTTCCCTTTTACGTACAACGGCAATTTGTATCACGAGTGCGCCAACAGACTAACAGCAGAGGACAACGTCGTTGACATCGGTTGTTTTTCCGTCAACAGAACCTGGGTCTCGTGTTTTCTCCCGTCGGGTATTTATTTGCATTAAGAAATACATTTGGCCTATGCTATTTCTTTGCTAAAAATCGACATGCTGTATTTTCTCTTATAAGAATTAATATTTGGGTATCGTGCTTTCTTCCACCAGCTATTAAGTTTTATGAAATGCGTTGTACAATCTGCTTTACATACTGTAGAATTCTGCCCAACAATTTGCTTTACATACTGTAGAATTCTGCCCATTCTATTAATTCGAAGCTGATTCTATTAGTTTAATTTGGGTGAACATATACATTTCTAAATTGGTGCGACGTCATGTCGTAATGAACTGTTGCCTGTTAATTTACTATTATTCATTTGCTTCTCGTTCTTTGCTTCTTCGCCTATATTTCGAGAAGATTTTGATTGACAATTTGAGTATACTGTATAAAGCTAGAGTTATCACTTTTTCTGTTGATTGATATTATGAGAAAAGAAAAATTGCGTTTTTTTTAGATTTTTCAGTTACCTACAAAGTTTCGAATATCACTGTTGCGAATTTTCTCGGAGTATTTCCTGTTTTGTCGATTAACAATTGGATCATCATTCAGCAAAGATTCAATGCCTCTGCTTGGTTCAAAGGCTCGTGGGCAGATTATAAAGCTGGATTTGGCTTAATCGACGGAAATTTCTGGATTGGATTGGAGAAGATTTTCAGGATGACCAACGCCGCTCCCTATCGGTTGAGGATCGAAGTGGAAAATCTGGAGAAAAAGACGTGGCTTTCCAGTGAATACGACAGCTTTGCTATAGATTCAGAAGCCACGAAGTACGCCATTCACGTCGATGGTTACAGCGGAGACGGGGGCGACGCCTTTAATTTCTACGGCTATTCTGCCACTGATATGCACAATGGAATGGCGTTTTCGACCTTCGACTCCGATAACGACAAGTTAAATGGCCAAAGCTGCGCACTGGCTTATGGTTACGGTGGATTCTGGTACAACGCTTGCGCCTTTGTTTGTTTAACTTGTTCCGCGCCCGATGGTTTTTTTGTTTGGCAGATTCAATCGCCAGATGGCACTGTACTCCCGTTTTATCTGTATTCTTGCAGGATGATGATGAAGCTCGTTTGAACATTAATAATAAAATGCCACTTCAAAATTTTCGCAATTGATGTCGTCCGAGCAAATCTTCTGACCTAGCTAGTCGCAGATTTCTCTACTTGAAGATAAATTGCACGAAATTGATTTGTCCATTCCATTTTCTTTTTTGAAGCGAGAATACGTCATTGAACAGTTTACATTATAGATGGCTGTTTCACTTTGAAAGTTTGACCGACTGTCATGATTTTTACCAGGCGTAATTTAATTTTGCGAGGACTTTCTTAATTCGTTATATATTTTGAACATTGTATGCTTAATAGATGAACTTTTAATAGGCCCTATGCCTCGTAGACATTTAGCACTGCATTCAGCACTGTACATTGTACAATATTATCATTCACTATATCTCCATGTTATGGTTTTAAACCTATCGATGCACCGAGTACTTTTGTAGATCTCGCTTAGAATTATTATATTGTGTGCAACACCAATTATATACGATACGTTCTTCGTACTTCTTTCTCCTCATTTCTACGCCATTGTGGATTGAGTTGATGGGAATAGGACAGAGTTCAAAATTCGCACATTATGTAGTTAGTGAACAATTGCAAAGAAATCAGCTGGAGTCATATGGCATATATAGGCCTATACTATCTGGTTTACACAAATGGCGACAGTTCAGTGATCGGATACAGGAAGCGAAGGGGCGACAAATTGAGCGGGGATGACGTTTTTTTGCTTGCATGTCAGGTTGTGGAAGAGTTTTAGCGCAAGGGGCGCAAATTCGGCCGCGACGACCTTTTTTTGCTTGTCAGTTATAATATGAACAGGTTGGGCCGGCATTTTTTCCAGGAGCCATGGGCGGCACGAGACCACGCTACGTCACTGTCTAGGGTCTCTAGGCTAATCTTCAGTAAAAGAAAATTTCTAAATAAGTTAATTCGTAGACCTGTTAGATTTCATTTCAGAATGCATCAACATGAAGACGAGATGATTCAAGACCTCTTGTTGTTTGCAATTATATGATTTCTTCCTTCGCTTTAGCTTTTATTTTGCGATACTTTGACAGCATCAACCATTCCTATTACAAACTATTCAGTCCATCCCTAGTCGTAGCCTGTCTTCGAAAAACCTATTGAATCAGACTTCGTAGATTTCCCTGTCGCAACGCACTGAAAATTCACACCACCTGTAATATAACTGTTCAAAAAGAGTGCGGCAACTGATTACTGAGATTGGGTCGAAAGTAATTAAATATAGCCCCATAACGCAATTGATATTCACAGTAATTCAATGATCGCAATAAATTCACACCAGGCGGCGGTCAGATACTGTCAAAGAGTTCATAGGCTGAATCTTATCTGAGAAGAAAACTTGTGGCCATTGACATCGCGGACAAAGAGAAGAAAACTGTAGGCCTATAGTTGCTGTCCGATATACGATATCGATCGCTCAAAACAAACTACTAATGCTGATCGATTTCAGGATTATATGGCAGTTTGTGACCCGATGAAACGAAGGAGGAGGTTATACACCTGATTGGAATCCACGCAGATTTCTTGGCAACGTTACTGCTTCTAACTAGAAACATAGTGAAAAAGTGTAAGTTTATATTTTAAAAAATATTCCTTGAAGCCATGGGATCCCGTTAAAGGCAGAAAATCTATCCATTGATTAGATACAGCAATATGTCATTCATGGAATGTGCTTAGCCTACAACTAGGCCTTAGATAATTATTAATTCTATGAAATTATACATATTTTCAGTGTAGAAAAACAAAGATTGAAACGCAAAGCCGTTGATTGAAAAGTCGTGAAGAAAATGTGCGGTGAAAGTCTTAACATATAACACACAGTGGTTAAAAACTAGAGTTGATTTAGGTTCGAAATCTCACTAAATCATAGACTGCGCCCACCACAAACCGTCTAGCCGCTTTGCAGTATAGGCCTACTTGGTATTTGCAAGTTCAATCTGCAAAAATTAACGGGCAATAATGCCAATAAAGTCAAATGTGTTGCAATGATACACCTGTACACCGATAATAGACAAAATCTGAACAACAACGACGATGATGATGATGACGACGACGATGATGATGATGATGTTGGTAGTTGCGGTGGTTGCGGTGGTGGTGGTGGAAACGATGGCGACGATTCATTGTGCAGATAGCAAAAATCTGCACATGTATAGTTTTTGTGAATTGAACAAAAGTGCAACCAAGCTCTCTTTCCTCGGATTTCCGCTTCTGAGTGATATGCACGTTGCATCGTGTAGAATTTTTAAGCAGTAAAATCCATATCTGCGGACATCAGCCTCACGGCATAATAACAAGCTTAGGAAAAATTCACAAAGAGACAAATTGGTGTTCGCGGTATTCGTTCTTTTCTGGGAAACAATATGTGCAGTTACAATAATCGATTGCAGTCTTTCGCTAATATTCCAGAGGAACAATGTGCGTGGTGTAAAGCATCGCACCGGTCCTACTGTTATATTCGCTGCGCTATATAGGTTCCGTTGTCTGTACAATTAAGGCAGAACTGACGCAGGTATATAGCTAGGGTTGCAACTTTTCTGGAAAAATAGAATACCCGGAATTATTTCGTAAATTTCCGGGAAAATGCGGGAAACTTTCTAGCATACATATTGTTAGAGGCAGGGTGCGATTTGTGACCTGGAGCAGTGGGGGGATATGTCGAGCTTGGAAAAATGTAGTTGTTGGGAAATGTAGCAGTGGGGTGATGTAGTGGTGGGAGATGTAGCAGTAGAGGGATGCAGTTGGGCAGTGGGGGGAAGATTCCCCCTTCTCCCTACAAATCGCGCCCTGGTTAGAGGTTAACATACAGCAGGGGACAAAAGTAATTGCCACAGGCCCCACAGCTAAGAATACGAAGTTTTATTCTATTTTTGGCACACCTAGGCCTAAGTAAACACGCAATTGTTAAATGAACCGCCAAAATCTGTTACCAAGGTGTCTTAGCAACTAATCTATACCTATTCCCTATAAAAAAATTAACAAAGTTTTGTAAGTTGACCATGATATGAAATTTCATGAACTAAATGCTGTGGAAATTACTTATGGCTACAACTGTAAGTTCATGTATGCTGTTAATTTGCACTCATAGCAGTGAAATTAGGTGACATTACGGCAAAAAATAAATAAAAGCATTATTTTTGCCGCTACTGACTATACAATATTTTAGCTTTGAGTTTTTTTAGTTTAGGCCTAGTTTAATTTAAGTTATCACCCATAATGTGAAGTTATCAAGTTTTAATACAACAAACGTCAGATTGATCTGATAGAGTTTTACAATCGCAACGCATGAGAAGTTGAGAACAGTCATTGCAGCCATTCAACCGGAAGCGACGCGCCCATGTCCATAAAAACATTATATAGCGCTACAATCCTGACAGTAGTTAACAAATGCCCAACAAATGAACAGTAATAATTATCCCATTAGTGGCTAGCGTCCCATAAAATGGGACACCACTTTATAAATATACAAAAAATTAAATTTATACAATTATGTTTAATTATTTGTTGCATCCATGTCTATACACATCAGTTCATATAATTGGGCTACTAGTACTAAAAAGTTTATAGAGTTTGTGCGTAGTTAGAGACCGTTTCCATAGAAATCTGGCCATTCACCAATATTTCTTTTATGCATAACAATTTAATTCGAAATCGTTATTTTTTGAATTAAAACAGAATTTTCAGCACCGAGTTCATTAAAGTAAGTTTGTGCACTGCAGTTATTTGTAAATCACAACTTTGTACAATGTGTGGTTGTATTTAAAAATGCTATGATATCGATGTCCCATTATATGGGACGCTAGGCACAAACGGTAACGGGTTTTTCCCAGTGTTTTCAGCTGCGATTTGTGTTGGTGGTGTAATCAAGATTTTTAAATGTTTCCCATTTAGACGCTTTATAATGCACAACGGTGTAAAGTCTAGGTTTGGCTCAGTGGCGGTTCTATTTGGGGCCCCGGTGGCTTCAGTGGCGGCTCTAGGATTTGGCAAGTGGGGGGGCCGTTGGGGGGGCAACTTCTAGTCATGGGGGGCCAACCATTTGTTGTTTAATGTATGTAGCATTAAGTATAGGGTCCCAACTGGGGGGCCACTGGGGGGGCAGGCAGTGAATAGGGGGCACGGGACCCCTGGCCCCCTGTGGAGCCGCCACTGGGTGGCTTCAAAATAGAACCGCTACGTGCCCCCTATTGAATGTCTGGCAACCCAGTGTCCCCACACTCTAGTGCACGTTTTTCTGTATGTGCTGGTCTATGACCAATTATTGGCCCCCATCTATGACCAATTATTAGCCGCTTACCAGTTGCCACCCCAACGTCCCCTCCATTTACGAAATCCTGGAGCCGCCACTGATTCGGGTTCGGGTCAGTGCTTTTTTATTTTCTCTGTTGCTAATTTCTTGTACAGGATGGAACATAAAAAACGATTTAGAGCAAGTGAGGTTCATGCAATATTGGATGCACTGGAAAATGATCCTAACTACTTGAGGGCTTAACGTGTTTCTCTTGCCCCTTCAGATCCCAACTGTAGTGACGAGGATAGCGGTGCTGAAGACGCCGTTGATATGAATAATTTTACTCGGCGTCAGCTAGAAGCAGAGGCAGAGGTAACGATTTATAGGGTGATGATCAGGATGAGGTCAGGATTGGCCATTCATGTGTTAGCGATGATGACAATGTTTCACCTCTGGGAACACCAACTCCTGCAGCTTTGGTATCAGTTCCATCATTGAAACAAAGTGCAGTTTCTACGACAATAACGGCCAGTGCTCCCTCAACTCCGGTCAGCTCAGCCACAAGCTCTGTTACCAGATCAAAGCGTTGTGGGCCAGTTCAGGCAAATTCTTCAATTGTAAGTTGTCCTACAACTCCAACTGGTGTGCCGGCAATACATGTCAGCTCGACTTCAAGTTCTGCTGCTGCAAGTAACAGATTGCGTCGTCGTGGGTCACAAATTTCTACACCACAAGTAGTTGCGAAGAAGTCAAAAAGTGCCAAACAGGTCCGCCAATGGAAGAAGAAGGATTTACCTAAAAGCTGTACAGCTTTGGAAAATGACGACGGCTGTCAGTATGCTACCACCGATTGCACACCTACTGCTTTGTTTGAAAAATTCTTTGATGATGAGGTGATTCAGCTTGTGGTTGAGAATTCAAACAAATATGCACTTCAGAAGGGAAAACATTCATTTCTTACAGCAGCAGGAGAAATGCGAATTTTTCTTGCCATTTTATTCACAAGTGGGTATGCACCACTTCCTAGACGAAAAACTCTACTGGGACCCAACAAATGACGTCAATAATGCAGCAATAACCAATGCCATGACTAGAAACAGATTTGAGGAACTTATGTCAAATATACATGTTGCCGACAATGATAATCTGCCTCCCAATGATAGAATGGCTAAAGTAAGACCACTGTTCACTGCACTCAATGCAAGGTTCGTGAAGGCATTTCCACGGCAGCGAAACCTGTCCGTTGATGAGTCAATGGTGCCATATTACGGTAGGCATTCAGCGAAACAGTTCATTCGCGGCAAGCCCATACGGTTCGGCTACAAGGTGTGGTCTATCAACACACCTATAGGCTATTATGTGCAACTGGAGCCATACCAGGAGCTGGGGTAACCACTGCTGAACTGGGTCTTGGTGGCTCTGTTGTGGTCAATTTGGCCAGCTCTCTTCCACCTGATAAATATGTATTGTACTTTGACAACTTCTTTACAAGCCTCCGTCTGCTGCAACATCTTGACACTATTGGAATGCAAGCCACAGGCACAGTGCGTGCCAATAGAATCGATAACTGTCCTGTCTTGGAAGTGGACAAAATGAAGAAGACTGTCCGTGGCACAAGTGACTACAGATTGGACACCACATCAAACATCCTGGTCGCACGATGGAATGACAACAGTGTAGTCACACTTGCCTCGAATTGTCATGGCATGGAGCCAGCTGGTTCAGCTAAACGTTGGTCAACTGCTGAGAAAAGGCGCATTGAAATTCCTCAGCCTTACCTTATTGGCCAGTACAACAAGAACATGGGCGGAGTAGACCGCATGGACCAGAACATTGCTACATATCGAATATCTATTAGATCACGGAAGTGGTGGTGGCCACTGTTTGCCTATATGGTTGATGTGGCGATGCAGAATGCCTGGCTCATCTACAGGTTGACAGGTATGCATTGTTTTTATTTGTCACATGTATACTTTGATTGGATATTATTTCAGGATTTTACTTTTGTTATTCCTCGTTTGTGCCTTTCAGTCTTTTGTTATTTCATTTATCTAGTTTCGGTCTCTTATGTTAACTTGACCTATTTATTCTGACATTATTTAATGCAGTCTTTAGTAAGTTGTTACATTCTTCTACAATTTATGTGAATAACGTTGTGTCTTTGATAGGAGCAGCAAGTCACAGGCCAATGGATCAGCTCGATTTCAGACGTTATGTGTGTAACGTTTACTACCGGCGCTACGTGCTCGATAGACCTTCCATTGGCCGTCCTATGGGTCGCCCCAAGAAGCATCATGTCAGAGTGCCAATTGAGATTCGGACTGATGGAATCAGGCATTACATTGAAGCTATCAGCACACAGCGTCGTTGTGCTGTTTGTGGACTTAAAGTAAAAAAACAGTGCACCAAATGCAACGTTGGACTGCACATAAATAACTGTTTTACTGAATTTCATGCATCACAGTAACTTTTTATGATTCTAATAGGCTAGAAGCCTTGAACAATACACTTCAATGAGTTATCTTACCTATATATACTGTTTTTATAAATCATATATGAAGTTCTACTGCTATGATGAGCTAAAATAGAATGTTTGTTTACCCGTTGCCTTTCGTGCCTAGCGTCCCATTAAATGGGACACCTGTAAAGATGCAAATATTACTGCTCTGTGACATTTTTTTCAAATAACAAAGATGGTAAGCTCCTAGTAATGACAAATGGAAACAGTTTTCAAAATTTGAATGAAAAACAAAAATTCAGGCACTAATGGGATAAATAGTAGTAATGATAATAAAAAATAATAAATAGTAGTAATAGTAATAAATAGTAATAAATAATAATAATGAACAGTAATAATAATAAATAATAATAATCAACTTCTCCGGAATTTTTTAAGGAAAAGTACCGCTATTTTTGCGGAAATTTTCGGAATAATTCCACAGGAAATTTCCGAAAATTTTCGAGCTCACAACCCTAGATATAGCAATGCGTATGTTGACTTCGTATACGGTACAAAGTAGACATATTCGTTTCATAAAAAATATTCAATAAAATTAAATAACAGCGAACTCTATTCGCTTTTATTTTATCGAAAGCGCACAAGTTGCATCGCATGCGATCAGAGGCGTAGCCAGGAATTTGATTTGGGAGGGTATAAATGTTTGGGGGTATAAACCTTAACTATAAACCATATAATCTACATATAACCACATATAACCACATATAAATCACTTTTAAAAACTTTAAAGTAGACTGATTTTGGGGGAGGGGTATATACCGATATACCCCCGTCGCTACGCCCCTGCATGCGATGATGCTTGTATTCATTGAAAGAAGTCATTATATGCGTTGCGCCGAATATAGGACATCGGTTTTAACTCGATTTGCCACGGTTCTTCTGTGAGCTGCAAAGATTTCTTTGGATCCGTATAGTCTGTTTCTACGCATGCCAAAGTAATTACGCATATTCATCGGAATTGGAATTATTTTGCTGTCCTGATTCTTGATAACAAAATATAATGATATTAATTAAATCAACCTGGTGGATGTATTCTGGAATCCTATTCATCGTTTTCTGTTCAGAGGTAATTGGCAGCATTTCGTCCCAGTGGATTCGCTCGATGTCATTCAACAGAACTTGGTGCTCTGTTGACCCACCTACCAAACTCATTCCGTTGATTGAATTCGAGAGTTACCTTACGACACGTCAACTACTGGTAGAAAACAATACAGGATGTATACCTGCCATTGCAAAATGTTCTTGGCTATGTGATCAGGAGGTGAGCTGCACCAGCTTCAACTATAATACAGCATCGGACGGTTGCGAGCTCTTCGATGGACCAATTATCAACTATGAGTCAATTGGAACATGCACTCATTTCAGAGTATGAATTGTTTCAGATATAGGTTTAATTATTTGCGTCTTAGACGAGTTTATGAATAATGTTCATCGTCTTAAAAAGAATGAGTCCCTAATTATTAGCTCAACCGCCAAACTTATTATTGCCTGAGCATGCATCATCCGGATAGCGACTGCGCTAATAGACATATTTTGGACCACCAGTTGGACAATGTGTCCCCGATGGGAAATTCGTGACATGACCAATAGCCACTGGATGGTGAATAGAAAACATTAAATATTAAAAAGTTCTCTTTTTTAATTTAATCACTTATATTTCTTTCATTTCAGAGCCGCACTTTTGATGGAATTTGTTCTTTACTAGAAGGTAAAAACAGTTTTATTTATTCAACAAAAAACAATGTTAGTTTTTTGTCAAGTCCTTCATCTCTTAGCTCTAAGAACAAGGTTTTCTATCTGTTCGCCGGTTTAATTGAAAAAATTGACGGAAAGAGTTGTTCACAAAAGGTAATGTCAATTTTTCAAAGGTCATGGGTTAATGTTGACGATTTCAAATAGAGATCAGAAGGCATAGTCATGATTTGGTTCAATATGCATAGTGCATTTTTTATAGCCATTGCTAAAAAGTGTACGATTCACGCGGACTGTGTTGAAATTCATATGAAATCAATTGTAGATTTTTGTAGATTTCAGATTAGCAATGTTCTCCCACATAGCTTTGCAACTTCTTGAGGCGAATATATAGGCCTGGTTCACGAGTCAGAGCGTCAACAGTTTGATGTTCACAATTCTCTGGCAGGTTATTCTGAGCAATGTGCACTCACACATAGGAAGGGAGTCAAGCAAGTTGCATTCCGTCTTGTTAATAAGCACCTAAGGCACAAGGCCAAGCACAAGGTCAAGCACTCATAGTCCAAGGCCATGGCCAAACACTTGTTTTTTGGTACTTAAGCACAGTACAAGTCCAAGCACAAGGCCAAGCACTAACAAGCCTGGTTGCATTAAATGATATTTGATATAATTTCTATTTTCGGGAATTTCAGACGTAAAAGTGATCGACGCACAATGTTGCTCTTTCCCTTTTACGTACAACGGCAATTTGTATCACGAGTGCGCCAACAGACTAACAACAGAGGACAATGTCGTTGACATCGGTTGTTTTTCCGTCAACAGAACCTGGGTCTCGTGTTTTCTCCCGTCGGGTATTTATTTGCATTAAGAAATACATTTGGTGTATGCCATTTCTTTGCCAAAAATTGACATGCCGTATTTTCTCTTATAAGAATTAATAATTCGGTATCGTGCTTTCTTTCATCAGCCATTAGGTTTTATGAAATGCGTTGTGCAATTTGCTTTACATACTGCATAATCCTGCCCATTTTATTAATTCGAAGCTGATTTTATTAGTTTAATTTTTGGGCCAGTGCCTCCGAGAGCGGGGGACAGGGGGGCAAGTGCACAGGGGGCCGGCGGTCTTGAGGAGGCCCGGACCGATGATGAATATGCATAATTAACACTAATACCAATAATAACACTAAAGAAAGGGGGCCCAGCGAATAAAAGGGGGCCCGGACCTGAGGACATCAAAAGCATAAAAATGAACAGTGTGAACAGGGACGTCATTTGGTGAGGGGCAGGCGGGCCCCCAAGGAAAATTAAGAAATAATGTATTAGGTAAATAAATACTGTAAATGTGAAATGTGCAAAAATCGCCAAAATTGTCCAAAACTTTCCAAAAAATGTCAAAAATTTTCAAATTTGACAAAATTGGTAAAAAAATTGCCCAAAATTTGCCTATAATTGCTAAAAGTTTGCCCATAATGTGCCAAAATTTGGCCAAATCTGACCCAAAAATTATCTCGTCCCGAAGAAAAGTGTGAAATGACACTACTGAGTGTGAAAAAGAGTGACAAGAAAAAAGGTCATCACTGGTTTTCGAGAGTTGCAACATGACATCGTGTCGGTTAATTTGGGTTAAACCAATGACAAGAAAAAAGGGTCTTCAGCAATTTTTTTAATTTTTTCGGGGCCCGCCGGCCATTCTGCACAGGGGCCCGGAATTTCTCTCGGCGGGCCTGATTTGGGCGATCATATACATTTCTAAATTGGTGCGACGTCATGTCATAATGAACTGTTGCCTGTCAATTTAGTATTATCTCATTTGCTCTTCTTTGCTTCTTCGCCTAAATTTCGAGAAGATTTTTGATTGACGATTTGTGCATAAAGCTAGACCTATCACTTTTTCTGTTGATTGATATTATGAGAAAAGAAAAATTGCGTTTTTTAGATTTTTCAGTTACCTACGAAGTTTCGAATATCACTGTTCCGAATTTTCGCGGTTTATTTCCTGTTTTGTCGATTAACAATTGGATCATCATTCAGCAAAGATTCAATGCCTCTGCTTGGTTCAAAGGCTCGTGGGCAGATTATAAAGCTGGATTTGGCTTAATCGACGGAAATTTCTGGATTGGATTGGAGAAGATTTTCCAGATGACCAACGCCGCTCCCTATCGATTGAGGATCGAAGTGGAAACTTTGAGGAAAAAGACGTGGTTTTCCATTGAATACGACAGCTTTGTTATAGATTCAGAAGCCAAGAAATACACCATTCACGTCGACGGTTACAGCGGGGACGGAGGCGACGCATTTAACTTCAACGGATATTCTGCCAGTCGTTTACACAATGGAATGGCGTTTTCGACCTTCGACTCCGATAACGACAAGGCCGTTAGTCAAAACTGCGCACTGGCTTATGGTTACGGTGGATTCTGGTATAACTCTTGCTTCTTTGTTTGTTTAACTTGCTCCACGTCCAATAGTTTTGCTTGGCAGATTCAAGAGCCAGATGGCATTGTACTCCCGTTTTTTCTGTATTCGTGCAGAATGATGATGAAGCACGTTTGAACATTATTAGGCCCAATAAAATGCCACTTCAAAATATTCGCAATGAAAGTCATCTGCACAAATCTTCTGATCTACTGTAGTCACAGGTTTCTCTGCTTGAAGATAAATTGCACGGAATTGATTTTTTCGCTCCATTTTCCTTCTCGAAAGAATCAGAGGCATTGTCCCAATGGCTACTATGGCTTTAATGGGCGGCACACATGATTCTTTTTTGCTTGTCGGGTTGTCGAGGAGTTTTGTCATTTTCCTTTAGCTTTTTGTTTGTTAGGTGTAATAAGAGTGAAATTGGGGCGATTTTTGCCAGTGGCGGCAGAATACTGGTGAGAATACGTCATTGAACAGTTTGCATTATAGATGGCTGTTTCACTTTGAAAGTTTGACCGACTGTCATGATTTTTACCAGGCATAGTTTACTTCTGCGAGAAGTTTCTTAATTCGTTATATATTTTGAAAATAATTGTATGCTTAATAGATGAACTTTTAATAGGCCCTATGCCTCGTAGGCATTTAGCACTGCATTCAGCACTGTACATTGTACAATATTATCATTCACTATATCTCCATGTTATGGTTTTAAACCTATCGATGCACCGAGTACTTTTTGTAGATCTCGCTTAGAATTATATTGTGTGCAACACCAATTATACGATACGTTCTTCGTACTTCTTTCTCCTGATTTCTACACCATTGTGAATTGAGTTGATGAGAATAGGACAGAGCTCAATATTCGCACATTATGTAATTAGTGAACAATTACAAAGAAATCAGCTGGAGTCATATGGCATATTTAGGTCTATACTATCTGGTTTACACAAATGGCGACAATTCAGTGATCGGATACAGGAAGCGTTTAAACTGGTTTCATGTGTTTTGAGAAGCAGTAGCCGAGAGAAAGGAAAATACATTTCTCGACGTCATTAGGCCTATACAGATGACTAGTTGGAGAAACCTATATAATTATACAAGTGTAATTAGTGGTCCTGAAGTCGATAATGTTATACGCGCTCTCAGTTATGACATGACCAGAGATAAACTTGTTGCCCGACAGCCCTCGACCACTTCATAATAAACACGAAAATCAAGATCCAAGTTTTGCAGCCATTCACAGACACTTTCGTAGTATAAACTAATAGTATAGTAGGTAGTAGGACCTAAGATGGCAGTGGTTCTCACACAGTGCAGTCCCTATTGAACCACTGCTGGAACCTTGTCTAGGTTGGCGGAAGATGGCAGAGTGGGTTACGGTGCTGGAGCGTCAGGTTGGCGGAATTACGGGTTCAAGCCCCGTTAGTGCCCCTAGTGGCTTTCACACAGCCAGTAATGCCTCCTAAGCCACTTAAAATCATGCTAAGTTAAACTCTATTGACCGTGAAGCCTTCAAGCACGATTTGTCTCAGAGACAACACTCGTTCTCAATCCTCCAGACAATATTGATCAACTAGTTGCTTGCTATGCATTCACTCTTTCTACTCTACTTAACAGATATTTCGATCCTAGAGTAGAGAAACTAGAGACCTAAGAAGAAGTTTGTGCTTATGCCTTTGTTATAATATGGACGACGTTTGAACCTGCAGCCGTTTAAATGGTGATCTTACTTTTGCTTTGTTGAGGCAATATATTAAACGAATATCCGATGGACAGTAAGATGACCATCCGATGGACAGTAAGATGACCTTCGATAACGTTAACACGTTTGTGCTTCAACGCGTGTACATAACAGAGCAGGGACAAATAATAATACATGGAATAATAATAATAATAATAATAATAATAATAATAATAATAATAATAATAATAATAATAATAATAATAATAATAATAATAATAATAATAATAATAATGATGCACTTCCATAGCACCAGTTATAATACCCAAGCCCCAAGGGTATCGCTGACTCTTCGACAAAACGTCTTCTTGCGGAAGACCGCTTTCTGAAGGGTTCACTGCCCGATTTCGAAACGGTAGCGAACTCTTTTGTGTCATCTGAGCGGACTTTCATTCAAGACCAACATTTTCCCCATTCCATATTGATTTGTCAGCGTTGTTGACAGCGCCTTTGGCTTTGGCCTTCGCCATGCTACGGCGCTGCAGAAGTTGTCCAGAACATAACCATAACCATCAATCGACGGTACTTCAAATCCATCCGCAAAAGACCAGGTCATTCCAGAGATCAGTCAGGAAAGAGAGGGCCTACAAATGTATTCACTGATACAATTAGTACTCTGTTCCTTCGATAGTGCATTTTGCAGATTTAATCTCGCTCTTAGGACTGCGGCTAGGTTTCGAAACAGTAAAATTAGGCCAGAAGTAAGTAAGTGCCGATTATGTGAACGTAGGTTATACTGGAGACAAACTAGTACATTGAGAGAAAACGCCGAAGTCTTTTGTAACGGTGACAAGATATCAACTTATAAAATTATTCTAAACATTTTCTGTATCAAAGTCGTACGCCTACTCTTACATAAAGTCTTAAACAGAGCGAAATAAGTTTATTAGAGAATCGATTGAAAACAACAAATAACAATCCAAGCTTTCATTAGGGCGTGTATGTATGTATGTATGCGCCACAGTATGCACGCGGGATGCACATTGTGGACTCTAATCAAGAGGCAATCAGAAGAAATAATTCGGTGCTTATGCTAAACTGAAGTCCATTTCGTCCGACTTTGGAACCGGATAGGGTTTCCATTCTCCTCCTCCTCCTCCTCCTCCTCCTCATCCCACAAATTCTGTTAGTGTGCTACAAGAAATTTGACAAGATAGTGTTACTGATAGTGTTTGTCGCAAGACAATCAATACTAATGTGATTCAAAGTGGTTTACAGGAGGCCAAGTTAGCCTGTGTGAAAACCAAATATAATCTATTAAGACTCACGCATTAGCCGATCGGGTAAAAATGTCGAAGACTGCTTCATACCTGGTGCTTTATGAGATCCAGGTGCGTCCACGCGGAACCGGATCTCCTAGGCATCTTCTTCTCCATAGGAATCGAAGTCGATCAATGGAGGCGGAGGACCGGACGGCGGACCAGGCGGAGGACCGGGCGGAGGTAACCCTGCGCTACCATCGGGGAAAGAATTCCAGCTGGGAAATGGAGGAGGGGCGTTTGGAAGTGGAGGCGGTGGAGGGCCACCGTCGTCTTTAACGTCGTCGTTGTCGTCATCATCATCATCATCATCTGATGCTGCTGCTGCTGCTGCGAAATCCAACAAATTCGCTGTAGGAACGTCAGCTATTGGACTGATTGTTTTCTTTTCGGTGTCTTCTCTCTTTTTTAAAAAAAGACAAATGTCGAAGTAGTTCTCATTAAGAAATCTCGGCAATTCTAATTCTAGCTTTTAGCACAACTATCCTTAATCTATGCTTGTCCCATTGTCTATCTGGAAACCGATTAAAACGTGAATCGATCAAAATAAGAAATAGTATGAACCTAATTATAGATTTTATAAATTATAGGTAAATGTAATGAGCAACCGACGAAACAATAATAATCTAGCATTTCTTTACAATTGGTACGAATTGTCAATCAGGAGCGTAGCCAGGAATTTGATTTGGAGGTATAAATATTGGGGGGGGGGTAATAAGTCTTAACCATAAACCACATAAACCATATAAACCACACACATAAATCACAAAAAAAACTTTAAGGTAGACTGCTGTGGGGGTATATGTATATACCGATATATCCCCCGTCGCTACGCCCCTGTTTTCAATCTGTTGAGCCAAACGTATTGCCGTTACTTTTTTATCGGAGGAGGACTTCGGTGAATCATCTCGGAACCTGCTCGTTGAAGATACGTTCAGTTCACCGATAAGACCAGGGGTCTTCACGTTATCCCTCGGTCTACGCGTCACTTCCTCCGGGGGCTCGATGCCAGCCGCTGTTCCCGAACCCCGATGCCCCCCGGAAAGAGGCGAACTACTGGAGGCGGTTAGCTTGGTACCAATATAATCTCCGTCCTTTAAAAGAAACATAGCTTATTAAGCAGTTGAAAAAAGCAGCCTAACCAAAATTCAGCCGACAAAATATGAAACTGGATCAATGAACGGATGATGGGTCACCTTAAATTCTGTGACGAATATAAAAATAATAAAAAATAACGATTAGCCTATAGTAATTTATAGAATTTAGACCCCATATCTATTATCTAATATTAATTTGGTGTCAGATAATATAGTTATACAGCTTTGAGAGGCAAAAGCCACGATAATAAATACGACTAATATATTGCATATACTTGGAGGGAGAGACAGACAGACAGACAGACAGACAGACAGACAGACAGACAGACAGACAGACAGACAGACAGACAGACAGACAGACAGACAGACAGACAGACAGACAGACAGACAGACAGACAGACAGACAGAGACAGACAGACAGACAGACAGACAGACAGACAGACAGAGACACATAGAGAGAGACAGAGACAAAGAGACAGACAGAGAGACAGAGAGTGAGAGAAACAGAGAAGCAGAAAGTGTGTGTGAGTGTGTGTGTGTGAGAGAAAGAGAGAGATCATGAATATTATTAACGAACTGAGCGTCAATTTGTGTTAGAGCGATAATATTTTATTTCCACCGTTACCTTCAGACTGGCATTCGGTCTCAACGATGACCCAGCTGCCGCTTCTTCCGTCTTTCGAGCGGAGAGGTCGCCGCTAAGTCCTTCATGTTCATTGCCGTTGATTTCGCCGATCTCGCTATTGCTCTGATCTCCATCGGAAAGGTTGAACAAATCGGTCGGATCCTATATTGAGGATATAAAAAAAGTGATAACCTAATGTCGGTCTATTCTCCGCATGGGAGAGACGGAGAGAGACGGAGAGAGACGGAGAGAGACGGAGAGAGACGGAGAGAGACGGAGAGAGACGGAGAGAGACGGAGAGAGACGGAGAGAGATGGAGAGAGACGGAGAGAGACGGAGAGAGAGAGAGAGAGAGAGAGAGAGAGAGACTGTCCCGAGCATCCAGAGGGGTTAAAATAAGCGAAGAGGTTGCCTCGCGCAATTGAATTCTCAGAAGAAATGAAATCTGAAAATCTCGACCGTATTCAGAACGGTCTATTCTCCGCATGGGAGAGACGGAGAGAGACGGAGAGAGACGGAGAGACGGAGAGAGAGAGACGGAGAGAGACGGAGAGAGACGGAGAGAGACGGAGAGAGACGGAGAGAGAGAGGAGAGAGACGGAGAGAGACGGAGAGAGACGGAGAGAGACGGAGAGAGACGGAGAGAGACGGAGAGAGACGGAGAGAGACGGAGAGAGACGGAGAGAGACGGAGAGAGACGGAGAGAGACGGAGAGAGACGGAGAGAGACGGAGAGAGACGGAGAGAGACGGAGAGAGACGGAGAGAGAGAGAAAGACTGTCCCGAGCATCCAAAGGGGTTAAAATAAGCGAAGAAGTTGCCTCGCGCAATTGAATTCTCAGAAGAAATGAAATCTGAAAATCTCGACCGTATTCAGAACGAACTCGGCTAAAAGGACGCAGTAGAGCAAAAATACGCTTCTGTTGAAATGACGATTTACTGTAGACCCTACTACACGACGAATCCACCGACCAGCGAAGTAACGAAGGGGGCTGTCTTCGGACGTTGTCTAGCGGACATGGGACCGTTCTTCGTCAAGCGACACTTGTCTCTGTTGGCAGAAGTGTCCAGGAGCTGTGTGTTGGGCAGAAAGCTGAAGTCATCGCTGTCTGAACACACAAACCTCGATTTCTTTAAAAATTTGCAAAAAAGGCAGCGATTCCACTGTCAATCCACAGTTGTTGTTAAATGGCGTTGAATTTAAACGACAATTTTCGGAGCTACAGTATATCAGACAGGGGACGCAGGCACGAATAGTTTTACACCCCTCCCCAACACCCGCCACCCTCCCCCAACACCCGCAACATCCTACCTCCAATCTGAGACCGACACCCCCCAACACCCCCTCCCCAATCTGAGAGCCGGATGACCTTTTTTTGTTTGTCAGACTTTTTCGGCAGGGCACCCCCCCTATTACCCTAAAGAAAATACCAACATGGCAACACCCCCAAAATGATAATCCTAGAAATAACCCTGGACGCAGGTATGCTAACAAGGACTCAACTCTCAAGGTCAGGACAAGGACCAAAGACTGGCAACTTGTTCTTAAGGAGTCCTTAAGGTCAGGACAAAGGCCAAGGACTAACATCCCTGATACCAAGTCAGGAGAGGCGTGCTTTAAGCCTTTAACCGCCAAAATATAATGAGATCACAAATGAGCAAAAGTGGTAGGCCTACAAGTTAAAGAAGACAGGCAAAAGGGGTATAAGTTAACGAAGGCGGCATAATTTTCGCGAGGAAATTATATTTGGTAACCGGCGGTGAATTTCTAGAGCTACAAAATTTCATAGATGCTCGTATATGCATACTTTTTTCTTCAGCAGGTGGTTTTGACTTGGTCTTTGCTGGTTCCGAGATGTTATTGCTGCTGTGAGCTGATTTCGGCAGATGAACGTCATGACCGTTGGCCAATTCACTTTTGACATGCGTTTCTTTTGTCTTCAATAGTAAAATTCGGCAGTTTTTTAAAAAAACAATTGAAACAATAGACTGGTAATCGAAATCAGAACGTTACGACACTATTCCGTACAACTAGAAAACTGTGAACCAGCTGCAGAATACATTTATAAAAGGAGTGGTTGTAGCAAGGTTCGAGATGAGAAAAATTATTTGGTAAATTTGCTAAATAAACAAATAAACAATAACAAAAACGAGTATGGCCTATTGATGAAATGACGTAATGTGTAACATGTAAGAATTTTTTAAAAGAAGTTTCGTTTATTTAACTTTTATGAATATCGTGTTGTTTTAGGATATTAAGATATATTATATCAAAATCAATCAATCAAAACAGTTTATTCCTCAATAATGAATGGATACAGACAGATTATCTTATACATGCACATCTTGCAATCGCATAGTTGGCCGAGACTTATTATTTTTTTAAAATATTACTGAAATTAATCTAACTTGGCCAACTCCATATTCTGACTTTCATACAGACATTACGAGAAATAAGTTGATCTAAGGGAAAAGTCAAGCATCAACCACGACATTTAATTTACCCGGATTTCTGGTACTTTTTCGTCATGCGATTTATCGTATTGATGACCGTTTGTCGATCGAGAAAAAGTACTCGATGTTCGGTCGGAAGTGATATTTGAATTTCTGTCAAGTGTCACTCCGTCGCAGACGTCATAGTCGTCAAAATCAATCAATCTGTCGCCGCTTCGAACCGGTTCAACAGGTGGCCGACTCCTCTCGGTCTGCGGCAGCAGCAGCGGCGGCGGAGAACGATCGATCGAGAGGTGACGAAGGTGGTCTAGCCACCGGAAGTGGAGGAGGATCGGTCGACGGAGGAGGAGGAGAAGGGGACCTGAGAACTGGAGAGAATGGCGGTAACTGATTGGGAGACGGTGACCTCTGTTTGTGTGGCGGTGATTTTCCGTCGTCGAACGTCTCTGCTGTTCCTCCTTTTTATGAAGAGAAAGGACGATGTCACGTGAAACGCCGTCCTCGTGGCGCTGTTTATCCGTAGGAAGAAACTCGATCTCTCCTGCTTCGAGAAAATCGAGGGTAAGAATCTCTTTGGAGGCGCGGTTCAGATATATTGAGTCGTTGTCGTTTGAGGTATGCAGTCCGACTGATTTTTTCATGTCCGAAGCCAAGCTCTTGAGTTTTTCGTCCGCATAATAAGAGTCCTCGTGATGCGATTTCGTGTCTTTGCTTCCGTCGCCCGTTGACATCGCAGCAGCGTCTTCTCTGCGTCTGCGGTTCGTCGTTTTTTCGACCGAACTTTTCCGGTGATTCGATCGAACTCTTTCGATTAGCGTCAATTTTCAGCTCCAGCGGTTCTAACAACAATAAATTATCAATTCTGCCGCCTTTGGCATCCGTCTTCTTTACGACGACGAATTTGTCCTGATCAGTTTCGCTCGTTTTCCTATCAGATTTCTGGTCGAACCTAGAACTGGAAAAATTTACTTGAAATTCCAATTCTTGTCGTCGGCGGTCGTCGTTGTTATGCTTTGGCGCTGTGCTAATATCATGCGATCCAACTGCGTGCTTTCTATCCTCCCTCCGACCCCCATCTACACTATCTTCGAGCGCATAACTATTACGCTGCAGCCCATAGCGACGTCCGTTCGATTCTTCGTTGTCATGGGAACCGCCGGTGACGTCATATCTTGTCGCCAGTTTTCCGCCATCTTGAAATTCCCTGTCGAACTTCCTTCTTCCGTCGTCGTCGTTTGCGGTGGTTCGGTGGGCGAATTCGTTTTGTCCTGTGTCGAGACGAGAAGTTACGATCTGTGCAAGAGTCGTTTCTCCGCCGCCGTCGTCGTCGTCGTCGTCATCAACAGCGCTTCTGCTGCTGCTGCTGCCGCAAACTGCGGCTGCCGAGCGCCTGCTGAATATGTCGGATATGCTCGGTCGCTGAGTCAACTTATCGCGTTGGTGTGAAGAAGAATTCAGGTCTGAGGAGAACCTTTCTGTTACCGTCGTTCTTGTCAGCGGAACCGATGTTCTCGATTCGGTTATCGTCGTTCTTGTCAGCGGTACCGATGTTCTCGATTCGGTTACCGTCGTTCTTGTCAGCGGAACCGATGTTCTCGATTCGGTTATCGTCGTTCTTGTCAGCGGTACCGATGTTCTCGATTCGGTTACCGTCGTTCTATCGATGTTCTCGATTCGGTTACCGTCGTTCTTGTCAGCGGTACCGATGTTCTCGATTCGGTTACCGTCGTTTTCGAAAGTTCTTTTGTCGTCAAGGAGGATTTTGCCATATCTGCTGCGTCGATCGCTGGTCTTCTGCTCGACGCAGTTGCTTCAGTTTTGTACGAATCGCTGTTCTGTGACGCTCTCGGATCGGACAGATAGCTACTCGGCGGCTTTACGCCCTCCACCTGACCGTACTTATACTTCGTTTCTGGCGGGTTTTCTGCACGGATCGTCGTTCTGTCGTCTGCTACTGTCGTCTGCCCTCGACCTCCGTCTTTGACCGACGACTCATCGTCAGCCCGGTATTTAGGAGGAGACTTATTATCCAGCGAATCCTTTCGTTTGTCCATTCGCCAGTCGGAAGTGTCGCCGTATCTGGACAAACGGGATCTGCCTTCACCGCCGCTGTCGTCTCTGCTCGGTCCGGTTTTCAGGATGTTCTGGTGCGGCTGGACGATGCCCGATACGTGCTTCTGTGCCGCGTCCTCCTCCGAGCGGCTGGTTTGTTTCTCGTCGTAAGAAACGCCCGCTCGTATCCTGGACGCCGCTATCGGATCTTGGTCGATTTTCAGCGTCCACGAAATAGTGGACCCCACTCCCGATATTTCGCCTTGGTTGACGTCAATCTTCATTTCCACCAACGGCTTTTCCCGTCTCACTTCCGCCTCAACACCCGACGATATGCCGTCTGCACTTTTCACTGAAGGCGTAATTCTGTCGACGTTCGTTTCATCTCTACTCGTGCGAACGTCTACCAGAGAAACCGTGCTCGACAGGGCTTTCTCAGCGCCACTCGGAGGCGTAGACGCTTCCTTCTTTTTGTCCTCTCTCCTCGCGTCCTGTCTGTCGTTCAAGTACCGGTCGTAAGAGGCACTCCAGCGATCTGGCTTCGCAGCATCATTCCAGCGATCTGGCTTCGCAACATCCAAACGGTATCCGTCTAGGCCCTGAACGCTCCTGGATAGCCCTCTAAGTCTCGCCGATGAGTCGGTTGTCAGATAGTCATTTCGTGACAAGTTCGTCGTAGACCTCGTCTCAACTCCGGCGGCTCTGACCGGTTTCGTTGCGGTCTCGACGAAGACCCTTCCAATCGGCCTTTTGATCGTCGTTACGGTGGTCTTCGCAGGCGGCGGGCGGCGGCGGCTGGCCAGACTCGGCTTCCTTCGTCTGGAACAGACTGAGCGTCTTTTTGAATTTGTCCGACGACGGAACTCCGGCGAGTAGCTTCTGTTGCGTTCTGAATTCCGGAAGATCGCTTTTGCCGCCGCCGCCGCCGCCGGCGAAATTCAGTTCCCAGTTGGATTTCGCTCTTCGTTCCGTGCTCAGTCCCGCCAGCAGCGGAGCAGGACGACTCGACGGCCTGTCGACCAGAACCGATCTCGTCGTCGTCGTCGTCGTCGTCCTGGGTGCGACCTGAAGACGCGCCGTCGTCGGCTTCGTCGCATCGGTTTTTTGGGCACGAAGCGTGCTGCCAGATCCGCCGAGGCCGTACGAATACGACGGTCGCGGTTGTGCGGCGCCGCCTGGTTTGTCTCTCGGCTTCACTCCAAAGGAACTGGTAGTCAGGCTGGATGATGTCAGTTCGGATGTCTGTCTGTCGGTAGACCGCCAAGGTTTTTTGTCTGCGTCTCTGCCGGTGTCAAATGAGTGCGCAGACTCAATGGCAGTTGTCCTCTGTAGGACAACCTTCGGTCCTGGAGCCGCCATTGCTGTTTGCTTCTAAAACAACATATATATATATATGCATGCATGTGTGTATACATGTAAAAATATTAAATATAAATATATTTTTTAGATAAACCGCCATCAATTCCTGTTAACTGATTCCTTTGAATAATAATATAAATACTGTAAACAAAATAATTATTTCGAATAAGCAGACAAATTAGTGAAATCACTAAGCTCATAAACATTCAGATTTCTTTCTATTCAAGGTCCCAACTATATCTGTAACAAAATTTCGTGGTAGTGCTGACAAGTCTTAAAGAAGATTCCATAGGCGAAAGTTTTAGAGGAATTTACCAATTTAGGAACTTAAGAATAACATTTGCAAATTTTTCGAAACATAAATTGGATTCAGAGGGTGGAGGGTGGTGCCTACAGTACCAGTGCCTGATGCAGGCACTAGAAATAAATTTCTATAGAAACTCTAAACTGTTTTTACTTCTTTTCCAGCATTATTTCGCGACCAAAACGGTTTTAAGCTAGATAAAATTAATAGTTCTTTTCTACGTATTCGTCTCACTTGCGCGTCAAGGCGTATTTCGTGTGGTTTCTCTTGACTCGAACGCGCTGCCGATGTTGTTGAATAAGTGCTTGGCGTAGAGCGGTTAGTTCTGTCTTCGCCAGTGAACCGATGACCATCGGTCAACGAAGTGTTGACGTGGAATTCCCGTTCTTTTGCGTTGGACGACGATCTAGACGCTTCGGAGATCGAAGGGGGAGGACGAGGGGGATCTGAGGGGGAGGAGAAGGCGGTTTTCGAAGCGAGTTCTCTCCCACGCGTCGACGAAACTGCGGCTGACGTCATCATCATCGTCGTCGTCGTCGTCGTCGTCTTTGTGACCGGCGCCTCGACCGAGTCGAACGATGCGTCACGTGATAGTCCTGGACTGTTTTCGCTCTCGTACGTGTAAAATCCGTGACCGTTGGATCTCTTGTCTCTGAAGAATCACACAGACACCCAAGTTGCTCTGAAGCAAACAGCTGAGCAGTGGCGACTCCACATGGGGACCCGGGGGATGGGCGTGCTCCATATTGAATGCCTAGCTCTTAGTGGCCTTCCTGTTGGGACCCAATACTTACTATTACATACTTATCAACAAACGGTTGGCTCCATGCTTAGAAATTGCCGCCCCAACGGCCCCCACTTGCCAAATCCTGGAGCCGCCACTGCAGCTAAGGCGTTTCCTACGCTCAAAAAGTCCATGGCAGGTACTGTAGCCACAGTCCCCCCATAAATACATCGCCGGGAGCTTTGAAGAAGGAACTGAAAATAATTCGGGGGTCTTAGCCCTACGGCCCCTACCTAATTCATGCCAGGATCCAGCATTTTACTCACTAGATCTATATACTTCCAGATATAAAAGCAACCAGACTACCAGCTTTGGAAAATGCGGGGCGCAGCGTTGAAATTACTACGAATTCGCTGAGAAACGATCATCGATTGATGCCCAGTGATTTACTAGAACGGCGCCATAGAAGTCTTTAATCAGTAGAGTTAGTAGAGGTTAGAAAGGCGACAGCGGGGGAATTACTTTTCTTCCATCAGTTCTTTGAATGTTTTCGATCGTTTTCCTCCGCCCAATGGTGAAGCTTTCTCCCGTTCCTCCTCTTCCATTTCCAAGGCTTTCGGTAGATACGACGACTTACGCCGGTGTTTCCAGCTGCTGAGGTTCTGTTTGCAAAATACCACGGAGAATATTCAGCGGCACCTTGGCACAGTCAGACCCTATTTAACCCCTTAACTGGGTATTTAACTGTAACTCAATGTAAAATGGACGGATATATCCGGGGTCCCCAGTTAAGGGGTTAAAGTCAGTCTCAAGGGCGGCTCAAATATTTTGACACAAGGCGAATAATTTCACATCAACGGGAATTTTAATATACGAGGCCATAAAGACTGGGCAGTGTGTATTCATCAGTGGCGTAGCCAGGATTCCAGATTAGGGGACACTGACATTTTCCCGGCCCATCGACATTTTTTCGGGTCAAAAGTTTTGACAGGCAAAAAGTCGTTGTTTCAATGCTTTAAAGCCTGCTGTATCCATGGAGCGTTTTCCTCGATCTAATATTACCATTATATCCCCGCCCCAATCACTAACCGGTTTGGACGAATCTCACGACCGGCCATAATCCAATAGAGGGCAGGGCCCCATGTGCCCCTTCCCCTGTGGCTGCGCCAAGGATGAGCAGACCCTACTGAACCACTCATTATTATTATTATTATTATTATTATTATTATTATTAGTAGTAGTAGTAGTAGTAGTATTATTATTATTATTATTATTATTATTATTATTATAGTAATAGTAGTAGTAGTAGTATGTATTATTATTATTATTATTATAGTAGGTAGTAGTAGTAGTATTATTATTAGGTATTATTATTATTATTATTATTACTATTATTAACTATTATTATTGTTTCTAGAACTACTTAACATAAAGATTAATCCGTTTATTATTATTATTATTATTATTATTATTATTATTATTATTATTATTATTATTATTATTATTATTATTCTTATTATTATTATTAAGCTCACAAGTGACCTGGATTAGAAAAATCTAAGACTGTAAGAGTAATAATACTGTGCGCGCAGTATGTAAATGTATGTATGTATGTATGTATGTCAGAGGTAGGTCGGTTTAGGATCGGTTAGGTAGGTAGGTATGACGAAATATCAAAGTGCGCTAACTCACAAGGACGCTAATTGTTTCTACAGAAGTACTCTAACACAAAGATTTAGCCGTTCCTTAGAGCTTAGAAGACAGGCAAGTCTTGCGTGTGATCTTTGTGCATCTCGTGATTACTCGTGCTGCGACATGACGACTGTCAGCGCTATGATTGTAAATTTAGGGTGTAGATAAAATCGACCACGTCTTTGAAAATAAGTAGCCTATTTGTAGATTAAGACTACTTGGTGATATTATCAAATATCGGGGGTTCTGACAGCCTAAAATACTAACAGAGACGACAAGAGATGGAGAACAGGACGAAAATCACTTGAAATTCCTAATCTACACATGTCGTCAGAGGTATGTCGGTTTACGATCGGTTATAATACGGTTGCTGCCCACAGTTGTCAACTACAGCGCTGACCTACGCGATGCTCGTGAATCGTGAACAACTGTCAAGAATCATTGTCATTAGCAGCACTATTTAGCACCGTGAATAAGAAGAATTATTAACATAACGAGCGATTATTAATCATAGTACGAACGTTAAGTGACATCTCGTGATTACTCGTGCTGCGACATGACGACTGTCAGCAGAACAAATTTCTAAAGATTGTAAATTTATGGGTGTCATTGTGCCATAAAAAAATTGCATTGCAACTACTGTACACTGGGTCTAATTTTTCTCAACCGATTTATTTAGGATGTCCTAAATTCAAATATAACATTGGTTTTGCCATTGTTATCGCTACATGATGATTTTTCAGGAAATTTTCTATCTGTCGACCATTATAATGAATGGTCAAGAAACAGTTTGTTGCCTGCAAAGTAAGACCTATTCTTGAGTAATTTTGGTGCCCTGATTCCAAAAATGTTATCCGTTTTGCTGTCAACTCTAGTTTTTGAGATACTTAGTCGTTCTTGTATTTTGACGACTAATAACGAGTTAAATGGAGAAAAATCAATTCAAATTCTATCATTGAACAGTAAAAATCTTCAAAGCAACAACTATTTGACAAATAATAAAAATATATTAATTACTGATTTAGTTGTCAATCACCTTTTCACACTAGAAATAAGAACAAAATGACATTCAAGGATTTTTAATTGTGCCCTGAAGATCTGTTGATGCTCCTTAGTCCACAATTATAACAGTTTGCATGAATTGTAATTAAATAATATAATTGATTATACTGGGCAATTCATTTCTTCGGGAAATGTAAGAGCTTTAATGTTATTAACAAAGACCTTTAGATGAGCAATCAAAAAGCTACTTAAAGCAAATATATACATTTATCATTGCTGTCCAATATAGGATATATATATCCCAAAAAAAAACTAGAGCATTCAGGGAAAATCTGATGCTATATTTGGAATCAGCAATAATAAATAATTATAAGAAACAGGTATTAATTATAAACATTAATTATTAATTTTAATTGTTGTGGATATAAGACCTTTAGCAATTATCATGCACTTACTAATTATAATGGCAATAAAAACTAGAGTTGACAGAGAAAATCTGATGCTTATTTGGAATCAGCACCCTAAGTATACTAAGAAACAAGCCTTACTTCTAGGGAAACTAACACAAATTTTTGTTTATGCCCTGTGCGTTAATTATCACGCACTTCCAGTAAAATATATGGCCGAAAATCAAAAACTAGAACAAAAAAATCTGATCAAAATCAGTACCTAAATATAACCAAAAATAAGTATAACTAGACAACAGACATTTTTGTAGGCAAGATTACAAAATGCAATCGATTTAATTATAAGACTAGATCTTTAAAAATCAAATTAGCGTGAATGATTCAAAGAAACCAGTGTCATTTTCAGTTTCAGCAGTACCAAATTGTCATAAATCAGTTGAAAAAACTCAGACAATTTTCAAAAAAAATTTTTTTGTAAACCTGTGTTATTTGTCAAATTAACGTTAGGCCTAACTTGAAATTTCATGCGCCGCACGATCGTACTCGCAGTTTTTAAAATAAGACAGATCATGGGTCAAGACCATCAATTGACCCATCTGTAGTATCGGCGACCAATTTGACCAACTGCCATCTCTGATGCCCGATACTGACCTGTTCCCAGTCCACGTCATCAGAACTCTCGTCCAGGATCGACGGCATCTTCCTGATTTCCTTCTGCGCCTGCTTCTGTCGTTCCAGGGCGATCATCGTCTCCAGGGCCTCACCGGCCAGCGGATTGTTCTCGGCTTTCACCAGCCGCAAGGGATCGACCTTCGGGCTGTCGTCGCCCGGCCTCAGCTGTCCCGTCCTGGTCGGCGGAAGGCAGTCGCGTCGGTTGGACGAAGACAGCCGCGCAGACCGTTCGCTGCCCCTCGGACGCGGCGTCTCGGGGCCGCCGACTCCGCGACGCAGAAGGTCTCCCGGTGACGAAAAGACGGAGTCGTCTTCGTCGATCGAATACGGATAACTCGGAATGCGAGACATGACCTTCCTACAATATACGTCAATCACGCAGAACCATCAAGGGACCATCCATAACGTACAGTACTTCACGATATTTTGGCAATTTTGACCCCCTTCCCCTGTCACAGACTGTCGCAAATTTCGAAACCCCCCCTAAAAGTAGGTCTACTTCACAAATCTCGGACCCTCTTAAAGCGTCGTCCATAAATTACGTCATTCGGGTTTTCTATTTAATATATTTGAGTTTACCGTTCAATTTTCTGCAGCAACTTCCGACAACGATAACGAATATAATTGAGAATGCAATTATATTATAGAATATAATTATATAATAGAGCGAATATAATTTTAGATCTAAAATTTATTGTACATCGGGCAAAGGCGTTAATGAGCACTTGAGCAGTTTAAAATGTCTTTTACTATACTTCCTATCAAGTATTCATTTAAGATTTTATTTATACTGAAAGTGTGACGTGACGTTGGTCATTACCACTCACTCTCCTGTCACAAACTGTTATGCTTTCTTAGAGCCCTCCCGTCGAGCGTGACGTACTTTATGAACGGCCCCAACACCAGAACACAAAAAACATGAATTAGCAAACATTTATTGGCACTCTTTCCGCCGTCTGCCAATCAGTACCTTTTGATTCAAACAAGTGTTTGTTTTATTGAATCAAAAACAACGAAATTTGGAATTGAGGGATATATGGGTGACAGTGGTTCTCAATACATGAGAAATCCTATTAATCCACTTAACCAGCTATTATTATTATTATTATTATTATTATTATTATTATTATTATTATTATTTTGTTATTTATTTATTTATTTATAATTTATTATTGTAGAAGCATGCATGAGAGCATGTACAATTTATAGGTCTGTGCTGTATGCGTGTATGTGTGTCTATAACTATCTAAAGACTCCGCTGCAACGTGGAAATCGTCTTGATGGATGAGTCTTCGCATAGTTTGCATTCCAGGTTAAGGCGACGTCGCCGTGCAAACTGAATTTAAAACGCAACCAACTGCAAACTATCTAAAGCCGTAACTGATAACAGACGGCG
Organism: Metaphire vulgaris; assembly: GCA_018105865.1. NCBI lineage: Eukaryota > Metazoa > Annelida > Clitellata > Crassiclitellata > Megascolecidae > Metaphire > Metaphire vulgaris. Next base: position 7,545,459 of record CM030850.1, read on the forward strand.
TTATAACGCGCAGCAAATATTTGGCTGCACGTCAATCCAAATGTCTCCTGTGACAAATTGCTATCGACTGATTTATATATATATATATATATATATATATATATATATATATATACCCTATATATGCGGCCGTCTGCTGTTACAGGAAACAACACTTGGAGTCTAAATTGAGATTGAAACTGTCGACCTCAGCCGCCACATTAATTGGAAATCGACCCTGGTTAAGTGTCTAAGACAAACTGGTTTCCTATACCAGGAACAAGAGAGCAGCAGGCAGCAATATAGAAAGAACGGACGAAAGATAAACTATAGAGACATCAATCACTGTAGGAACCGATAATGATAGCTAAGCAACGACTTGGAGACACGAATATTGGTTAGGTCCTATAGAGTAGGAAACTTGGGCGGAGGTAAAAATAGAACGTCTAATCGAAAACGGAATGACAGAAGCAGAAACAGAGTATATAGTATAACGCCAGTAATAATTATCGTCTGGTATTGCGCTAGACCAGCGGTTCTCAACCTTTATAGTGCCGCGACCCTTTTAATTCAATTCCCCATTATGTGGCGACCCCCAACGGTAAAATTATTTTCGTTCACAATGTAAACTGCTAAAAATAATAATACTACGACAATCAAAATGTTCGAAATCGTTATTATTTAATTGTCTCCATGTCTATCCTCGAATGACAATTATAGTCAAACAACTAGTACGTCGTAACTACCACTGAGGAAATTTTGTACAATAACAAGAAAAGAGACAACCCCATATTTCTGATGGTATCGGGCGACCCCTGGCAAATCGTCATTCGACCCCGTGGGGGTCGCGACCCACAGGTTGAGAACCGCTGCGCTAGACCGACTGGCCTTAAATGGAACAGCAAGGTCGTTGCGCTTCCAAAATGACATCCGTCATTGTTTCTGGTAATTTGATAAATAAAAAAAACCTTCCGTGGTTCTTGGCTACACTACGCCTTATCATCGGCTGCCTCGACTATACAGTAGGTGCATTTTTTCTGTAAAAGCCGATGAGTTAAGCCTGGTCCAGAAGCGACAAGTCTTAACTAGCGTGTACATGAGAATGGCGCATTTCCTATACTAAGACAGAATTTAATTTATTTTTCTCAAATATCATAAATCATAGACCGACCGGTGTTACGTAGAAGAAACAGCCAGCCGTTGTATAGGCTATAATGTAGTCGGAGTACTGTAGAGGTGATATATGCTTTGGCAATGAGAGCAAGAGGAAGAGGCCGGAGGATTATAATACAGGTATAATGTAACTGTAGAGTGTAGACCTTGTAAGGCGCTTCTTATAATTATGTATTTGCTCAGAAGAGGCAATCCCTTTTAGAGGTAGCTACTTAATATTCGTAGTTATTCTATGAAAGTAGTTAAAAGACCGCAGGGCTAAGGGAATGAGTCAGCTAAACACACTGAAGGACTTGACCAAGACTCCAAATTTTATCTTCTAACGCTGAATGCAAGAACTGATAACTCAGCATGATTTAAAGTGGCTTAGGAGGCATTACTGCCTGTGTGAAAGCCACCATAGGGGCACTAACGGGGCTTGAACCCGCTCCGTCAGCCTGACGCTCCAGCACGTAACCCACTCTGCCATCTTCCGCCCATATATTGAGCTGTTTCAATATAACTCGATGTATCAAACGAGACAAAAATGGACAAGAGCTGGACATATTAAACCAGGCAGAGATGGCAATGAATCGTAGGTCAAGCGGGTCAACAATACCAGATGGGTGACATTGGTCGGTGGGTCTTGACACGTGACCCATAAAAAATTTTAAGGCTGCGGGAGCAGTCATGCATGTGCATGGAATTTTAAGTTCACGTTCATTGACAAATCAAATATTTGCAGTACAATCTTCACACGACGAAGACGCTCTTGATTACTTGTTGTGTTAGCAAAGCTTTTGATTGGTTTATATTCTGTGGTTTTTTTACTGCATGTAGGGTAGTTACATGTACGCACCTTTATGTTCGGTCGATACTCAACATTAATTTTGATATGAGGGGGTTACGCGCTGGAGCGGTAGACTGACGGAGCGGGTTCAAGCCCAGTTAGCGCCCCTATAGTGGCTTCCACGCAGGCAGTAAATGCCTCCTAAGCCAGTTTAAATCATGCTAAGTCATGCTAAGTATGGCTTAACGACTTTGGAAAGATATAGATATTTAATTGCCAATGACCTACGGGTTATGGGTCAAAGGTTAAATAGGTTAAGTAGGTCATTTTGAGTGACGTATTGCCGTCTCTGATACCAGATATGTTTCAGTACAAGAAAAGCAACAGAGAGGAGAACGAAGCTGGATAAAGTCTAGCAGCATTCAAACAAAGTAATAGCTGCGGTAAAAATATTTTAACGACAATGTGATTTACAGCGGTTTAGGAGGCTAAGCAAGCCTGTGTGAAAACCACTGTAGTCTGTGGCAGCTCTCCGCATTCAATAGCCTAGTTTTTCGAGTTAGCCTTCAAATCTGTTTCAACTGTCACTTCCACCTCGTCCAAACTGTTCCATCTGTCCACAACCTTGCACTAAAAATGTTTTCTTTCTTGGACCCACCCTCTGCTCAAAGAATTTGCATGTACGGCCTCTCGTGCTGCTATAGTGTGCCAATGTAAAGAAGCGATCGAATGGCACATGGTCTCTGAAAGAAAGGAGACACCGGAGATTCGGATCAAAGCGAACAATTAAGATCAGAGTAACTAATTTAGTAACGTTGCTGTCGTGTGTCGTTAAGTCAAGCAGTTCTTCAACGCCGGGCGTATCTATATTAACTTAAGGACGTTTGCAATAATAATCGTAAATTACACCAGCTGAAACAGTGGCACGCAAAGAGTTAAATCCTCTTATCAATTCGCACACAATCAACTCGGCTATACCAATCGGTGGCGGCTCCAGGATTTGACAAGTGGGGGCGCGTTGGGGTGGCAACTTCTAAGCATGGGGACCAACTATTTTTCACAAACCTGGACTAGTCTAGTTGATTAGAATGAGTGCACTGAAGTATGGGGCTACTGGGAGGGGCCAGGCATTCAATAGGGGCACGCCCCCCGGACCCATCTGGAGCCGCCTCAGCTACCAGTATAGTCGCGGTTAAGAGAGAGAATCGTTATAAGCGCCAAATGATCGGGTGTGCTCTGCGCTGTTTACCCGAAAGGCACGTCACCGCTTGGGTGGCAGTTCTCGACCGGAGCGGGGGAAGAGGGCGCAGTTTGTTTTTGAAACAGACAACGTGTCTGTCAACACTAGAAAATTCGACTGACCGGTTGGTATGTCAGGAATTGGTCGACTCCATATAACAGAGCGTCGATTGTATTTGTATGGATATTCTGACGCCTTCGCCCCAGAGATCAACTGGTGATATCGTACAGAAGTAGGCCTAGATTGCAGTTGGCGGCTCCACCGGATATTCCCGTGCCTTTGAGAGCCTGGCCCCAGTTGGGACCCTCAACGCTACATACATTAAACAACAAATGGTTGGCCCCATGATTAGAAGTTGCCCCCAACGGCCCCCACTTGCCAAATCCTAGAGCCGCCACTGCTAGATTGTGGCAATAATGGAAAATTAAAAACGAGCGGGTTCGTGTTTTTGCACCCGTTCATCATTTTCCAGTCCCCATTTGCTGACTGCTTTGCCTTATTGCTTGCCATGTGTATATTAAGTTAAATACGCAGCTATATTGATTGTTATCGAAACTAACCGAAATATGATTTTGAATTGAATCTAACAAAAGCACAATTATGTAATATAGTGAACGATGTATATACAGTATAGCCTATAGCGATCTATTTCATGAACAAGTATACAGTATCCTTTCTTTCTTTTCTTCCTTCTGTCGTTCCCTATTGGGCTGGACGATGGGTCTGAATCACGGAAGCCTAGATTGGGCCTAAGTATCTAGATTAAGTATCTAGCAGTGTTTATTCTAGACCTTCTCTGAGTGAATTTCCCCTCAAAGTTTGGAATTTACCCTCCAAAAATTTTGACATTTTGGCAAGTAGTATGACCTCCTCAATGTTTGTCCCCCAAATTTTTTAAAACTCCCCCCATTGTTTAGGTGGATAGAATAAACACTGATCTAGGCTTCCATGGTCTGAATGAGTTCCTTCCACTTCTGTCTGTCTCTTGCTGCCCTGGTCAATTTGGATGAAGTTCATTTGCATTTCTTCTTCGTCCTATTTTATAATAATTATTACAGAGCATGTCTGGAATAGACCCTGCACGGGCCGGGCGGCCCACGGGCCGCCGGCCCGGCCCGGCCTGGCCGGGCCGGGCCGGGCTCAAAAGATTGCCAAATAAAACGGGCCGGGCCGGGCCGGGCCGGATGAGTGGCGGGCCGGGCCGGGCCGGGCCGGGCTTCCATAAGTCGGCCCGTCCTCTGTTTAACCCATTAAGGAACCCCCGATCAAAGGAACTTGCCAATTGTTTCAGGTATAACGAATTAAAATGAATCGCCCTAAAGATGAATCACCCAGTCATCTTTCTACGTGTAATAAATACTCCCCACCTCTTTATTCTACGAAGAATATTAACACCCTCTGATATGTAATAACTCCCCTATAGTGATATGCAGTAAAATGTATAAATGGAGTCATCAGATATGAAACTGTGCCAACGCACAAGAGATGGAATGACGTAATTTGGGGCAAGTAATGTAGGGGAGTAGAAATTCTAATCCCGTAGAGTCTTCAAAGGCAGAGTCTGACCGATTATATTAGCATTACGCAATACGCATTGTCCTTCTTGTCCAGTACGTATTCTAGTGACTAGCGTTGGGGCCTGTGTAGTGCCAGGATCGCTTGAATGTATTGTTTGAAATACTTTGATCTCCTTGCCCTCGCCTTCTCTTCGTCACTACGTGGAAATCTTTAGACATACATACAGACAGACAGACAGACAGACAGACAGACAGACATTCTAGAACAGTGTGGCAAGGCAAATCCTTGCAATTCCAGCGTCCAGTGCTGCCAGTGAACGGTCATTTAGTACAGCTGGGGCAACCGGTCATTACACAGCGTCGCACTGATTTGGACACGGACACCATTGAAACATACTATTTTTGCATTTTAATGCTTAAACTTTATCGATCGGCTTCAATTTTGTTGCATTATGAGTTGTTTTCAGTAGACACTACATTTTAGTAAGAAGACTGTTATTAAAATGTCAACTGAATCATGACTGATTTCCCAAAAGTTAGGTTGCAAATTGTAATCGCAAATGAGCAGGCCGGGCCGGGCCGGGCCGGGCCGGGCCCGAAATTTGGCGGGCCGAAACGGGCCGGACCCTAAAGAAAAAGCAATGAAACGGGCCGGGCCGGGCCGGGCCAAAAGAGTGACGGGCCGGGCCGGGCCGGGCTGCCATAAGTCGGCCCGTGCAGGGGTCTAGTCTGGAACCAGAACCAGTCTGGAATTTAAACGGTGCAACGAACTTCTTTCGCCCACAGGGAAGCATTTCGTATTAATCAGCCCAACTACGTCCTGCTATTAAACGTGTAGCTCCTTATGGCGTCTACGGTCAAAAGCGGTTTTTGGCTAAAATTGCTCAGGTACGAGGGCGGGAAGTTAGCAGAGTGGTAACAGTGTTGGACGATGGAGCAGAAGGTCGCGGGTTCGATCCCCGCAGGAGCCCTAAAGTCGACTCAGCCTTAATTTGCTAGAGGGCGGTGATAACTGAGTAGCAGCTGTGGCTGCGAAGGTAAAACGCGGGTCTAGAGAAAGCAATGGCAAACTATTCTAGGTTAATGGCTTTAGCCAACTGCGTCGCTGCTTGCCTGACACCGGAGATCAGCGCCGGGCCCGAAGCTCGAAATCGAGTATGGGCGAACCTTTACCTTTACCTTTACGATCCAACATGCACGATATAAGGACTCTGGTCAGGTAGGTCGCTAATTAATTTTTACAAGGATGGGCTACAAAACAAGGTCTTTAGACTGTGTCGTCATTCGGTTAGGCCTTTTGGCCATTAGTATTCCTCAATGGCCTCGTATAAGTTTATTGAAGAGACAGGCAAGTAGTCTGATATCGATCTAATATATTTTGTCTATACCAGTCTTTTTAAGGCTTATAAGTCAATCAACAAATCAATCGAACTAGTGTAAATATGATCCAGGGCCTGTTTTAACGTGTCGTGATGCACAAAATGCGCAGTGATAAAATGAAAATGTGCAGTGTTGGAATGACAATTTTCTGTGCTTTGTGCAGTGATAGATTTTCCGGACGACCTTTTATAGTTTATTGCTTGTTTTTTTTGCGCGGATGTCCACAGATTTTCTGAGTTTAGTGCAGTGATAGATGTTTCTCAAAGCAAGCTCTGGTATGATTTCACTTTTTCAAACAGCGCTTTCTCAATATTCCTAGCCAGGCGAACTCAAGAGCTACACCCGCCTCTTTTCTCCATCGATGGTTGACTGTAACTCTTCTCCGACATGTACCACTCAATGTTTGCTTCCAGTTCCAATGGCATTTGCCCCATACATGGACATGGATCAATTTTTTAGAACCCAACCCATCACTATTCAAACCCAATCCAACCCAACCCACGAAAGCAACTGGGTTACTTGACCCAACCCAACCCAACCCAGCCCAACCAATACATAACAATTTCTTAAACAGAACAAAGAATAATCACGGAAAGACGGAAACGGTTAAAACCATAGAATTTGTTGACACCATAGAATTTGTTGAAACCATAGAATTTGTTGAAACCATAGAATTTGTTGAAACCATTGAAAGGCGTTGAATATTATAGCGCCACTCTGACGACCATTAAATGAAAAAATATTTTAAGAAATTTACATTATCACCGAAGAAAGCTTGACTTATTTTCTTACCCAAACAACCCAACCCAACTCACCATAAAATGAAAATTTCTAACCCAACCCATGGGTAGACCCAACCCATGTCAATGTCTGGTTTGGAATAATAAAAATTAATATGACAGACCAATTACTTAGCCTCAGATCGACGCTATAGGCCTAATTCAACAGCAGTGCGAGAATTAGCAGTCAAACGAACTACAGAGTATGTGCATTGTGCAAACTCACGTCTTGGCATCATGGGCGCAACCAAGAATTTGATTGGGGGGGTGGTATAATTTGATTTGGGGGCGGGGGTATAAATCTTTTAAAACGTTGAAAATCTTAAAAAGACACATTAAAACTAAAACTTTAAGGTAGCCTGATTTTCGGGTGATTTATACCGATATGCCCCTATGTCGCTACGCCCCTCACATCACACAGCACAGTAACGCATATAGGCCTTTTACTTGGACTAGAGACCTATTAGGCTAGCAGGGTTTCAAAATCAATTCTTTTGAACACTTACACATCTTATAAATAATGCGACATACATATCTGCACATTATATATATATATATATCGTTAAATGAACCGAACTCGAACTAAGAGTAGGCAGAAAGTGAAGAGATGATGATGATGATGATGATGATGATGATGATGATGATGATGATGATGATGATGATGATGATGATGATGATGATGATGATGATGATGATGACCGTCTTCGTGCTGATTATATGCAGTAGTTTGTAGCATCCAAACGCCTACTTGCAACATTCGAAATCGACAATCAATATCTTTCATTAGTACCTGGTCTATTAAAATCCCGGCGACAACACCTTCACCCAAATTACAGTAAATAAATCGATGGTAATCCTGGAGCTAAGTCACAACACAAGAACCGGAACAGAGTTTTTCCAACGTAAACAACGTATCAATCCGCGCGCAAACAATGTGTCTTGTTGTGCAATCATCCTTGGTTCTTATGGTCTGCTTTTGATGTTCTGTTCGCTATTTCATTGTAATATTTGATTGAGTGATCACAATTTTCCTTTTTCCTTGTGTACAATCTGTCAACTCATGTATCTATGGACCGACCGTGTGCATTTACGGACTACTTTCGGACATAGGCTCATATTCTCTCCTGTGTATTATTGCTCCAAGTTTACGGACTACTTTCGGTTGTGTTGCTCTGTTCCGGTTCTTGTGTGACTTAGCTCCAGGCAGAGATATTTTTACACCCCCAACACCACCCCCAATCTTAGACCGACACCCCAATCTGAGCCTGGAATGACCTTTTTTGCTTGTCAGACTTTTTCGGCAGGGACCCCAAAATATACCCACCACCCCCAAATTGATAGTCCTATTAGGTTTGCCAACCGTCCTTTATTTCAAAGGACAGTCCTTTAAGGCACCTCTGAGTCCTTGTCCTTTATCGCTTTTATAAAGGACCATGGTTTGTCCTTTATTTCAAAAATCAAGTCATGAAATCACACATTTCAATTGAAATTTCCTTTTTTGCTTGTCACCCAATTTCACAAGGGAGATGTCCTTTTTTGCTTGACATCATATTTCAGAAGGAAGTTAACCCTTTTTTGACACCAAGCTTTTTCCGCATCGGTGTCCTTTATTGCAATTTGTCAAAGTTGGCAACCCTAAACCCTGTAGAAATAACCCTGGCTCCAGGATTACCCAATCGAGCTTCTCTATTCGACGCATAATGGGAAAACATGGCTTCTTGCCGGCGTCAACGCATAATTTACGACCGATGGCTAAGCCTACAGTATATCTAGCACGAACGCCGTGGAAGACAGAATCCAACATACCTGCGATTCGATCTGCCTACCTCGATCTCGTCGAACGGAGAATCAAGGCGTCAGACTGTAGGCTATACTCCGCCGTCTGACCGGCGTTTGGTTATGATTATGCGACGACGCAATACATTCTCGAACCTTGATATTATCGTACGTACATCGATAACATCAACCGCAGCCACAAACGAACGCTGTCGTCACCTGAACGACGCTCCAACTCGAACCTAAACGTCTCTCCTCTTCTCTGCTCTGCTCTCTTCACGTGAGCCCCTTGTTGTGGTTGTTGGTCACTCGAAGGTGTGAAGAACTAGACTACCAGGTAGGTCAGACGGTGGAACGCAGAGCTGACGCCCAGATCCATACCGTTGACCCGTCATCGACATACCTATGTCGCTGTTGATCGACACTGGACTGCCGGTGCAGTAAACTTCCTCTGCATACCTAGGCAACATACCTTGAATTCTACATGATCGATCTCTCTCCCTCTGTCTCTGTCTCTGTCTCTGTCTCTCTCTCTCTCTCTCTCTCTCTCTCTCTCTCTCTCTCTCTCTCTCTGCATCTCTGCCTCTGTGCATCTCCGTCTGTCTGTCTCTGTATCCGTTTGTCAGTCTGTCTGTCTGTCCGTCTGTTTGTCTCTTTCTCTCTATCTATGCATTAATTATATGCATTGATCTGTGATAAAGCAGCTGGTGTAGATCTGATTCCCTGCCTCCTGTAGTTTTCATCCATCCTCTTGTTTCAGTAAATCCCTTCGGTTATTCATCGGCTTTTTTCTAGAGACATGCAATCGCAACGCACGGCGCCTGATCGATTTTCTACGTAAAACATCTGAAGCCGACCATATTTAATTAGTTTACATATCTAAGCCTCCTGTATTAGTTCTGCATGATTTTACTTGCCAGATGGGAAAACTAAGTCAACATTCTCGGTGTCAGTAAAACGGTAACTCAGTGGTAAAGTAGGCTACTCGTCGTTTACGCAGTGTTACAATAAGCAGGCCCTGCAGTAATAAAGACAACAATTTTGCATATGCAATCAGACGTCATCAGTAAGAATAGCTCTTCAATAAATTTAACGAGATATACTGAGTTTTTGAAGAGTGGATAGCAATCGAATTTTATAGTCTTAGAAAAGACGAAGAAAACAGGTTTGCGCTGAGATTATTAGACTAAGAATAAAAGAACACTTTGCTTTTGATATTATTTATCGGGGTTTCTGGTTGAGAGAGAGAGAGAGAGAGAGAGAGAGAGAGAGAGAGAGAGAGACAGACAGACAGACAGACAGACAGACAGACAGACAGACAGACAGACAGACAGACAGAGAGAGAGAGAGAGAGAGCTGGATAAATTTCTAGTAGCGTTTTCGTCTTCTAGTCCTGTATTTTAATAATTTTTGCAAATGTCATAAGTCTTAGGACTTCAAGAGCCCAGGATCACCTTAGGTCTTAGACACGTAATATTATTTTCTGTCAATTTGGACCTCGTACTTGTGATATAAAGATGTTGGAAATGTCTTCTGATAATAATTATATAATTTATTTCAATACCGAAAAGACAGAGGTCACACGTAAGGAAAGAGTGAAGCGAAGACGTTACACCTGAGTGACGAAAAGGAACACTACAGTGGCGACCACGTAAGACGTAAGTCGAGGCATCATCTATCAGACGTAGGTCTTCGAATGACAAACGACTTTGTCACGCTCGAGGGCAACAAACGCTTCTTCGCACAGAGACAACGAATTCAGGTTCCTACCCCGAAACAAAATTCACGCTTCGATGATTTCGAAATGTATAACCAGATAGATTTGCCTTTTTGCGACTCATTTTTGTGGTTATTCGAAGTAAACTAAAACACCAGTTTCTACGAATCTACCTACCTCTGCGGTAATTAATCTAGTAAAAATTTCATATCTGCTCACAGTGTTCAGTTCATCTACATTCTACATTCTACGGGTTTTAAAACGAGTGTAATCTCAAATACCTGTAAAGATCTTGATCCAAAAATTAGAAAAATCGCGAATTCATGCTCCAACTTTGACTGATCAAGAAACAGCTCTGCAATGTCCATGTGATTACGATATGCCTGTATACGTAGACCTATACCGTCTCATCAACCCAACACTCGCGAATATATCACAGACAGAGACTACAACGCTTGTAGGTCTCGAAACACCCAACCATGAACATCTGCCTATCTGGAGGGCAAAAGAATAATTTGTTATGTAGCCTGCGACGGTGATAATAACACGGGGAAGACCATTTTTTCCTTTATAGCGTTTCCTTTGTATGGAAGACTGCATATTAAATTAAGACCGGTGTAGCATATTATATTAACTCCCATATAATAATAACTCCCCTCATTATTATATATAACCCCCTCATTATTATATATAATAATAACTCTCCCGTCATTATATATATATATATATATATATAAATTATATATATAAATTATATATATATAATAACTCCCCTAACTTTGCTATTGTCTAGACGAGTTTTTTAATGAATACGTCAGGAATGTAAACGCGATAGTTAAACATTTATTAGGGTTTATCTCAGGGTTGTTCAACTGGCGGCCAGCAGGCCGGATCCGGCCCGCAGGCCAGTTTCATCCGGCCTGCCACCGAGTTTAGAAAATAACAATGTTGGCCATAAACCGGTTATTGCCGTTATTTTTAGGACTAGAGTTTGCCAAATTGCTTTCTTATCGACAAGGACATAGAACAAGAATAAATAACAACGTGTAATGCAATGTTTCATTGTGCTCTGTTCCTACATTTACAATTTACACTGTTAATTACTTAGAGTCTTAGACTTATAGACTTAGTCTTAGACCAAGGTATTACTGGTACACTTGTAATCATGTGCGGCCCTCGACGTTGGGTTTGTGATCCAATGCGGCCCGCCATCTGAGATGAGTTGGAGACCCTGGTCTAGCTCGTGGTAGAAAGACTTGTGCTTATTTGAAGATGCGTCCACATACTGTACAGTGTACAGTAGCTGTCGGAGCATAAATATGATTGTGCTTCGCTGCGCCCAGAATCCAGCCTGCGATCCAGTTAGAACTTCATCTGTTCTCTTTTTTTATCCCCAGTAGAATGATTCTGTCGGCATCTATTCCCTTTCCCATATTTTTTTAGTAGTTTCCATAAGGTTTCCATGTGTTGTTCCGTGGTTATGGCCAACTTATAGGTAATTGTTTATAACTTTAATTCATGCAAGCAATGCACTGCATATGCCGGAGTTCACGCGAAATTCCTGTATATTAATTATTCCCCTTCAGAGCTGGAAACGAAGGAAGTCCTCAGATTCACAGCCCTCGGGCCTTGGCAGTTGTTTCAATTATGGAGAGGGGAGGGGAAGGGTAGGTCCCAACGCTTCTGATTTACGAGTTTGCTAGTGTGTCATACTGCCTTACAGGGTTCATGACAGTTTGCCCGAGCTGCCAGAGAACAGCGGCGGACTTCACTGGAGGGCAATTCTCATTTAAAATACAAACGGCAAAGAAGAGACCTTAAAAAGTCTCATCAATCCTCTTCTCATTCTTCCCCTGCGTCTTTTTTGATTACTCTTGTTCTGCTTCTTATTCTTCTCTCTCACCAACATCTTTTCTATTTCTTCTTCTTCTTCGTCATCCTCATCATCTTCTTTTTCTTCTTTTACCTTTCATCATCATCATCATCATCATCATCATCATCATCATCATCATCATCATCATCATCATCATCATCATCATCATCATCATCATCATCATCATCATCATCATCATCATCATCATCATCATCACATCTTCTTCTTCTTATGCTTCTTCGTCTCCTCTTCTTCTTCCTCCTCCTCCTCCTAGTAGACCTACTACTACTGCTGCTGCTACTACTGCTACCACTACTATTATCACTACTATTATCACTACTATTATCACTACTACTACTACTACTACTACTACTACTACTACTACTACTACTACTACTACTACTACTATTACTACTACAACTAGTAATACTATTAATGAGTGGCATACTGGGTTTCAAAATGGAGAAATAGATAAATTGATTTGACCTCAGGAGCCCATCGGTCACAATTTCGGCATTCCTGTTCGAGTTGATTGCTTATTAAGTTGTGGTCCAGTTTCGATTCTGTCAGGAATCAAACCATATTACGATTGATTACTGAAACAGTAATAGGTCCACTAACGCGGTTTACGAGTCCATAAAAAGCGTATTCGTCCTCGAGGGACATTTGAAATTCCCCATTCCACTATATGACCAGAGGCGTATCTACGGGGGTATATCGGTATATAGGGCCTATACCCCAAATCAATATATATATATACAGTATATATATTACAGTATATATAACATATATACATACATATAACATATAATATAGAGCCTGTATAATATATAATACATGTAATATATATTTATAATATATAATATATACAGGGAGGGGTAAAAACCGGACTATATTAAATGCAAACCTAAATGTGACTAGTCCGATTTTTTTGCACCACCCTGTATAATATATAACGATATATATATATACCCTCCAAAATGTAACCTGCAAATCAAATTCCTGGCTACGCCCTTGTATATGACCAGTACACTCATGCCTTTTTATCAAAAGCTTACTTCGCATTTGAATAAAGAAAGCACGGCACGGTTACCGTGCAAATCCGAGGCGTTTAAAAAGAAGAACGGTCGAAATAAAACAATCAAAAACTTCAACCGAGCTCCTCAATCACATTACAGTATCACTTGGGCCTAAATTCCTTCAGAATAATTTGATAGAATGCATATCTCGTTCAACATGTAAGTGGTAGCCAGAAAATTCAGCAGTGAACAGGTCATTAGAAATTGAAAATTGATCCACGCACACACAGTAGGCCTATAGGCCGACTCTCGTTTGAGTCGATAACTGATAAATTCGATGAGCTCTTAAAGCTATTAACCTCTGAATGGTTTAATCGCGATATCAAGTTAATCAGCTCTGAGTCAAAGATCGACTCTTAACAAGCAGGTAACATGGAATGCAATACTACTGTATATACTCAGGGCCACCTTAACCATTAGGCAGTTTTAGGCACTGCCTAGGGTCGAAAAATTTTGTAGGGGCCAAATAAAACGGGGATGAAAATTTTTTTATGAGCGAATAACGTTTTTTGCTTATCAGGTTATTTCGGGGAGCCGACAAACTTTTGTTTTGCTCGTCAGACTTTTTCCGTATGTGATGTGAATGGGCGAAAATTTCCGAAAGTGAAAATCTGCCCAGGGCGCCCAAAATTCTAAAGATGGCCCTGAATATACTATGGTTTGCTATGGGTACAACATAAAGGCATCCAAACGCTACTACAGGCCGTGTAAGCATGCAGGCTTATGCAGTCAAACAGTCCAAAGACGTTCTCGATAACATAGGCCTAAAGACGCGACATTCCAATGGCTGTGGAGTGGTGATATAAAATATCGAGATAATTAAAAGTAACTTATATGTATAGGCGATCGTATACAGGCAATTCGCGGAGGCTTATTGTGATTCGGTTTGGGTCAGTACCGTCGTTCCAGATGAAAGGTGAAGTGGTCACTTTATGAAACGTAGGCCTAACTCAACGCCTGATGTATAAATTCCGCTGCTCAAGTATACGATATGTCGTTGCTACTTTGCTTGCTACAGCTGTCCTCCTAGTGCACTGCGAATTTACAAATTGAAACTATCAGTGTGTGTGTGTGTGTGTGTGTTCAGCGCATAGCTGAGCTCTCGAAATTGTTGTTAGCCCTCAAACATTATGGCATCTGTAGTTAGCATAATGAAACTAGTAAAAATTCTTTCTTCCCCCCACTGGTCTGACTCTCCAATACCACCACTGCTCCGATTAATGATCGGTGAAATCGAGAGAGCCATGTCATGGGCGTATTTAGAAAGGCTTTAAAGGGTATGCTGAAATTTAAGAAATTCGAAAAATAACTTTTATTCCATGTTCTGGAATAACATACAGTTTAAGTTTATTATTAATAATACCACCCGATGATTTACTACAACTGAGTTAAGTTCAATCGTCGGTCTAACAGTCTTTAAGTTTAAAAGTGTCTTTGTACTCTTACATTACACCTAAATATTGCATTCAAAAATCTAGTCGATGACGACTGCATTTGGAAAACTCCTCTATCACGCTGTCGTACTGCGATGGTAAGTCTTTGTTAAACAAACAACAGGCTCAATCCGTTGAACCTTTCTTTGCACAAAATAAGTTATGAAGCAAATATCCTCTAAAACAGATTTTAAAATATTTTGCAACCGTAGAAAGGACCAAATACCAAAGCAACCTAAGAAAAAATTATTATTATTACTTATTATTATTATTATTATTATTATTATTATCCAAAATTTATACCTGTACGCATGGTTTAAAATCCAAGACAAAAGTGGGTCAATGAAGGTCAGCTATGGGAGCAGGAGCATACCCCGTAAATACGCCACTGAGCCATGTCCATAGTTTTTAAATACCGTAATCGAGCGGCTGCAAAATGGATGATTTTAAATTGTGACCAGGGAGAGACGAAAAGGGAGATGGAAGAACTAGGAAGACCTGGGGAAATGTTCAATTCCAATAGCTAAAATAAAAAGCTCAGTCAGGCTTCCTCTAGCTTGAGCAACACAAAGCAACAACAATAACTACTACTACTACTTCTACTTCTACTACTACTACTACTACTACTACTACTACTACTACTACTACTACTACTACTACTACTACTACAAATACTACTACTACTACCTCTACAACAACAACTACTACTACTACTAGTCTGACCATTCTTACCATTTTGAAAAGGTTCTGATGCTGTCTGTGCTTGGTTTGAAAGGCTTAAAGCTACTGATAATAATGATGATAAATTGATGACGATGATGATGATGATGATGCTGACGATGATGAAGACAGCGATGTTGATGGCGATGAGCTATTAGAACATATGTACATGTATACGGTGTGCACATCAAGCGGTATGTAACATGACCATATACAGTACAGTAAGGCAATCGTAAAACGCTTTACGATCAATAAGCGCCGATGGAAGAACAACAGACAGAATAGCAGCTGCTGTTTACTTTGAAAACATTTCCGATTCGCGCTCATCGCCAACAATTTTGACCGACTCCTTCAGCCGAAGTCTCCTCAGCCCCCTACCATCGTCCATTGGAATCATCAAAACAGCGAACGCATCGAATGGTCGTCGGCCAAATTACCTTGGCATTTGGATCTGTAAGACGGTCGATAGGCTTACGTTATAATATTACTGAGCTGTATAAGGGCTTGGTGATTGGCCATCTACATCGCCTGCGGTTATTTGATTACAACACCGGCGTAGCCAGGCTCGGATATTTGTACACCTTCTAACACCCCCTACACTCCAATCTGAGACCGACACCCCCCAACACCCCTTCCACAATCTTAATCTTGGATTACCTTTTTTGCCTGGATGACCTTTTTTGTCAAGAATATACGGACACCCCCTCCCAATTGATAATCCTAGAAATAACCCTGCAGTCAGGGTTCCAGTATAACGGGTCATCAAGACTTCTACAGAGCTACATTAAAAGTTTCGAATAGATAACTCAAAGCCGAAAACCTTATGGTAATATTAGATAGAAACATTGAGACCAGGGGCGTCATTGGGGGGCTGGGGGCCGTGGCCCCAAGGAAATGATAAAAATAATGTATAATGTATTAATGTGCAAAATATCGCAAAAATTGCCAAAAATTTGCCAAAATTTTTTTTTAAAATTGCAAATTTGCCAAAATTGGCCCAAAATTGCCCAAAATTTGCCAAAATTGCAAAAAATTTGCAATAAATTGCCTAAAATTTGCCAAAATTTGTCTAAAATTTGCAAAAAATTGCCTAAAATTTTCACAAATTGCCTAAAATTATCCAAATATTTGGGGAAAAAATTATCTCGACCCCACCCAAGAAAAGCAAGAAAAGTGTGAAATGACGCTACTGATTGAGACTTGGAGCTTATTCTCAGATTCTACGTCATATCCCCTCAAATGATAAACTGTTGTCGATTTTGCACGAATCTGGTTACCAATCTAAGCATAAGTATGGGTTCACGCTCCTATGCCCCCTTGTGGCTGCCGCCCCAACCGGCCAAATTTTAGGGCAACACAACCAACACTATACTATTTAAATATTGAACTCTTGAGAAAATTTACAGGCTACTATAATACAATATAACGGCTATTCGGCTATGCGCCTATCTCATTAGAGTATTATACAATAAGTTCTTAACGTTCCACTAAGATTCACGCGACTAGTTTTGTACTCAATCTAGAGGCGATGCGAAACATCTGTCCCTCTTGTGACTGTCAAAGGACGCCAAAACAGACACGCGCATTCCATTTACTCCAACTAAACTTACTAAAGGGTTTTTGTGGGAGCGTGGTCTAGAGCCATTGGCGGCTCCACATAGGGGCCCGAGGGGGGCGTGACCATATTGAATGCCTGCCCCAGTACCCCTGTTGGAACAGTATACTTACTACTACTGTACAGTGTACACACCTAGCAACAATTAGTTAGCCCCTATGCTTAGAAGTTTCCACCCCAACGCCCCCTCCCCCATTTGCCAAATACTGGAGCCGCCACTGTCTGGAACGGAAGTTAAATATAGATATATAACATAATAATATAACAAAGTTTAAAGTGGTTCAGTAGGGACTGCCCTGTGTGAGAACCACTGTCGTTCCCGTCCAATCTAATATCCTAAACTACTGAGGTTTATTTTGAACTCGTTCACAGTTGTGGCCGTTACTATTCCCTCATCCAGTTCATTCCATCTGTCCACCACTCTTGCACTAAAAAGAGCTGTTTGTTTCTCCCAACCCGTTTCTTGAACAGTTTCATGCTACAGTATGTCCTCTGGTTACGGAACTCCACAACCGCAGACGATTTGAGTGATATTAGATTTAGACCGTCAGGTCTCATAGGTCTGTTGCATAATTTAAAGTCTTTAATTGTAATTTATTATTAGGAACGAAAGATGGGCAGAGTGGGTTACGCGCTGGAGCGGTAGGTTGACGAAGCGAGGTTCAAGTCCCGTTAGCGTCCCTAGTGGCTTTCACACGGGCAGTAATGCCTCCTAAGCCACTTTAAATCTCGCTATAGGCTAGCTTGTTTTTCTAGTCACTGAGCGGCCAAAACCTGTAGCATAGCTAAGTAGACCTATAACGAATCTGTCGACAATCGCCCCACTCCCCTGACGAAGTTCTCACCGCTTCTGCGCTGATCCTACGTCTGGTCCAGGGAATCCTAAATTATTAGCACCTAATAATTAGTTAAATCCTAAATAATTAAATCCTAAATAATAATTAGTTAAATCCTAAATAATAACAATTAGTTAAATCCTACATTATTAGCACCTAATAATTATTTAGGATTATATTATTATATATAATATATTATTATATTATATTATTATATTATTTATTATATGATTATATTATTTAGGATTATATAGGTGCTAATAATTTAGGATTCCATGGTCTGGTCCCAGTCCGAATGGAGGGGGGCGGGCGATTTCCGTGCCCCCGTGGCTACGCTAATCGATTGGAACGCCAACTTTTTGGCTATTACGGTGACTACAGATAGTCATTATTGAGAAGACGTGTCTCATTAATAAGCGGATGTGTCCGCGGGAGACATTTCTCAGTTATGATGTCACCAGGCGAGAATCTGTTTGCTCGGTTTTATTGGCTCGGAGGATTTTTGTCATACCGTTACTTAAAACCAGTTCTGATCGAGCGTACATTGTACACTATACGTATACGGTTCACAAACTTAAACGCTCAATAAATATTGCACTATTTTGGAAGACTGGAATAATTCTCACGCACCAGATTAAGTCACGGCCAATTATGAACGTTTAATGTAAGATTAATCAATTTAATTTACACGAGCAAAATTTAATACAGTACAGGTAACTCGATCTCGTGAAATAAAACATAGAGCAGTTAAGACCATGTAGGATGTGGGAATAACGAACCCTGTCTCATAGAGATTTCATCGGAAAGCTGCTGTTTTGCTGGTCAGACCCCAAGCAAAATGGTGAAGAATATCATAGGAAATTACTTATTTTTTGAGGATTCTTGAAAGTCAACTCGTACTGTAAATGGAATTTATGAAAACTGCACTTTGCACCGAGGGAGGAAGGAAGACTACCATAAACAATTATTATTATTATTATTATTATTATTATTATTATTATTATTATTATTATTATTATTATTATTATTATTATTATTATTATTATTATTATTAGTAGTAGTAGTAGTAGTAGTAGTAGTAGTAGTAGTAGTAGTAGTAGTAGTAGTAGTAGTACCAACTACTATCTCCTGCCTACTCTCTCGTATTCATTTTGCTATTGGCAGGTGTAGTCTAGAATTATCCACGCATGTAAGTCACCATTCAAAGGTTTGGTGCCATCAATTTATAGAAAATATGAGGTGAGTGATCTGATTTCTGATATCTGATCAATAAATAAGAACTTACCTTGTAAGAAATTGAAATCGTCAACAGATTATGTTGGAATTTCTAACAAGCAGTCTTAATCTTTATGTAAAATTCAACGTTTCATTGTCTCGTCTAATAACGCATTCACTATCGTCCACAGATTACTCATATCAAGTCCGCGCAACAACTGCTGAATAACTATTTGACTTTCGTCTCCAAAACTGTTCGTCTTCAAGTTCAAAACTTCGCTTACGAGGCCCGGTCTAACGGCGGCGTGTAGGGGCTGCGGTTGGCTTTGGCTAAAAAGAAGACCCGTTTGCATTCCGGGCTGCCTTAGGCTCAGGTAGACTGCATGGCTGGGCCTATAATCACGATTATAGATATCTCGTTAGGTCAGCAATTATAACGTCTGCAAACATTGGAGATTCTCTGAAGAGGTTCCGACACCAGAGGCGTATCAAATAGGTGCCTGTTTAGGTCTAATCTTAAGACTATGCTATAGGCTCGGTCAACGAAATCACGCCTCTTAGTTATTTAGACGCCGGCCAAATCAACAATAATTGTACTTTCGCAGTCTTATCGTAATCAGCTTTTGGACGTAATTAGATCTAAGCGAAGCCCGTTAACAAAGTCACACCTCTTAGCAAAAACTTCGCTTGTTCGTTGCCCTCTAGTTATGTGCATTATTTTAGGTAAATAGATCCAAGTTACAGACAAACTGGTCATAAATGCAGTGGCGGCTCCACAGGGGTGTGTGCCCCTATTGAGTGCCTGGCCCCCCAGTGGCCCCCCTGTTGGGACCCTATACTTAATACTACATACCTAACAACAAATGGTTGCCCCCATGATTAGAAGTTGCCACCACAACGGCCCTCCACTTGCCAAATCCCGGAGCCGCCACTGCATAAATGTGAAAAACGCGAGAAATAACTAATCGTTGCAGCGGCGCTTTTAAGGGAAAAGGTAAAATTGATAGTAGGCCTATAACATTAAATAGTAGGATCATATGACGATCCATGAGTCAGCGGTTCTAAACTCTGTCAGTATAGGCAATGGCAGAAATCAACGAATTATGAGTAGGCCCGTTTCAAATGAAACACACGCAACAAGCAGCAACTTGGCTAATCCGGTCCTGGAATTCAGTAAAAATTAAAACGTACGCTAAAAAGCGTCGTCGGCGTTCGCTCCACGGAGTCTTTGACTCAGTGGAGCAAGGCGTGCATTACTCTTCCATGACCTGTCAAATTCACCTTAACAGCTAGCAGATAAATTGTTACAATTTTTCTCAGACAAGATATCCGGTATCAGGCTCAAATTTCCCTCATTTGACAATCATGACGACTGCTCACTGCCAAAAACTCCTCCCCCAGAAATTCAACGCATTTCATCCAGTGGTTAAATTGAACCGGATCTTGCCGGATCTTCGAGTCGGGACGTCTGGCAAGAGATCCTGAACGTACTTTTTATTCGTTGTGATCTTTTAATGTCTACTTTAGCACTTTGTATGCACGAAAAAGAAAAGAAAGCGTGAACTGCACTCTAAATGTTCGTTTAAACTGAATAAAAAAGTTGTGAAGATATTTTGTGGCCGTAGGAAAAATAAGGAGATCCGGCTCCCCGGAAAAAGTATTTGACCACTGATTACACCCAACATCTTTGTAAGAAATAAGCCAAATTATTTTCTCTTTACCTAACAAACTGTGTCTTCTGGACGTAGTTCCATCTCATATTCTTAAGCAGTCTTTTGATGTTCTTGGACCGGACCATGGGCGTCCGCAGAAATTTTTCCAGGGGGTGCAAAACAGGGTATTGTGACGAAAGAAATGAAAAAATTTTTCAGGGGAGTGCAAAACAAGGTTTTGTGACGAAAGAAACAAGTAATTTTACTTTTTTCATAGCTCCACAATTTTTCCAGGGGGGTGCAATTGCACCACCTTGCACCCCCCTCCGGACGCCCATGGACCGGACCAGTAACTACCCGTCTAGTTAACCTATCTCTGTCAGGCCCGTACAAAGTGGGGGTGCAGAGGGTGCAGCTGCAACCCCTGGAAAAATTCAGGAGTGCAACGCACCCCCTGGAGGCCCGTAGGAATCTGCACCCCCTGGGAAAAAAGAGTAAATTCCGTGCGTTAAGACCTTTTTTGTTTTTTAGCTTGTCAGGAAGCGCGCTTACATTGATTATCTTTTTTTGCTCGTCAGGTGTTTTAGGATGCGAAATTCTTTTCTTAAGAAAATCTGAAAATCTGCACCGCTGCTGAAAATTCGTTCCGACGTGCCTGCTCTCTGTCGTTAGGTTAGGCCTACATTCCCATGAACCTATGCTAGAGCTCGCGTCCACCCATTAGGCTACTGAAAAAACAACACTCGATCCAAATGATTTTTCTAACTATAGGCCGATCTCAAGCCTAAATTTTATATCTAAACCGATTGAACGCATTGTTCTCAGTCGAATAAATGCAGTGGCGTAGGTCGCCGGCAACGTTCATTTCTATGGTTTTTCTGCAGTTAAGCATGCAATAACCTAACCCTAACCTATATCTGGTAGGTTAACCCTAACCTAACCCTAGCTTAGACCCCTCTTTTCAGGGATAGATTTTAGGCCTTTCCCCCGATATCTGTTCTGGGTCCCATTCTGTTCATTCTATAAGTAAGTAAGGCCCGGGGGCAGTCAACAAAGTGCCCCCGCCCCCACGTTACGCCACTGAATAAATGTACACTTTTCACGAAACAATCTTTTATTATCGAAACAATCTGCACATATCGAAAAATTCATTCAACTGAAACTGGCTGTTCACGATCAGGCCTATATTTCGTTTGCTATGGATAATGACAAAGTAACTGCACTCATTCTACTAGATTTTTCTGCAGCTTTTGACACAATAGATCATGCAATCCTTCTCCATAAACTTGAAAACTGGCTTGGTACTTGGTAGCCTATATCTGGTAGGTCTACTGCTTTGGTTTGATTCAAGTTATAGGCCTACCTTCAGCGTCGTAACGGTGTTCAGTTAAATTCAATGAAGATAGATTTTAGGCCTACGTGTTCCCCAGATATCTGTTCTGGGTCCCATTCTGTTCATTCTATAAGTAAGTAAGTAAGTAAGTAAACACGAAATTTCTATAGCGCTGCCTGAAAGCTTGGCGCAGTCCACCAGCTTATTCACGAGCGCTGAATCTAGGTAAATCCATAGTCCATGATCCGTAGTCCGTGGTGGTCGAGGTTGTAGATCCAGATATAGGCAGTCTATAGGCCTACATAGGCTACAATGCCACTTGCCCTTAGATCACTTCTCTCCGAATTCTCGGCTGATTATCATTTCTATGCTGACGATAGGCCTACCCAGCTATTTATTGCATTTGATGATAAGACCTCTTCAGCGTCACTTGAAAATTTAGCCGCTTATCTGCATAAAGCTCAGTATTGGATGTTCAACAACGAGCTTTCATTAATTAATTAATTAATCAATTAATTAATTAATTAAACCACTCAAAAACTGGGGTTTTACTTCTGGCTTTTTACTTCTTGGAACACCATTTAATCTTATTGAATTTGAAGACACCGCTTCTATTAAATTCGACAACATGTCAGTTACTGTCCGCAATCTAGGTGTAATATTTGATAAAAAAAACATGTCGCTCAATGATCATCATGTAAATCAGGTAGGCTACGCAAAGCCGCTCGTATGCAAATTAGAGACATTCGATGAATTCGTGATCTTGTGCCCGAGTCTGCCCTAATTCCTCTCGTATATGCCTTTTTACCAGTATAGACTCGACTCTTGCATTTTCTCTCTACAATGGTGGCTAGATCTAATGTGCAAAAGCTCCAAAGGATTCAAAGTTCTATTAACCCCTTAACTGGGGATCCCAGATAGCCTATATCTGTCCATTTTACATTGAGTTACAGTTAAATACACGGTTAAGAGGTTAATTGCTCTGGCCATTAGGCCTACTAAAACTTGTTTTAAAGCACGATCACATTAAACCTGTTCTTCGCAAGTTACGCTGGCTGTCCGGTGAACAGGAAATTAGATTCTAGAGTCCAGACTAGTCTCCTGGTTTAGAAAACACAGCTGCAGTCCGGCCAACCTCAATATTTGAAATTAATGCTAGATCGCCCAAAACATTCTCATTCAACAAGAATTGCTGATTCGTTGTTAAATTACAGGCCTACCTAGAACCAACTCGGAAATTGTCAAATTGGTAAGAGAGCTCTCTCTATATATTTCTTTCTCCAAAACATGGAACTCACTTCCATCGGCTGTCGAATCTTCTAATGAATTGATGTTTTCCGATTTAGATTCAAATCCCATATGCATCTATTTAAATTAACATGCATTTCCTCCATAGCTCTTCCTCGCTATTTCTCATAATAATAATAATAATAATAATAATAATAATAATAATAATAATAATAATAATAATAATAATGTGATTTTAAGTGGTTTAGAAGGTTAAGTAAGCCTGTGTGAAATTGATTCCTGAACTGACCTGGTCTTTTGCTGATGAATTTGAAGTAGGCCTACCACCTATTGACAGCCTACTGTACCTTTAAAGCAGGCCTATTATAGATTGTGCTATAAAAGTGCATAATAATAATTAACAATTTATTACTATATTATTAATAAATTCGTAATTCTTTTAGACCAGGCTCTCAATGGATAGGCCTATAGTGCCTACACACGCATATGGCCTAATATTATATTTTCCTTTCAATATTTTTTAAACATGCAATAATCCATAGGTCTATTGAAGGGGCGGGACAAGGCAGAATGGAGATTTGAACACTAAGGGATCGTCCATAAATTACGTAACGCGAAGAAAGGATCTAAGCTTAGACCTGAATACTTGAGGAGATAATGCAGGAATTATAGGAAATGGGGACTCGGATTTTATCGTTTGAAAGTGTCCAAGTCTGCGGAGGGAAGCTGGGATGGAGTTCCAAAGTTAAAGTTCAGGTGAAAAATTTCAGGGATGACTGATTCAGCGGGCGTGACAGAGTGAAGGCACGGTTGCAAAATTTCAGGGATGACTGATTCAGCGGGCGTGACAGAGTGAGGTAAGACGAGGAACGTGTGCATCAGGAACATCTGCAGGGCAAACATTTCTTGACACACGCCCAGTGCTGGAGTTGTGAAATTTGAGCAGGAGGATTGATGGCTGAAATTCAATGAATGACAGATACTGCATGTACCCAATATGTGATTTTTGGGAGGGTTGAACAGTTAGCGGCGGTGGTTCAACCACCCCTTCCCGATCCCCCCGACAACTCTAACGCATGCACAGTTGCACACACCCAATGCAAACTGGCGTCATTTTCTGATGCCATAGACTTTGTCTTGTGATATCAAAGTCTATGCACCTGACATTGTTAACATCTTTGGCGAAATTGGCGTATACTAGATTTTTATTTATATCTCTATGGTCATGCCTAAAACTAAAAGGCAAAATATCACTGTTATATCAGAAATATTGGAATTTGGAAAGTTGAAAGTATGAAAACGAAGTCTTGACGAAAATTATCTAATATCAGACAAAATATGGACAAAGAAGACACGGAGGAAAGAGTATCAAGGTAAGTTCTGTGACTTTTACTTTATCAACCTTGATCGATTGTGTAGCAAATGATAAATTTCCTGCTCTTTTGTGATAATTTCTCCAAGCCGGTTACAACCTGTCAGCGACACTATTAGTTGTTGTTTGCGTTCATCATAATCATCATCATCATCATCATTCTCATCAACCCTCTAGCTAGGATATTTCTGAAATTATAGAGGTCTGAATTTGAGAGAAATGTAAGTGGCTGGCACGAAATGCCAAAAACGATCCAGCCTAGGTACTATAGAAGTTAAATATCTCAAAAAGTAATCAAGAGAGCAGGCCTAACATTTGCAAAATTTCAGATGGATGTTTGGGGAGCATTTGTGGTAAACTTTGTAATTTTTTAGGTGTTTGACCCGGAGCCATTTGTTGAATTGACATGGAATTACTAATGTGTATATATAATTGAGCATTGAATTTTAAAAATAGGTGCTCTATTTAACTGTATTATCAGTGTTCGTGAGGCGAAATGTTTTATATGGCTCAGTGTTGTAGAAATATTTGACTTATAATCATGTCATTAAGGTAAAGTTCATCTGTAGGTTCTGTGCCCGTAGGTGCCGGTGCTGATCTCCGGTTTCATGACCATCAGCCCATAGGCGGCTAAGCCATTTATCAGCAGATGGTGGCCAGTCAATCCGCCGATCCTATGGTTACCTTTGCAATGTTGCCATTGCTACTCATTTTACCACCACGAAAAGGCTGAGTCGACCTTTAGGGCTCCTGCGGGACTTGAACCCGTGACCTCCTGCTCCATGCAACGTTGTTACCGCTCTGCTAACTTCTCACCCCTATAATCGTGTCATAGTTGTGTACATTTCAGCTTGATGAATTAAACTGTATGATCTTTACATTTATGAATGCTGAGTTTTAGAATCCATTGATATTTAAACCTATTTGTGCAGTGTAGTGGAGCCAATTATGAAAAAATTATGTTAAACGATGTAACTATCAGATGTGTGTAATTAAAAATTATTTACTTGAATGGACTTGTGTGATGCAGTTGGACCATGGAATAAGCAATATAATATTTGATTAAATGTTTTTCAATTGACAGGACTTATGAGACACCCATAGAAGTTATGGGCAAGCTGATGCTCTTCACGTTGCTCATGTTTAGTTTCCCCATTATAATATTTTTTGCTTTCAAATGGTATATATTTGAAGGTATGTCAACATTTCTATTTATTCAATTGATGGTTTATGAAATTGCAGATTTTATTATATGAAACATACTTTTTAAAATCACTGCTGAGTGATTAAAGCATAAAATCATATTTTGGAAAATGCAGTCAAATTAAGCTCTAAGTGTTACTGGTTTGACAAAGATTTGCTTACACATATATTGTAAAGAAAATTAAGTACATGCCATTAAACATGATTAATAGCTATTAGTAAGATACACATTCACAAATTAATATTGAATGACAGTTTGAGCAGAAAACTTCTCTTTGACAAGAGATTACGTTAATCATTATTAATATATTAACTGAAATCAGGCTATAAAACAAGGGGAGCTTTATACAAATGTTGTCAGGTGCATGGTATCCATACCATTTCATCTTGCCATTCCCAACTAACTAATCAGAAATTGGCTATCTCACACTTTTGTAGAACTTGCTTAGTGCTGTTTACATTCTCCATTTCTCTTTGCAGCTCCTCTGAAGTCCCTCATGGCTTATTTATACATATTTGTGAAACACTTTCTATGATTCTGTTTACATTCAAGCATCTTTATACAGGACAACACTCCTCCATTGGCCTCTTTATGTCTTTCAGACAAAAATCTAGAGTTGATTTATATTCATTTATTTGTTATAGAACTTATTTCTTAAGTTGTTGGTTTGCTTTTTTTTAGATGTGCTTTCTTATGCTACAGACACCAGCAGTATATATGCAACCATACCAGCCATAATTGCAGTTAATATCGTTATTGCATCATACATTTATGTTGCTTGGCACAGTGAACCAACAAGTACAAAGTCTGTAAAAGAGAAAAAGACACAATAGGCCTTGATCTTTGGAGAAACACCGACAATTTCTAATGATTTGTTTTAACCTGGCAGTTGAAGGCTGTGAATTGCAAACATGCATTTTATGGAACAACTGACTGCTATACTGTAGAGGGTTTGATATGCTAGAACATTCCACTGCCTACCTCCTGGATCTACAACCTTGACTACCACGGACTACGGACCATGGATTTTTACCCAGATTGAGCACTAGTGAAAAGCTGGTGCACTGCGCCAAGCTTTCAGGCAGCACTATAGAAAGTTCGTTTTACTTACAGGGTTACTTACTGTACAGGTATATCACTGATGTTTTGGAGATTGAGTTGGGTGCAGTCCTTTGGGTAACCAATCTAAAATACCAGCAAGTGAACATGTAATACTGTGGCTATACTGTACAGGTATAATAGGGGAGGGTCTAGATGGCTGTTTATGAGATCTGCTATCGTGTTAATTGCTGCTGAGTTGTGCTGTAAGCATGGGATTGCCAGAGTTTTATTTTATTACTACAGAATGATATAATTATTTGGTGCTCTGAACTGATAACATACCCACTGCCCAGGACTATTACTGTGCAGTTGCACTGTAGTTTACAATGGTTTCTGCTCATAAAGTACAATGCTTGAATTGTGAGTTCCTGATTTTATGGAACCAAACAGTATTGTTGTATTGTTCCATTTACTACAGAGCTAAAAATGTGTCACTTATTCAGTAAAATGCTTTCAAAATATGAGTTCTTCCCCAAGCTCTCCCCATTCTGTACTACCTTCTTCCATCTCCCTCCAGTGTCAACTACAGTGTATTAACTTTCGTCTTCCATTTACCTATCACCACTACACCAGTAAATCCCCTTTCAGTAAATTGAGGAATAGTTGAGTTTTACAAATTTTATTTGGATCACTTTAATTACATCACATTTTCAATATACTGTATGATATTACCCTGTGTTTTTGCATTTAATTGTTGAACTTGCTGTAAAAATATGATTTTATCTAGAGAATTAAGGGTTTCAATTTAGTTATTATTGGTTAGAATTTTTGTCATATTTGAGAGGTGATAACAAAAATTGATGAAAAGCATTGCTAAGACATGGAAAAGTGTGCAACCAAGTCTTCACAAGCATCAATTTCTTATATTTTAATTAAAATAAATTGTGTTTCATGTCTGGGAATCAGTTAAAGGAATGCATGCTGCATATTTTCTGTAGGGTTAGATTACAATGCAGAGGGCATTACAGGTAGCAGTTACCATTGATCACTAGATGAAATGCAAGTAATTTCAGCTGACTAAGCTTAATATGCAGGCATCTAATTACAGTAGTAAACATTTGTAGGGAAGATTCGATTCAATTTATTATTAGTAAATATATTGTTTCTCTGCTATGTCAATGACAAATTTAAATGTGGCCAATTTAATGGTAAATTAAATTTTTTTGTAATTTAATATATGCAGTTACATATTTTATGCACTGAATACTGCTTGTATGGTGGATGAATTGTGATGTAAATGAGGCATAGGGGTTGTCCATTAATTGCATTAGCAGTTTTAGGCAATTTGTAACCCCTCCTCTTGTCAACAACTGTCAAACTTTCAGTGATCCCATTATAAAATTATGTAAACAAAATTTAATCCCCCCAACAAGCTAACAATATTTTGACTGGCTTTTATGTTAAAATAGAATTATGGAAATTAAAATTTCTACAAATAAAGGAGGAACTACAATCAACAAGTCTATAATCTACATTGAATAAAAACGAAATACGATGATGCAAGACTATGACTCCCTAAGTAAGATCTCAACCTGTTAAGGATTAAAGTGGTGGGCTGTTGATGGGTGAGCGAGTGTGTACCATGGAGGACCAATGCACCGACTAATTTCCTATTTTCTTTGATTTATTAAATTTATTGTAAAAAATAAAATTGTCTACTGTATATATACAGTTATCTTGATCCCCTCCATATGTCAACAATTGTCAAACTTTTTCAAACCCTTCCCTCTATTTTGTTTATGTAATTAATGGACAGCCCTATAAGGGTGCACAACCTTTTTAGGCCAATGGCCAAATTGAACATTCTCAAATTATTCAACAGCTGCAATCTGGATATGCATGCTCTATAACTTATATTTTATATAAATCTGCAATTGAAACAAAATTAACTTTAATAAATGTTACAATGAATTACTGTACTGCTTGACACAAAGATTACCGGTAGTAATAACCCAATTAATATGGGTAGTCCAGTCAGTTGATGCACAATTTTTTATATAAATCTGTAAACAAAATTAACTTTAATAAATTTAGAGTTCTTAGGATTAGTAGTAACCAGTTTTCCAGTCAGTTGATGCACAATTTCTGTAACAAAATTAGAGTTCTTAGGCCAGTTTTCCGCAGGTTCGTAGGAAGTGGGGGTGCAGGTACGCCTCTTGGAAAAAATTAGGTGTGCACTGCACCTCATGGAAGATGAGGCTTTTTTGCTTATCAAGATTTTTGAAGACACGATAAAGGAAGGGTGACGACTTTTTTGCTTATTTGTCAGGTTTTTTATGATAAATTAATGAATTTTTAGCTATGCCCTGCAAAAATGCACCCCATGCTAAAAATTCATTCTGACGTGCCTGGTTTTCTGTGTTTTAATTAGCTCCAAGTGTCAGACAGAATATGTTGGCAGGCTGCATCTGACCCACGGGTTGTGCATCCCTGATACAGAATAGGGGTGATTTGAAACGAAGTAGACTTGATAGCCTGCCAATTACTAACAGTACCTAGCAGATACTTTTAAAAACTGGATTATCAACATGAGTCTATTACATCCCATGATTCATTTCCAAAGCCAAACCTCATTATACACTTGATTTATGATTTACACTAGTGCTGTAATACAGTAGTTCTTCGTAAAATTGATTTGTAACTGCACTCTAATGCTGCATGGAATTGAACTTCAAAGTACAGTAACTGATTTACAAGAACAACTTAAGTCATACACAGTAGAAGAGCTGCTTTGATCTCTATTAAGAGCCTATCTTACAAGAATAAGCCTAAGAAGCCAACCATGTTCAAGGTAATAGCTGATTTTATTAATGCACAATATAATTGTAACACATTTTGAACACACAACCACACAATAAGAAACCCTAATATATATATATATATATATATATATATATATATATATATATATATATATATATATATATATATATATATAGTGTTGCTTCTGAATAAATTCAATTATCCACAACAGAAACAAATTAGCCATATTAGCAACTTAGCAAGTTGAGATATTAATGGAAAAACCACCAATCAAGAGCAAATTTGCTCTAGAGGAAATAAAGCTCTGTAGAAAAATTTATAGTAACACTGATAGAGTATATGAAACAATTTACCTTTGATAGTGCAAAGTACAAAAATGTTACCACACCAATTCACTTAAATTAAGAACAAATACATGTATGAACTAAAATACAGTTATGACAAAAATGATGAATTCAGACATTCAAAGACAATTAGAAAAAAATTAATGACACAAAACTGTAGCAAGATCAGAACAGAGAAATTGCAGTCGAGCAGAATCACCATCCAAACTTTAAAATCGAGTTAATAAAATGTCTTGTATCAAAGCTCATCACGCTTGTGAATCTTTTCATGCCACTCATCGTGTGTTTCCTTCTGACCAAACTTACGAACTGATATCCTGTTGAGGATAATATCGGCTGCCTTCTCGGCAATCATAACAACGGCTGCATTTATGTTGCCAGATGGAAGACTTGGCATAATGGACGCATCAACAACACGCAACCGCTGTATTCCCCTCACTCTACACAGTGCAAATCAAGTAGCAGAAGCACAATTTTAAATATATAGAAAAGATTGAGTGTCAGCACAAATAAACTGTTTCTGATTGACTTAATTTCAGGGATTAGGCAAACTCTTATCAAAAATGAAAACCACACAGGTTATTTTTAATGTTTCATCTTTGTTTATACCATTTACTGACTAATATGTTATTTTAAAATCAAATCCATCCACCCATTGTCTTAGATCTTCTTCCCGCTGGTTTGTAGTTGAAAATTCATTTTGGGTTTCTTATTTCTTCCATTCCGAGTATGTGTCCAGTCCATTTCATTCTCTCTTTCTGATTTGGGTGCGCAGGTGGAGCAGTGGTTAGCGCACTGGTCTGCCAATCCCGAGGTCCGTGGTTCAACTCCCAGCCACGGCAGAAACTTTTCGGTTGTTTCTGCCCCAAGCGCCCCCAGTCGACTCAGCTGTGAATGAGTACATCGGGTGTTAACTCGGTGGAAGGAAAGGCGGCGAGGGAAAAGCTGGCAATCCGCCGTCATTCAGCCATTGCCGTATATAACTGAAGGCGCTAACCCTTCGGTTCCCAACGGGTCCGCGATGGCCTATGGAGTGCACCTTTACCTTTTTTCTGATTACTAATATGATGCTCTTTCATTTGTTATATGTTCTTTGTATTCAATCCTTAGTATCCTTCTAAGACATTTATTTTCTGTTGCTATTTTTTGTCAAAATCTTTTTTATGGTCCAAGATTCACATCCATATATTAGTATTGGTATTACACAAGTGTTGAGATTTCTTATTTTTGTTTTTATCCCAATGTCACGTCTTTTGAAAATTTTGGTATGTAGCCTATTGAATGTCATTGCTCTTCTTCTTTTGATCTCAAAGTCCGAGCTTCCTTCTGGTTCCAATTCGCTTCCCAAGTAAACAAAGTTCTTCACCATTTCAATTTCCTTTTCAATGTGTGTAACTATTGTGCCAGTCTCCCACTGTCTTGGTAATTGGAATTATTTTTTTTATTAGTGTTTATTTTTAATCCAAATTTTCTGCTCTCAATGGAGACATACTCGTACTTATAAGAAATTTAAATTAAAAGGACTAGAACAAGAATTTACAAGAAAATATGTTAAATGCCTTTTTTACCTGAGCTGAGGATCAACCACAGCCGAATTGTCACCTCTATCTCCCATTTTACACGTTCCGACCGCATGATTCATAGTCATCGTATTCTCTCGAATGAAGCATTCCCAGTAATGGTCACTGGATTTTTCATGCTGGGCACAGTTTGGGTGAATGCGTTTTGATGGATCTGCTCCAACAGCCTTGAATGTCTTTGTCGCAGTGAAGCGATTTGCCAGATGGATTGCTAAAAATTGCAAAGCCTAAAGTCATTCCATTAACGAAATAAAACTTTAAAAACTTAGCATGATTTTAAAGTGGCTTAGAAGGATTACTGCCTGTGTGAAAGCCACTAGGGGCATTAATGGGGTTTGAACCCGCTCCGTCAGCCTGACGCTCCAGCATGTAACCCACTCTGCCATTTTCTGCCCCTTAAATAGACAGCTATTGATTGAGTTTCACAATAAAGAAATATGACTCCTTCAGCATCAATATTGATGCAGACAGATACCGTACATTACTTTCTGGTAGGCTTCAATATTTCAAGCTATAGACAAGTAGAGTTAGGATACACATGAATCATTTAGGCATAAATAAAAATATATGTTGAATCATGCTACATTATCATAGTTCAACATTTGTAAAGTTCATACATGTGATAATAACTACTTTAGAGCACACACCAGGACCAAGTGCATAATTCATACACAGGTAACACATGGAAATGTATAATTATTTATTCAAATGGATAATAGGCAGTTTCAATAAAATGTACAAATACGATTGGCAAAACATCCTACCTTCAAGCAGAATTTTCACATCATCATGATGAGCCAAGTAGTTGGGATCTAAAAGTGGATGGTCTTCAGGATTTTTGCTTTTGATTTTAAGTGTACCACGACTTTTTGGATGAAGCAGAATAGGCATAATACCAAAGCCTTCGCTGTACTGCATATCTCCAAACAGGGCATTAAAAACCTAAAAGAAGAAATAATAATAAATAACTGACGGCTGTCAGTTTTTGTTTGTAATTTATGCAAATATGAACCTGCAGAAGATGCTGATGATGTCTTAGCATTGCAAATCAGAGCGTGATTAAAAACCTAAGGATGGCTGAAGAACAGAACAGAAACCTAAGCTGTGAAGATTGCCCTATGAGTCCTGAACACCGTGATCAGGAAAATCGGGACCCCTAGATTAATGAGTATAATTTAACAACCTTTCACCAATCATGCTGAAATTTCAATTAGTATGAGGCAGTCTCGATCCTCAAAAAATATTTCGCCTCTACGCTGCAGCTGGTAACCTGAAAGAAGGATGCACTGGCGCTCGTTTTAGCATTGCCTACTTTCACCAAGTCCTTAATGGTATCAGTTGGTGTTTCAGCACTCGGTCGTACAGCTATTCACTTCCGTCGAGCCGGGTGAAAGTTAACGGACAGTATTACAGAGACGTTCTACTGATGCAGGGACTGCTGCGGACACCCGAACTTTCTCAGATTATTACACATTCCAACAGGACGGCGCACCGCACACAGAGCTCGAGAGACAGTTGAACTGTTAGGTAACATTCATTCCGCCTGTTTGAATCCGGTGGATTATAAAATTTGGAGTGTTATGCAGGAACGCGTTCACCTAACCTCCGTGATATTGAGGACCTGGACAACGATCAGAACATTCAACAGAGTTAACGTGCGTGTATTGCAGCAAATGGCGGACCGTTTGAACACAAACTGAGTGGAATATCATTAGAACTATCTAAAGTACCGTACTACAACTTTGTTGAATATTAGTTGAATTTTCTGTTATATTCATTAATCTAGGGGTCCCGATTTTCGTGATCACCGTAGATTAGAAGAAAAAGAATCTTTAAAGAATAAATGGCACAAACACATAAACAAGCTTGCGCTGGAGCAAGGAAACCCACCTTATTGTTCATGTTGTATCTTGAGCGCGCAGCTCGAAGTCTGTCTTCCGACATAGAGCTGCCCACAAGCATTGTCGACAAATGAAGTTGTATCAATGGAGCGGTCATATTCAAAGGCTGGTGGATGGAGCGGAAAAAACCCGTCCCTTCCAATCCTGATGAAGTTAGATCACCTTAAATCCACAAAAATCTCAGTTACTAAATAAAACTTTAGTAAGTAAGTAAGTCTGTAGTAAGTTATTAAGACAGAACTAAGCTGGGCTGAGAGCTATTTTGAGAAAATGCTATTGGAAGACAATGGTAGGAACACCATGTGTACGGTGTACCATATCGATGCATTTTCACAGCGAATATTCACAATCCATCACATTATGACCTCTGTTGGTCTCACTGACCTGCCATCAATTAAGTTTGTAACAAAGAAATGGACAACCAGAGAGGCACAAACATCAGGCCATTCAGTGACATTGAATTTACTGTATATTAAAATGTATCTATCGTATTATGCACGAATCGCAATTACTGATCTGTGTACAATTAACTACTTAATGATGTTTCATATTTACATACATTATGACCATTTCTCTACATCTAATCGGGTTTTACGCCACCATGGGATGAGTGAGACAGCTTCCGGTTGCCTTTCTCACAGATGATTAGGGGCGAACAGCTTGTCCAAGGTCGCTATGCTTTAGCTAAGGTAAGATTTGAACGCGTAACTCTCTGAATTCATCACAAGAACCCCCATCACTACTCCACCACACCCAATACGTTTATATAGTGTGCCATAATCAACAAAGTCAGAAACGAAGAAAGATGAATGACCTTTCCCAAAGACAAGATAATCAAAAAGAGCCCAAAGAGATTTCGTTTTCTTTTCTGTAGTTGCAATCCTATTTTGAAGCGTGTACTCCAGTCCCAAAATCCATATCTGATCCTGAAGATTTAGACCAACTGGAAGATCTTTCACAACAGAAATCTGAAACATTAAAATGAAGCTGACAAATAATTAATCAAATATAGAAGTGAAATAAATAAAATAATAAACTGTTTTGTCCCAGTCTTTGTCCCTATAGCATAAACCACAAGTCTCACCATTTACAAAATCAGAAATACAAATATATATGCCAAGGTAGGCCCAAGTGATGAGTGGAAGCTACAAAATTACAACATAAAACATTCTTATAATAATTATTAACTTCTTATGTTTAAACATCAACTCATTTGCTTCATTCAACATAAAACACAAAGATTGAAATGAAGCAGTGAAAATTTAAATCTGACTTTATTTGAAATTCCTCTATTATTATATGTCACAGAAAGCAGAAAGAAAATTTACAGTAGATTCTCGCTATATTGAACCTCAAGGGACCATGATAATACTTTGATATATCCGAGTTTTGATATATTGAATTCTGGGTCATATAAAGCCAAAATTTCGTTTTTGGCAAATGTGCATGTCCTGCTATTATACCATCTAAAATTTAGATTTTATGTCAATATTAAGACCTACATCAACAAATGTTAAAAATAATAAGGTCTATGACTACCGGTACACAAACAAAACAAATGAAAACATGTAAACCAATATTTTAAATTATGAAAATCTCTACAAATCACAATGTTTTTGTTTATCAAAGCTGACAATTAACAAGGTCAGACTGGCCGACCAAGCAGACTGATTGACCTTGTGGACAAAGTACAATAATTAAAGTTTCCAAGAGCCCAAGTCTAGAACGAGGAGAGAGAGCAAAACCCTTCCACTAGCTTTGATTATTTGATGGCCTGCTTATTCAGCCAAAGGCGCAAACTCGGGTGAAAAAATGGGGACCCAACCCCATTGCCTTTCCCCCTCCCTAATATAGCCTCTCGAAGTGGGGAGGGGCTCGGCCTAGTGGGCTGATAGATGTTTATGCCTATGTGTCCAGCAGACAGGAGAATACCCCTTGAGGGACAAATGAAGCAGTTTTCGGTGGTTCTGTCTGCAAAGTTTAGGGCGTTGGAGACAGATGGCTATACAAAGATTTCCCAGGGCTGTCGACCAAAGTCAAATATTTACAGTAGGTTCCTGTTACATCGAAGCTCAAGGGACCACAATAATACATGTATATACTGAACGTAACTTTGATATACCGACAAGCTTGTCATCAACAGGGACTTAGAAACAGCTTCGATATAACCGAGATTTCAAAATAAGCGAGTTTGATATATCGGGGGTCTTTTTGTATTTATTAACATTGTGTTGGGCGGTACGGCGCTTCAACTTCGACATAAGTGGGACTTCAATATAACCAAGTTCAATAAATCCAGATTCTACTGTATTTATAACCTATCAATCATGCTATTTATTTGTAGAAATGCTATTACTGACTCTGGCCAGTAATAAATAGATAATTTTAATTACCAATTCAATTCAGTTAATCTGATGGTAGGTCAATCACTTCAAAAAAGCTGCAATAACCAGCAGCAATTCAACACACCATTTGCAAATGACTTTTAGGATGTTCAGAAACAAAAGCGACCACTAATTAAATTTAAGTAAAGCATTTACTACAAGGCCTGCCAAAGCAGAAACTACGTAGTACTTACGTCGTGACTTTCTAGGTGTCTACGAGGACCAATTCCAGAAAGCATCAAAATATGAGGAGATTCTATGGTCCCTGCGGAGAGTATCACCTCTTTCTTGGCGCGCACCTGTCGCACTGTGTTGTTCCAAACCAATTCAATGCCATAAGCTTCATTATCCCGCAAAAGTATCTGTAAAATACAGCAAAATATTCGGTTAAGATGAAATCATTAAATACAATAAAATAAAAAGATATTGCTGTCTTGTCACTCGAGCAAAGGGCCTGGCTGCTGAGCAGAGGCTCGGCTGAAGTTAGCCGAGATGAAGATGAAAGACTAAGGTAGAGTGAGTCAAACAGTAAAGCCTAAGACAGGTAAGTGAATAGACCAGGACAGAGCCAAAAGGTAAGTCAAGTGTATTTCATGTCACTCCGAGTGGGCAGAGGTGTAGTATTAGATGTAAGAGTGTCAATGTGCTCAGAGGTTAGCTCAGTCAAGGAAAACATCAAGGTTATGCACAAAGGAAGAAAGAAGAGTTGAGAAATGGCAGACGGCACCGAAGGGACAATACACAAATGACAATGAAGCCTTTCTATGTCTTTTTTTGTAATAACATCAATATTCATGTAGCGACCCAAGGAATTCCTAATTATGCAAATCAAGACAGATAGAAGGAAATGAACACTAACGACTTTTTATACATAACACGAAGCTCTTATGGAATTCCAGACAAAAATCAAAGCATACTGTTACTACATACTTTTGTGACAAGAGCTTTAACAGCCACATGTAAATTGTCGCGATTTAGCGCAGGCACCAGATAAGCAGAAGCAACACCCCACCGACTTCCCCAAGAAATAGTAGCTTGTGTATGAGCAACTCCTGAAATACATTCAGCACATAGTTTTCCAGCCCACTGTATTCATCATTCAGATTAATCTTCAAGCAACTATCAACAGAGCATCATTATAACACTGCAGTAGAAGGGTTTGAACTGATTTGCTAAACGAAAATTTCAAACCATAAACAAGTTGATAGTATTTTCTAGAATTCACAATATCAAAACATTAGCATAATCTGAAATGTTTAATTTTGGACAACATGGTAAAGATTTTCATTAAAACAGATTAAACCAAGATTTAAATTAATTACCAGTAATAACAAAAATCTGCATTTATTTCAATAGTCTAAATCATATCACTTATAAAAATAATAAACAACCTCATCTTCTGACATTAAATATTTTGTGCATATTCATTAGTTATTATTTTTACATAATTTTGTTTCACATGAAAATACATGCAAAACAACATCAATAATTAAAGAAACCTCACAGAATGAAAAAACATAAAAATATCTATAAAAAGAAAAGATAAGATTTCTTTGATATAATTTTCAATTTTCCTTTAGAAAATAATCTACAGCAAGAGAAAAATAAAAAACAATGAAGATTGCCTTTAAATTTTCAATTTCACTAGAAAAACACAATAAAACAAAATAATTTTTCTGCTCCACTACAGAATTATTTGCTCCACCGCCCACAACACAAAATTTAACATTACAAGGACAGAATCCAATTCCAAAACCACGCAGTTTTGCATTTTTCAGACAGGCAAATGAAAATAATAGACCTGATTTTTTACACAAAATACAAATCAACCAATCGTGATGCTATTATAGCATCCACGTGATTCTGTAACCTAAAATGAATGATACAATGAAGAAATACTCACCAGCCACTTAGCCTATCTCTGGCCAAGCAACGTCACATCAACACCGTGCTGAATAAATCACAAAAGCAGTATTTTGAAGGAAATAAACAATAATTTCAGATTATTACAGGAAATAAAACATAAAATAAAATCCACAAAGCTAGAAGATGAAAGCTACACCTATAAACCGAAATCAGAGGCATGCAAAATCAAAACTCCACTTCTATTAAATCATCAATAGAATGTTTGAAACTGAAATTGAATCTGACATTTTCAAGAAAAATCTGGAGTCAACAATGGCACAACAAACCCAGCTGTCTCTGGCCATTTACATCAACGTGATCAAATCCAAGTTCTTGACCAGCAAGGATGAACTTATCGGCAAGAGAAGTAACTGGCATGTCCGAGACAATCAATGGACCATCTGTGCCATGATAGTCTGTAACCAGTTAGGCAATCAAACAAGTTACCAGTATTATAGCTACAAGTTTACAACGTAATCAAGCTTTGCAAATATATTTTGTAGCCTACAATACGACATTGTGTACTGCAAAAAAGTTGTAGGTTACACCATCTCACATTTTCCTCAAGTGTGGTGGTCATGCAGGCAATTCTACATAATTGTTTGAAAAGTACTATAAGGATTTTAAAATTAATATCTGCTAATACTGTCTGCAGTTTCCCAAGTAAAAGTTGTTAGAATAACATTAATATTGTTCTATAAATATCCTGACAATAATGCATACAGCACATATAAAATGTGCTTTACATATGCATCAACACTAGGTGCAACAGGCAGCCTACAATGTACAAGTTATGGTCATATCAAAATATACAAAATATAATAGGTTCCCCACAGGTTACAAATGTGTACAGAGCATACCAAGACTCAAGGTATTTGCATAAAATTGTGACAATTAATTAACAATTATTCCCAATATCGCAACGAAATACATTAAATAAAATATATCTGTTTAAATTGAATATATGTTTTTGCAGCGTCCATCTGGATTAAATGGATCTTCATAAAGCTCAGAATTCAAGAGCAGCAATGCACAATTGTAATTAAGTAACCTACCAAATAATTTCTTTGGATATTAGCCTCATACATGTAGCCCTATATGAATGCAGCTCTAAATGACACCTAAAGAAGTAACTTCAAACAAATGACTGGGAAAAAAACTAAATTGACTTAGGGCACATCCATATAGTACACATGGCTTT
Source organism: Metaphire vulgaris (assembly GCA_018105865.1). NCBI lineage: Eukaryota > Metazoa > Annelida > Clitellata > Crassiclitellata > Megascolecidae > Metaphire > Metaphire vulgaris. The sequence continues at coordinate 7,584,548 of CM030850.1, forward strand.
TTTGTGCCGGAACGAGGCTGAACGGCGTTCCGGAAAATCTGAAGACTGGTTTAATTTTTTTTAATGCAACATTAAGTTAAAAAATAGAATGTTTTAACTATATCTAATTGCCATCTCTTTTTCAATTTTTTTTTCGTACATTTTGTTTTTATAGATGGTCCAAACAATTAGAATATTCTACGGCCGCTACATCTTGTTGACAACTTACTGCCAACCACTGCGTTTTGGAAAATAATTTTGTTTACAAAAAAGCCCTGATAGTACATATGCAAAAAAGGCATATTTTCAACACCCCTACCCCATTTGCACACCATACATATGCAAAATCTCCTAAATCCAACCCATTCGGTGCATACATACTACTGTGCATGGATGGACCTTAGTATTGCCAATTTCCTCAGAAAGCACATTGTAGGCCAGAGGGTGCACTATTGCAAAGCCATGTTCCGCAAAAGAGATGCAGTGGTTTTGCACATAAAATGCAGCAGCTAGAAGAGAGTATAGCGAAATAATTGCATATTTTGATAATATGAAATGCTGCAAAAGCTGCAAACACATTTGATGAGCGTTACAATATGCATGAAACTCCCACTGTCTCACCAGATTTCCCGAAGAATCTGTTCTGGTTGCTCTCGGATTTAATAAAATATGGCAGTACATCTTCATAGCTCCATCCCTTGCATCCACTGGCTGCCCAGTCGTCGTAATCACGAGGATTGCCTCTCACGTAAACCATATAGCTGAAAGAATCCGTTCCACCAAGCATCTTTCCACGTGGCCAATAAATTCTCTAATTATAATAAAACAGAATAGTTCCAGAAATAACTAAAACATGCAAATTCAAATAAACCAAACATATGGTGAACGTAACAACAGATGCAACCACTGTTTATTCATCAGGACCTTTCAAACAAATGATTAAATTGCATCTTCTCCACTCATCATTTCCAGAAAGCTCAACCACACAATAACCATCAATGATTAATCATTTAAAAACTTTTATTTAATCACAGCCAATGTTAAGCATATAAGGTACTTTAACAAGTACTCAAAAGATTACAGAAGATCAATGTATATCCATGTTATGCAGAGTTGTGCTTCTAACAATAATAAGAGAGCAGAGCAGAAGATATTTAAATATAATTCACTTTGTTTTCAAAGCTCTGACAGGCTGCATTTTGTGGTTCTATTGTGTAAGACCAGTCGATAGAGGTCCGCTGATGCTCTGTGGCCATCGCAGGCATTCTCAGTGCATCTTTATTCAATGCCTCATCACCCGCTTCGACCAATAAGACCTTTACGTTGGGATCTTCTGACAGTCGATTAGCAAGCACACACCCTGCAGTTCCAGCTCCAACTAATAGGCACATTTACATGTAAAACAAGTTCTGTTATGTAAGGAAATGAAATGTAATAGATATATTTGTATAAAACCTCTTTGGAAAAACCAATCGGAAGTATCCCTGCAGCGATTACTGCATGTGATAAAAGATGAGTTTCAGGTCATTTAAGAAAGAGGGCCATTGAATCAGCAGTGGTTAATAGATGCAAACTTGGGTCAAGCTCATTCCAGAGGATAGGGTCGACTGACTCAAAACCTCCCTTCTGAAATAAGGAGGCTTATGCTCAGAATCTAAAGAGACCCTGAGAAGCAGACAGAAGATATGGCCAGTTAGAGACAGAGCTGAGAAGATGGAATAGCTCTGCAAGACATGCTGAAAGTTATACTCTTATAACATCATGAGATGCACTGCTGTTTAAAGTTGTTACAGGTCAGCCTGGTCAGGTTATTCGAATTAATCAGTAAGGCATTATGATTTACCTATTGGGCATAATATCAAGTTGTCCTCAAACTATTTAACTCTAATTCAACACAAATTTGCAATAATCCTGACATAAAAGAAAACTGAAGTCATTAGAAAAATCTCAAATATTCAAAAAATAGTCAGATCCTCAATGTTGTCACAATCATTTAACACCTTCCTTAGCATTGACAAATTAAGTCTGCAGAATTAGAAATACTACATAGATCATTCATTTATCACAAGCATTGAAATCTTATCAACAGTTTTGTCACAAATCAGTTCCATAATGAATATAGGATTTTCTACTTCCTAATTTAAATGAATTGTAAAAGAAGAGTGCCAAAAGTGGCATATATATATATATATATATATATATATATATATATATATATATATATATATACTATATAATCAGTTACTTGCCAATAATGTAGTCATAAGCGTAAAGAACTTTATCATTGATGAGCGACTGATATGGCATATTCTGCCAAATTAATGCAGCAAAGGCAAATATCATGGTTATCAGCAGAAGAATGTTGGCAAACATTTTCTTCTGAGATCTTTTGTACTTTAAAATGTAAATAGTTGGCAGTAAATCATCTGTCAAATAAAAATATCAACATCTTAGTGAAAGTAACAGACTCAACAAATGCCTGTAAGAAAATATGTATATAGACACGGTCAGCATTCAGCTAACAAAGAAAGAAGTCAAACTAAAGAATGGCCAACTGACACTTTATCTGGTGATGCTGCGTCACAGACCTAATGTCTCTGTCTGTTTAAATTGGCCTTTATACTCTAAGAATTTTATCGCTTTCTGACATTGAATATTAGGACTTTATGGGATTTATCAACACACATTAACATTACTGGGTAGATCTGTTGAATGACTGCGTGTTGGAATTTATAGTACGCCTTCTTGCTACATCAGAACGTCCCCTTTCGTATCCCCTCATCGGGTCATTCATCGCTCGAGGTCCTTCCTTCCTGCGATGTCAAAGTGTGAATTAGATGAATTTTTGAATTTAATATATTACATTCTCACACTCTCTAAGTTATCCGTGCAGACTGACATTAATCGTTCCGATAGAACCTCGATAGTACTTAGGACTTGTAGCAAAGAGCGCTTGGAGCTTTAAACAGCTATTTAGCGGAATATTGTCGGCCAGGCGACATAATCTGCATTTCTTTAATGGCAACAATACGCACAGCCGTAATGGCGGATCTGTTCAATGCACATTTAAGTGATAAATTTTCATGGACGAGAAAGTATTTTAAATAATAATCTTTATTCAAGAATAAATAATAAAAACATTTTTATAGAAAAACCTTTACGCCTTCCACCGGAAGTTCCTATTATTTATTATTATCCGCAGCCTTGGTTGATTCTGGTTGTGTACTACTGCTACTTTTATGCTGTGCTTGTCGACAATCAGCTTGATACCGCGAAGGTTTGCGGTAAAAACGCACCCACAAATTTGCCTTTAGCAAAGTTACGATACGTTAACGTCGTTAAGACAAGTAGTACTGTAGTCTTGCAGACTATCTGGTTAAGATTAAAAAGTCTGAAATCAATTACATATCTTGATTTTAAGTAAAGATTTAAATATATTATGCTAAATGCCCGTTATTATTAAATAATAACGGTAAATTTTACCGTGACTGTTTTCTGGTGGAAGTTTTCCGTTCGTTTTATCGGTTGTTTAAATTTAAATCGGTAAATACTAGAGTCAACTGGGTAACTAGACTACGCCCATTAACAAAGATTCGTCCCAGGTATGAAGTTTCATTCCTAGCCTGGAAGTTTCGCTCCTTCCGTTACCATAACATTAAAAACTGCAGCATGACTTTAGGGCTTGCTGTTGAAGGCTTAACATGCCTTCATGCTATTAGCTCCAGAAATGAATGGTCAGTTTATATATAGGGGCTTGTCTTTATGCATTGGGCATTGGAATAAAAGACTGTGCAGATTATATTATTGACCAGAAGTTCAGAACTGTTTAAACTTGATTACCATGTTGACATTGTAGGCCTATTTCAAGCTGGTGTTCCCAGCAACTAGTCAGTGATGTTAACAAGGACTGACCCCCCAAGGACGAGGATAAGGACAAGGACCGACCCCCAAGGACGAGGATAAGGATTGTTTACACTGATACGATGATACCCATTTATTTTTGAGCACTGGGACTTGAAACACAAGGACCCCCCACATTATCAAAAAGGACCAACCTCTGTCAGACAAAAAGTCAGAAAGGAAAAAACAAACACAATGTCAATTTATGAATCACAAAATTAGAAAAGTCTTTTTAAATAATGTATCAACAGAATGAAAATATAATTTGTACTTTATTCCTAGCTATTCTCCTGGATAATTTGTCAAGTTTAATAATAATAGCATAGCTAAAATAAAAAAAAGTGTTTCCAGGAGCATTTTACAAAGGATGTTCATAAGAAATGCGGAATAATTGCGTCTTGAGGGCAGACGCAAACACCTCAAAGATATCTGCTAAAGAATCACTGAAAAAAGGAAACAATTTTAAACATTTTTGTGTAACCTTACTCTACCCACAAAAACAATAAACACATACTACTGCAGCAGTTATTGGAACATAAACCATATTTGATAATTGAAAATGAAATGTTAGCATTTCTGTCATAAGGGGTTTTGATACTAGATTCTTAACACGTTGACAAGGACTGATCTGCAACTGACGTCCTTATTTTGGTTTCTCAGGGCCCTAGGGACGAGGATAAGACGACAAGGTTCAATGCAAACTATTTTATCTTATAAGGATCTTGGAATCATTCTTCTGTCCTTAAGGACAAGGACTAGGACAAGAATGAGTGACCAATCAAAAAGGTGTTTGATTATTTATAGAAGATGTATGAATATTTGTCCTTTAAACATTTGTTCAAAAACAATTACAATAATACTCAACCACAGCCGTAATCGATAATCACCATCATACACTAATGCCACGATACCGCTTTTTGAGAATTCCTGCGCCAATGTAATTTCAAAATTTTGCATTGTCAAGTCTTCCATCCAGTGAAGCAGACAATTTTGGCCGACATTACAAAAGGGAGGCATTTGGAATGATAATAAAGGTTGAGAATTTAAATTGAAATTGTTTCCATTTTACCTGAATAAAATATAAATTGTATTGTTGAGCTTCTCCTGGTCCGTAACACTATAGCATACAAAGCCAAAGGTACCGGCATTTTCCTATGAATTGGCGTCTTGAGGGCTGAGTAAAGTGAACATGATACTAGTAACAGATGGCTTCTAAAGCATCTGCATTTTGTGTATTTTCTCTACCCAGGGACAAACGTAAACACTGATGAAAATAATCTAAGCGGCATTCACGTTGGTCAAACCATATTTGATATTCATGACAGCCACGTCCTAGAATTTCCATCTTATTGGAGTGTCAACGTTCTTAAACTAGTAGAACTTATTAGATTCATTGGGTTAATAAAAAATTATATTCTGAACTTTAAAACTTTTGTTTTTGATTTATGAACATAATTTAGTATTGAAAATTATTTCATAGTTCAAGGGGAAGCTTTGAGAGGAAACTGAAATTGTGAAAAGCTGGTGATGTTTTGAGAATTAAGAATGGGACTGGTGTGATTTTGTAGGAGAGGAATTACTGGATGGACCAGATATGGGAGACATGACACAGCCCTACAGCCTGCAGAAGGCATAGGTTTTGCATCTTGTGATGGCTTAAATTGAGACTGCTTGATAATAAAATAAGTGTCATTCAACTTGATTTGATCAACTTTTGCATGTCATTGTTGAGATTTGACATTCTCTTCTCCCGCTTCTTCCTTTTAGTATCCTAATTCTTTTATGTCAATTTTTGAATATATCAAACTATGATCTAATATCGAAATATGAAATATATTTGAATTTGTCTTTACAACTGTTTTTCAAATATTGAATTGTAATATTAATGATCTTTGGTTCTGATTTTTGATACTAATAAACTGATTGATTGATTTTTTTATTTTGGAAACCTATCTTCAACCCTCCAAAGGATGTTTACTCTTCTAACGCTTGAACATTGAATTTTTGAGCTGACAGAGTTTTCAGGTGGTGTGATTTCTGTATTGTTCATTTTGTTTGGATTAAATTTCTTCCTAGTGTTAATAGATATGCCAGTGTCGTAATTCCAAGTTTAGTTATTAAATTTTATCATTTTTATACATCATAGCTTTTTATCATTATTTATGATTATCATATTATTATATTGGCGTTAGTTATTCATAGAGTTCTAAACCTTTTACCTGCTCTTTCAATGGTGCCATATCATCATTTTTACTGACTTTAAGGCCTTTTTTCTTAATTTTTACTTACATTCTGTTTGTCTTGCTTTATGGTTGAAATGCTCAAGATAGAGGTATAATGTTGTACTGGAGCTTCTTACTGCTTTGAAATGAATTTCATAGATTGAATAATTCAAGTATGTTAATCCATTATGACTCTTTAACGCATTCAGCACCCAGGACATATTATTATGCAGTGCTTTTTTCTAGGAAAAAAGGTTTGGGAGCTCATCCTTTTTTACTCATCAACAAAACAGGTGTGGGAACACCATACCTGTACATTCCCAAACACATTATTATATATCCATAATTATATATGCAATCTGATAAAAAAAGGCATGGGAACGCTGTTCCCGTGCGTTCCCACTGAAAAAAGCCCTGTTATTATGCCCCAAATATGGCTATCTGCTGGGTCCGGGTCATATATATGTGTCCTATGTTCTATGGACTGTAACTCAATGATTGGCCCAGCCAGAAAATTGAACCAGCACTGGATGTGTTAATTGAAATGGCACTATGATTGATTACAAATGCTTGAAACTTGTTATTTTGCACACTGTTTACTGATGTTCGGTATCCAGCTGCTGCGATGAGAAGGAATGCCATAACAGTTGTCAAGTACCTTGTTTTTGGCGCTCTCATTCTTACACTTGGTCTGATTGTCATCAAGGCTTTCCTAAATCACAGCAAATGGACATCAAGTGATGAATCATCTAGGCAGCACCATTTGCCTCAAGGGCTTCCAATAGATCCAGATGACTTACAGGTTATGTCTAATTAACTGTACTTTTAGCGTAAATACTTTATAATTTATCTGCTACATTATGTCAAGTTAACATGTCGTAATTAGTGTCAAGCATATGGTTTTAGGGACTTTATCTAATTAAACTTGCATGAAAAAATTGAGTTATTATGCATAGTTGTATATCTAATATGTCTAATATGCATGTCTGTGATTCATACACTTTGCTGACTGACTGGATAATGATAAGAAACTGAATTTCTGTTGATAAGAACATTACCTCTCAGATAGGGAAGATTGACTCATCACTGCAAATATATGCAGAAATCGCATATGCAGAAAACGGCTGAAAATGCAGCGCATTAAATTTTTTTAGAAAATATGCGATCGCACAAGCGCATTAAATTCATGGCCCTAATGCACACTTCTCAATTATATATGTCATGCCTTATTGTTTATTGCTGCCATTGAATGCTAATTCTGCCTTTTTACATAATGTGTAACAGCCACTGAATGAGCACTGGAACTGAAATACATCTCTGCACACATCTCTTTATCTCATGAACTCCTTTATCTCATGAACTCTATTTGGCAAAGTCTATGAGATGCACAACAGATGATTTACTTCTGATGATATTGTGATAGTCTTCTCATAATATAAAGAAAATATGTTAAATCAGAGCTTTAACCATCATTGATTTACATGATTTAGGAGGGACTCTCTTGTATTTTCAGTTAATAGGTGCTCCTATGCGCTGGACAGCAGTGCCTAAAACAGAAGACGGTTTAAGGTTTATAGCAAAGGTTGACTTTATTCCTCATTTCAAAACGGGGGAAAAGATAGATTGGCATAATTACACTGCAATTGAACTTGAACTTCAGCGAATTGGTGAGCCTTCTTATATTGTGTACCGTATATACTTGCAGATAAGTCGAGAAATTTACATTTCTTTCTTACTGATTGTGAGCTCAACAGTGCTTTGTTTAGTCTTGAGACACTGACTTGGCTTGATATTATATTTAATCTTATAGCAGGAGATAAAATTTCAATACTAAATCCATAGAATGCCCTCTCATAATTGCTATCACTCAATTTCATTTTTAGAACGGTTGTAGCATTTAGATTATAAATGGTCATGCTTTTGGCATTCTGAGTACAAAATTTATCCAGAATTTATGATTTTACACTTTGCTTTGTTCTTTAGAATTACTCAAGGTTTTTTGACAGTTATCCATTCCAGGGCATGGTCTCTCTGCTTGGTGGTGATAATTATAAGACTGAAATTTCTGAAAGACTGCACTACTCTGCAGTATCAACTGCTATTTAAAGACTAATGACAATCTTTTGTCTTTACTTTCCAGCAAGAGTAATAGCAGTTTCTTCTTAAGATCACAGTATTTTTCTTTCACTCAAAAAGAAGTTTAATTGCCTGTGCACTGGATGTTTAGGTCCTGGAGAACAGGGCACAGCTGTTAGACTGTCAGCTGAAGAAAGGCAGAAGAAAGATGGATTATATGATGAATTATATAAAGTGAATGGATTCAATGCACTTGCCAGTGATAAAATTGCCTTGGATCGAGCCATCAAAGACATTCGACATCACAAGTGAGCTTATGTTGATACTCAGATTGAATTACTGGTATCACATAGTGAAATTGAATTTATCTGTGTGTGTGTGTGTGTGTGTATTTCTGTTGTATGTAATGTACATGTAGATATATTATATATATATATATATATATGTATATATATATATATGTATATATATATAAACACTGTGACCCAATAAAAAAACCTGCCCCTGTATATTTGTCCATAACTTTGGCAATTGTGAACCAATTTTCAAAATGTTTTCACTATTTGACTCAGAAATAAATAGGGGATACTGTCACATATACCGTACATATTATTTATGACACCCTTAACGTGTAGCACCCCTGCCTAGTAAAACTAAAATAAGTGGTGTGTGATTGTGTTTTATTTAGATGTAAGGGGCAGAAGTACTCTTCAGAACTACCTCATGTAAGTGTCATAATACCTTTTCGTAATGAACATTGGTCAACGCTGCTTCGTTCCATTGAGTCTGTACTCAATCGCTCACCTGAACATCTGATTCATGAGATTCTCCTGGTTGATGATTTCAGTTCAAAAGGTGTTGTACAGTACAAGAGTTCTGCAGAATGTAATTTTACGTTGATCTTTTAAAATTTGTCTTCACTTGTTCATTTGAGAGATTGTTAGGTCTACGTTGTTCTTGATTTGGTCTATCAGCACTTTTTGTACAAGTCTGGCAATTGATTGACGTGACTTTAGGATAAGTGCTTTATTGGCTATTTCAACATTGCTCATGTGATCAACCATTGACTTGAATAACATGTAAGCTTTTGTACATTGACTTTTATCCTATTTATTTTTTCTCAGAGCACTGCAAAAAGCCACTGGATGATTATGTTAGAGCACATTACAATGGTAAAGTAAAAGTGTTACGGCAGGAAAAACGAGAAGGTCTCATCCGTACTCGAATTTCAGGAGCTAAAGCGGCTACCAGCGAAGTGCTTATATTTCTTGATTCTCACATTGAAGCTAACGTCAACTGGCTACCTCCACTTTTGGGTATTTCGGCTTGTTATGATGCTGATGCTTATGTTGTATTAATTAGGTTCATAGTTGGAGTATTCAAGTTGTAATCTATCAGGTTCTAGTTCCAGAGAGTGGTGCTGTTTCAGTTTTATAAATTAACATATATTAAATTAATATATATAAAAAAATTAATATACTGGTATACTGTATTAATAGTGATACTACTAATTAACCCAGTCATTGGTATTGTAAGACGTATTTTTAAAACAATGAAACCCTCAGCTGAATTCAGATCTTGAAACATATCAGTGTAATAGTGCAATAATGATCGTTGCAAATCAGTTCCCTTTTTTTAGAATGCTGGCGGTGTTAGCTAATATGAATATCAGTCAATAAATAATACTGTAATTTGGTTTTTCTATTACATTTGTTGTGATACACATTTTAGAACCGATTGCTGCCAATTATAGAACAGTTGTTTGTCCTTTTGTTGATATCATTGACTCTTTAACGTTTGAATATCGAGCACAAGATAATGGAGCACGAGGAGCATTCGACTGGCAGCTCCATTATAAAAGACTTCCGCTTCTTCCGGAAGATCTGATGTTTCCTGAAAGACCATTCAAGTATGTTATTGGTTCAGTTAGAATACATGTGTTAAAATTATGTTCTTGTTTCATTTAGTGAAATTTTACCTCAAAGTCCATCTTGTATTGTATCGGTATTTTTGTATCTATTTTTTCACAAAATGCTTTTGAGAATGACAATGAAATGAATGTGATATAATGAAGCAGGTCTCTTGTGACAGCTCAGCAATGGAAGAGAATTGGGAAGAGCTGACAAGATCTGAGTATGACCACACTCAGATAGACAACTGGATGAAAATCATCAACTCATGAATCATTAATCAACAAAAATGCTTCTGTGGCACCACTATCATAATGCCCAGGGCATCAGTCGATGGCACACCATATCCGATCTGAATAACAACCTGAATAACAACCGGGTAAAACCGGAAATGTCAGTCTGATCGACGGAGGAGCAATCTAAGGGGGATAGGTCAAGCCAAACAGATATGTCTTAACTCTTAAGACTAGATCCAAAAGATGATAATGTGCTGGTTTTAAGAAGATATGAGGGCAATGAATTCCCGAACCTGGGGCCACATACACAGAGACAACTAAACCAATGACAGTACGAGAATGAGGAACAACAAATGAAAGTCCTTCTGAGTGGAGTGACTGGTAAGTCAAGGGATGAGCCATGTCTTTAAGATAACTTGGTTCATTGTATAACATGGTTTTATAGACTGAGACATATTTTATAATTAATTAGCTGGTTTGCCCACAAGGAGCTTGCAAGTGATTGAAGATAATGGAAGGAATTGGTGATGGCTAGATACAGGTGGTTGATGGATACCCTGCTTGACCTGACCTGACCTGACCTAACCTACATGTTTTGAAACTTTAAAATGTACATTTGTTCAATAATCATCATGCTGTTAATGTAGGGTTTTAATGTGTCATTTTATGTTTTTGAATCTAATAAAGAAATCCAATCATGTCTGGAGGACTGTTTGCTATAAGTGCCAAGTGGTTCTGGGAGTTGGGAGGTTATGATCCAGGACTTGACATCTGGGGTGGGGAACAGTATGAGCTGTCTTTTAAGGTTATTTGTTCATATTTATAAATTTTCTCATGAAAAATGTTAGCGCATGACTAGTTATGCATCAGAGATTGTTTAGGAAGCGTGTTTAAAGACACTGTGTAAGCTTTCTTCTCGCAAATTCTATTTGATCCATTTGTCAAGTTATCGAGTATTAACACATTCATGGAGTTCCAAAATCCAAGCCACAAATATATTTATTTTCAAATTTCAGTTCCAATAATTGCAAATTAGGTATACCGGTACTTCCTTAATAGAGGTAGAGGTCATACCCATACTCAAATTTCAAGCATTGGGATCCAGTACTTATCCTAGTATAGGCAATCAGTAACATACCGGTAGGTGGAAAAACCATTAATCTGGAGTAGGTTGCTATTACTTGCCCGAGACCTTGCTCTACCTCACAGCCAAATGCTGTTCCTGGCGTTTACTACCATCCTCTAATGAGTAAGGCTGAGTAGATCTTAGGGCTCCAGCAAGTATCGAACCCGCGACCTTCTGCTCTATCGTCCAGCATTGTTACCACTGTGCTAACTTTCCGTTCAAAATGTTGATGCCAGCAACAGATGTTGACTGTAAATGGGTTTTCCATGCTGTAGCTATTACTATAGTACTAGCCACATTTAGTCATGGAGGATTTAGTTCTCCTTTAATAGTAATTTCTCTCTGAATGATCTATAGCAGTATTTGACAATTTGCTCCAAAGTAATTATTTGGATTCCAAACAAAGTTGTTTATCTAGTGGAGCAGTGCTGCAGCTTATGCTATTTAAACAGTTTATTTAATTTTCAGATTTGGCAGTGTGGTGGAGAAATGGTTGATGCTCCTTGTTCTCGTGTAGGCCATGTCTACCGAGGGTCTGTTTCATCCTCTGATCCAGTAGGTGTGGGAGATTATGTTGGTAGGGTATGTTTAATGCATTTACACATTTTCAATTACTGTTGAATGCTCTTTATTTACGAGTAAATATGTTACTTTTGTGTTCTTCTTATTTATGAGTAAATATGTAGCTTTTGTCTGACCAAATGTTTGGCATTAACTGTTTTAAATATAAGAACTCTGGTGTTCACAGAATTTACATAGCAGGGCCGTTGTGTTCTGTCTGAATTGTCTCATATAATTATTTTATTATCACCATCTAAGCCTCTGAGAAGTTAAGAGTTCAGATGTGTTTTGACTTTTCTTTTGAGTCTACTAGAATTAATAGTAAGAGTTGTTATTGGAATGCAGACTTGGAGTCCTCGAGGCCGTGGCCTTGGCCTCGAGGCGCCTCGAGGCGCCTCGAGGCGCCTCGAGGCCAAGTAACGCTGGCCTTGGCCTTGGCCTCGGGATACAAGTCCTCGGCCTTGGCCTTGGCCTCGGACCTGCTGGCCTTGGCCTTGGCCTTGGCCTTGGCCTTGGCCTCGGGTACAAGTCCTCGGCCTTGGCCTTGGCCTCGGGATACAAGTCCTCGGCCTTGTGTACTCGAGGCCAAGCCCTCACACCATGGAATTAAACAAGAAAATCGCGCATTCAAAATGTTGGAAGTGACGAATAATATCTGAACAAAACGTCCTCTGTTCAATCCAAACGGTAGACCCTGAGAATTCCTGCTAGCTCTAGTAGCTTGTAATTATGTTGCTTGCATTGACAAGGCTGCCATTGTTTGAAGCGAACGTTGCCTCGGGGATTGAAGTAGGCATTTGGACCAGATAATCGGGTTTATTGCTAATAAAAGTATTAAAAGGCTTGAACCTAAATGGATATATGGCGTCTATTTTAGAGCAATAATTACATTCTTGACGGCGGCGGCTTCACAGGGGTCGGGGTTTATTGTCTCTAAAGTATAACAGAGACACCTGCGAGGCTGCATCTGCTTAGGCTAAGGAGGTTGTAGACTGGTCGCACTTGGAAAAGAAACGGTGCCGGAGTGACAGCAATCTCTGCGGTACCTATTGCTATTAAAGTTTGTAAGTAAAAATACGCAAGCAAAGAATATGGTCACAAATGAGCCTAGCATTGTGAAGTTTGCTTTCACCGATTTCAAAATAATAAATGAAAGAAAGTGGTCCGCGAAACGCAAGCATTGTCGCGAAATAATAAGTGAAACTCGAGGAACTTCAAATGGGTTCAAGAAACATCTGGATAGAAAACACGAGACTGGCAAACAGCTACAAAACATCAAAAGGTATTTTAATTTTATTTTTAAAACATGGTTGGTAGTAGGTACTGGACCTTACTGCCATGGACGCCAATCCATAAGGAGCCAGGGCACCCAATAATTTGGGTAGGGGGCTCAGCACTTGTTTGGCCCCCAAAATTTCAATATTTTGACATTTAATCTGCCCAAATCGAGTGTTGGCCCTGATCAGCGCGCGATTTGCAGGGAAAGGGGGGATTTTACCCCACTGTCCATGTACATCCCTTCCACTGAGGTGGCTACTGCAGGGCCGTTTTAAGGTCTTCGTAGGCCCTGGGCACTCTCATATTCGTAGGCCCTCCTCAACTTAAACCTCCAAGTTGCCAACTACGCAACCAACTGTGGATTAAACTGTAGAGTTTAACACTTCTTGGCCTCGGACCTCCTAGCCTTGGCCTTGGCCTTGGCCTCGGACCCCCTGGCCTTGGCCTCGCCTTGGCCTCGAAAGTTGTGGCCTCGACTCCAAGTCTGTTGGAATGTGTCAGGAAGTGCTCCAAGTGAAACCCCAGTTTATAGCTAACTGGTCAAGTATTCGCTCTCTTACTCAGCTAGACTTGTATAATGAATTACTTCACTTGGGTTCTTTTGCTATATTCGTGTACCACGTGCGTTATATCTCTCAAAAACTATCTTTATGTAGCTGGCCTTCTGTCGACAAGTCTGTATAAGAATAATGAATGTGATTCCTCAAATGTAGAACTTCTTTAATTCAACATATGAAATAAACTCAAGCATTAACATCTTTTGCTGCTAACTTCTCTTGCTTGAGCATAACAGTAAATAGCAAATTCATGAAATGTTTGTGTCTATTGCTTACCACTCAAACGCTGTTATCAACACATTATCAACTTTATCTACCGCACATACACCTTTATTGCAATTATCTACCACAGTTCGGAACATATATCTAACTACAGTATACCATTATCGAACATCACACGTTTATCCCCCCAATTGTAGAACATTACACTTGTATCCACCAATTATAACACATCTTAAAACGTAAGTTATCTAAAACATCATATTTCCTTCTCTCTCTCTTCCTACGCCCATCAGACAACTTCACTCTACCACCTCTTAAACTCGACTCCCCTCTCTCTCTCTCTCTCTCTCTCTCTCTTTCTCTCTCTCTCCTTCTCTCTCTCTCTCTCTCTCTCTCTTCTCTCTTTCTCCTAACAACCCCTGTACACTCTCTCATCACTATCCCTTTTCTGTACACCAACCGTACAACATTCATAAGCACAATATATTCACAGTATATTAATTCACCAATATTTACAGCAATGTATACCGGTATCAATATATGACTTATATACACTTTGATATCACTTTGTGACAGAATGTCTATCATAATTGAACAGTATTAGCTATTATTTAGTACTGCATTTCATTTGTGTGTGTGTCTATGTTGACCATTATGACCATGACTGGCAGGAATTTTTATTCCCTTCTGGTATCTTTTTATTTTCCTATAACTTATCATGTGAAATTGTGAGCTTCTATGTTTTCTTTTGTTCTTTTTACATATATCATCAAATTAATTACTGATTTCATTACCTTCAACTTTTTGATATTAAATTGATTTATATGCTCATGATTTTTTAAAAATTGTTGTGCAATAATTCTGTTAAATCAGTAAGGCTACAATCTTTGTATTCTATTTCATTGATTAAGTGTACATTTTCTATTATGTATCATGATCTTAGCCTTACTGAAATTATTATTATTATGTTAAATACTAATATGATGTTATTATTACTACTATGATGCTAACATGAAATTACTATTATGATCTTATTATGCACTTATTTGGAAAATAATAAACTGTTATTGGATTGGGATTGGATTATCTTGTTTTATAATTTCTGCTGATGTGAACCAAAGACATATCATTTGTGGCTGAGTGTCTGCAGTTTTGATGCTTTTTAGAATCATCGTAGAGTTGCAGAGGTGTGGATGGACGAGTACAAGGAATATTTTTATAATAAAGTTCCCTATTATCAGTCAATTGACCCTGGCAATATTTCCATACAGAAGGCAATTCGAGAGAAGCTCCAATGTAAGCCATTCAAATGGTTTATGGAGGAAATAGCATTTGATATTCTTTGGAAGTATCCACTTGTAGAACCACCGATGACTGCATATGGAGAGGTGAAGTGATTGATTATTATTATTATTATTATTATTATACAACGTAAAGATTTATGTGGCAACTAATACAGTGACTGCGTGGACACATTACAAATTATAAATTACAATAGCTCGTGCGAAATAGCCAAGTTTTAAGATTCTTCTTGAAGGTGTCTGGCGTTAGGGAGAGTTGAACTGAAGAAGGCAGGCGGTTCCATGCCCTTGCAGCAGTCACGGGAAAGGCACGATCGCCTACAGTACGAAGGCGCGTCAATGGAACGACCAGAGAAGCGGTTCTAGCAGATCTCAGGCGACGCCGACCTGCCTGATCTGCGACTCGTACTAATTCTGTCGCTAGGTACTCTGGCCCTATACCGTTCAGGCAGCGATAAGCCAGCGTTGCCAACTTAAACTGAATCCGCTCAGGCATTGATAGCCAGTGTAAGTCTCGTAGAAGCGGTGTTACATGTTCACGAGAAGGGACCTGGAAGATCAACCGCGCCGCTGCGTTCAATACGACCTGGAGACGGTCCAGCAGGTGTTGCGGTGATCCGGCGAGTGTCGCGTTCCCATAGTCTAGTTTGGTCAGCACCAATGATGAAACCAGTGACTTGAGAGCGGTGACTGACACTGACCTTCGTACACTTCTGATCAGCCGGAGTGCGTTGAAGCAGCTGGCAATTGTCTTCGAGACATGGGTCCTCGTCGATAATGTGCTATCGACATGGATCCCGAGATTCCGGACAGACAACACTGGTTGCACCTCAAGTCCATCGATGCTGATACAGGTCGTAGGTGTCAAGTGTTTCTGACGCTCAGAGGTGATCCATAATACTTCAGTCTTAGCTGCATTGAGTTGCAGCTGATGTGACTTCAGCCACCTGGTCACCTCGACCAGGCACCTAGTGACACGCTGCTGGAGCAGATGAACTGCTGCAGGAGGGCTGCTTCCATATACTTGCGTGTCGTCAGCGTAGAAGTGTGCTTGGAGCCCGAACCGTTGGACAATGCTTATCAGGTCGGCGACGTAAAGTGCGAAGAGAATAGGCCCTAGTACGGAGCCTTGGGGAACTCCACGTACTACACAGGTCGGCGGAGTGGTTGAGCCTGCACAACATACATGCTGCACCCGATTCGTTAGATAGGAGGAAAACCATTGGAGCACTGAAGATTGTTCCTGTTCTTCATAAATAATTAATTTTAATAATTTTAATAATTAATTTAATATTTGAAATGCTTTCCAAGTTTGTAATGAATTACTTCACTGTGTAATTATTTTATAGTCATTTGTATTCAGAGTCAGTATGTCTTAGGACTGTTCTGGATTTTGACTCAAGCTCTGGCAATTCTCGAATCCAAACAATTTTTCACAAATTTAACTCTAGCTGCATTCTGGCCAGATTAAGCCAGACAGGTGTTTCTCTCACCACAGATCATTCTTTCAGTGACAATGGTAACAGCATTAATGCTGAGATAATGCTATTACTCAGACTCCACTTTTGACTCAACACTCAGATCCGGTCACACGGTGGGGTGCAAGTGTGCACAGATTATATGAACAGTATATATTAAGGTTGTTAACACCACTGGTTTTAAAGGACCGGTAACCGTTTAAAAAATGTAAAAAAGACCAGTTAACCGTTCGTTAGCAGCAGCCTGATGTTGTGCCTGATAAAAGCACTTTGAAGTTGCCGGCATTGGAGCCGGCATCCTCCACAGCTACTTCAAAGCGCTTTGAAGTTGCAGGTGTTAACAGCAAATATATATATATATATATACAGGGTGTCTACGAAAAAAACCCCCAGCAGGAAAACTATGATTTCTTAAAAGTTCCTAAATATATTTCTATCAAAATTGCCACACTTGTGCAGCACATATTTTCCCACCTTTCTGCCAATTGTCATCTCATTTGCATGTAAGGTGGCCATTTTGTGAGATATCAAAGTCAAACTTCGATTTTTACTACTCAGTCGCAGCATGACAGGCCTAAATAGCTATAGCTTCACATAAATTTGGCTTCATGTCAATTTTGGTGGTATTACTACCAGTTGTTGTTGTTGTTGCAGTAGTAGTAGTACAGTTTAAATCGAATGCAAATTGGTAAACATGTTTTTAAATTCACAGAATTCGACATAACAATAAAAGTTTGATTTAAACTTTCAAAATGGGTAAAATATCGAATGAAGATAAGATGCGAATTAAGACATTGCGGGAGCTTGGCTTTGGATACCGAACAATTTTTGCAATTAGGGTTATGGTTAGGGTTTGCAATTATGCCCGATAACCATCTTGAACAATTGTGGTTTAAGTTGAAATTTCTGGACCATCAATAAAATTTTGTCGGTTGATTCGTAAAAATCGAAGTTTGACTTTGATATCACACAAAATGGCCATCTTACAAGTAAATGAGACGAAAATTGGCACAAAGGTGGGGAAATATGTGCTGTACACGTGTGAAAATTTTGATAGAAATCTATTTAGGAATTTTTAAGAAATAATTGTTTTTCTGCTGGGGTTTTTTTTCATAGACACCCTGTACAGTATGTATATTCATTATATATATTATATTATATATATATATATATATATATATATATATATATATATATATATAAATATCGTTATATATATAAATTCGTTATATGGTTGCAATTATTAATTAATCATTTATTGTGTGAAGATCTTAACTTACAATTTGTTTTTGTGACACTTATTGCAGTTACGAAACATCGGAGCCAATTTGTGTGTTGATACCAAATTTAAAAGTGCGTTCAAGAGATTTGGCTTGGATAATTGCACAAAAGATTATCCTGATCTTAAAGGAGAACAGGTGAGAATTCAGGGTCCTTGAAACTTAGGTTTTTGAGAAATGCAGATATTTTTTTATTCTTGGGATGGCGTTATGTTTGTCATCGGAAATCATATCTATGACGAAAATTGCCATCTTTTACATCTTAATATAAAACTTGCAACAATTTTAACCTCCTTGAGGTTACATTCTCTGGCACTTTTCCATGCAGAAAGCGCTCCAAGCATTCTTGCATTGCTTCCGAAGGACCGTCCCATATGTCACACTATTCAGCGGAGAACAATGGTTCTCCTTTTGGGCTTGCATTGGATATTGGAATGCCGATAATTGGCTCAGAGTGTCCACTAAGAATACCTAGTTGACACAGACCGCGGCTCCATTTGGTTGGGCGTGTCACCAAAACAATTTGGGTGGTCACCTCCTGCTCCTGCAGCTGCACCTGCTCCACCACTGAGAGAAACACACGACCCGCAACTCGTGGTTAGCGCTATTAGTTTCAGAATTCTCCAACGACCGCAACTCGGGGTTAACGCTAGGAAGGTTAAGATTATGAGGCTTTCTTGGTTTCTGTGACCTTAGAAAGATGTTTCAAATGCAGTTACATGTCTGAAACTGTGATATTTTAAAAATTGTGTTGTTACTTATTTTCTAGTACAGACAAATATTTGAAATTTGTGTTTCACTAGTTTATTAGAGTGCTCTGAAGGTGTATGATATAACTGTAGTGTAAAATGCAAAGTCTAATTGTTAGGATGTACCATGTTTGCACTCACATGCCACAACCCTTGTATAATGCATTTCAATGTATGGCAAATGTACAAAACATTCTGCACTGCTATAAAGATGTTATTTGGTTTGTAAACAAGTGTATATGCAATGATTAGAGTACTGTTAGACGTTGCTGTTTGTTTGATGATGTTGTAGCAACTAGTGCTGACGTGGTTCAAGGACTTGAGGCCACTCCATCGAGATGTGTGTTTTGATGTTTTGCAGTACTCGCCAGGAGCCTCTGTCGTACTGTTCAGCTGCCATGAAATGTTGGGAAATCAATGGTGGAAGTATAACTTGGCATGTGTTGCATTATTTGCATTTTCTAGTTATTGTTTTATGTTTGCATGCACATCATGTAGTTGAGAAAGTTTTGAAAGTTAAAGTGCTTGGTTGATTTCATGTGCTTCTTGTCAGTGGTGGCTCCACAGGGGCCGTGCCCCCTATCGAGTGCCTGGCCCCCAGTAGTCCCCCTGTTGGGATCCTATACTTAATACTACATACCTAACAACAAATGTTTGGCCCCCATGATTAGAAGTTGTCACCCCAACGCCCCCCCCCCCACTTGCCAAATCCTGGAGCCGCCACTGCTTCTTGTCTAACTTGTGGCCCATTTCAGAGCAGTTAAGCTGTGTGGAACATAGGTATAAATCAACCTTAAGCCATTAGACTCAAACTCCTCCCGGACTTTTTAAGAGGCTGGGGAAGAGAAAGACACAGGGATTGGGCCCCTCACTTTTTCATCCAAGTTTACGCCTATGTTGAAATGGCAACCTTTGGACAAGTTAGTTGTTCACCCCAATTGTCTATGAGAAAGGCATTCAAAAGTCACTTCACTCATCTCATCCCCCGGTGATGTAAAAGCCAACTGGACCTGCCTTAGGGCATAGAGCTCATCTTCATCATTATCATAATCATACTACGGCTGTATGTAGTAACTCAGTTAACTTTTTATTAAATTACTTAAGAATATAAATTTATTATAATTAGTGCTAGAGACATGAATGTGAAGATGATTTCAACTATGGTAATTCTTTACCATGGGATGAGTGTTAGAGAATAATAGCTTTGATCAGTAAAGTTGCATGGTCATTATTTATATTTTGGATTTGAAGTTGCTTCTTAATGACAATTTACGGATTAGATATATTAAAAATGTTTGAGCTGTGTATTCAGTATCGTGATTAAAACTATTTTTGTTATTTTTTTATGTGTCAGGAAAATCATCAGCTGTTACATGTGACAGCAAAACTGTGTCTTGATTAGCACCCTCAACATAGAGAACTCTTAATGATGCCTTGTTCCAAAAATGCAAATACACAAAAATGGCAATGGGAGCATGTAAATACCACGCTTGCATTGGCAGATTGGAAGTTCAGATCTGGTAATTTCTGAAGTGTTGCACATAGTATGAAACTTCAATGTCTTCTTTAGTTATACCAAAGACTTATCCTGAAGAATACAGTTTTCAACATACCTCTGTTTTGTGGACAAAATGTTAATATTTGCTCAGACCAGCATTAGCCGTTGTGTGGATGAATATACATCTCATACTGATACATTGACTATAATATATAAATCATCTTGCTACACATATAAAAAAATTTGCAGACTGTGTTTGGGATTTTGTAGAGGATGAATTTGTATCTTATATTTAATAACTTTTACGTGGTTTGATACATGAATATGTTTCGCCCGGTATAAAGGGAGTTTTACAAAGAGGCATAGCGTCCCAATGGCTACTTTGGCTCGAGCCATGGGCGGCACATGTGGAGGGGGCGGCAAATTGAGCAGTGATGACCTTTTTTTTGCTTGTCAGGCCATTTTATATAGCTGATGACCTTTTAACCTTTTTTGCTTGTCAGCCCATTTCATATAGCTGATGACCTTTTTTTGCTTGTCAGGCATAAGAACAGCAGATTGGGGCGGCATTTTTTACAGGAGCCATGGGCGGCACAAGACCACGCTATGCCACTGGTTTTATATTATAAATAATAGCACTGTTTAATGAGAAATAAATGAAAATGTCTGAAACACTTTGGAAATCAGAGCAAAAAAATTTGTCACCACTGGTGCAGCCTGGGTTTTGGAATAGGGAGCTACCGAGGCTTCTGCAGACGGGCATTTCCAGTTCCGACTAGGTAGCCTCGAGGGAGTGTGGTGAACTCCCTGAATTTTATCTGCCCAGTTGAAAAATTATAGGGTTATATTTGATTCAAATCTCGAGATTTGGCATGTCTTTTTCAGACTATATGACAGCTTTCTTCAGTTGACGCAATTCCTCGACAGAAGAAAATGTTTCCAAGGTCATTAATTCTCTTAGCGTGATCTGGGCCAGGGCTCCAGACGTGCCCAATTTAAAGCAAATAGTTTTTGTTTCCTAGCTTACATATTCTAAAGTTAAGCATACTTGACAATGTTTGAATAAACCCGGTTTTTTCCTTAGGTCTATGGGCATTCCTGTAAACTTGGATGAAAAAGTGGGGACCCAATTCATGTGCTTTCCCCTTTCCATATGGTAGCCTCTTAAATAGTGGGGGCCTCAACCCTAGACCCTTATGTCTATGGGGACAAAACTTGACGATCTGCTCGTTCAACAAAACAAACAAAACTTAAATTTTAAATAAAGGTCAATTAACATTTTGTCAAAAACAACGAGTAGCAACGCATTTCACGGAAATGTTGTCGTGTCAACGTTTATTTTGTCGTCAAAGAGTTGTGGCGGTTGTGTAACCATTGTCTTGTATTTGCTAACCCATCCTAATAATAATCACCATGAACTGATTAGGGTGGCATATCGTACAAGTACTGCTAGGACACTGATCAATTGAAAGCTTCCTCTAAATTCATCAAAAACTGAGTTGCATGTATTGCTATTAGGTACTACAGCTCAATTGACAAAATTTGAAGCTCTGAAATCTGTAGTACTAGGAGATTCTACTGTTGTTTCTAGAAGCATGGGCGCCCGCAGAAATTTTTCCAGGCGGGGCAAAACACAATGGTCGCAGTTACGTCACATGGATTTTTCCAGGAGGGGGCAAAACACATGAACACAATGGTCACAGTTAATATTTTAGCAAGTTTTTCAAATTTCAATGTGAAATATTGGTATTTGCATTTTCCAGGGGGGACATGTGCCCTCTCTTGCCCTATGTGCGGGCGCCCATGTCTAGAAGTACTTCTGCTTACAACCTTGGTGTGACATTTGATTCTTCCCTCTTTTTCACTAATCACATAAATTTAGCGTGCACAATTTCTTATCATATTTGGGACATCTATCACATCAGACATCTACTTCCTAAGCCTATACTTTTTCAACAAGCCAATGCATTGGTATCTTGCATGGACGTACAGTCTTTAGAAAGGCTTATGTAGCGAAATTCCAAAACCCAAGGGAGTTATTTAGAATTTAGGCTATCGCAAACTAGGTCCCCACCCGGTTCTGACGTGGCCTTGCTTGTGAGAAGACAACACATGATTTTTCCATTCTTTATTACAACATAAACCTCAACAACAACATCGAACAATTATGCGATCACAAGTAACTAGAATGAAACATTCCCGCAATATATCATCACATATATCTTCACTTAACAATAAACATTCTTCACTGTCATTAAAGGTCGCTAGTTATTATCACACATGGCAGAATAAACATTCTTCATCCTTATTCATATGAGCAGCAACTACTATTAAAGCTAGAGTCCACTTATTCATACAATCAACAATACAGGCTAAATCTTATCTAATCCAAATCTAGCAATGCAAAATGTCACAGCCATTAAATAATGCTACAATCTTACACACTATATCAACAGTGCATTATACAATCGCAACACATATACAAGACAACCTAACGCAGAATAAATCCTGCGGCAAAAGTCTTTTTGCAAAGGCCAAGAGTCATTAAAGAGTCCCAGTATCGGAACTCCCAACTGTCTTGGCAACCACCTAGTCAAGTAGCGACGCCAGTATCGTCAAGCCACCACCCAACCAGTTGGCTTACAACAAACTACTACGATCAGTGTTGCCAGTGAACATTTTGAAAAATAACCAGATCGTGCCTTTAAAAATAACCAGAAATAACCAGGTTCCCAAAAAGGTCGAAAAATATGATAAAATTCATAATAATTGCGAGAAACCTGAAAATTTTAGGGAAAATTTTACAGTACAACGTCTCCAGAAAGTCTTGACGAGCAAAAAAAAAGTCGTCACGTTGTCTTGAAGCAAGGTAAAGAGGTAAGCTTTAAACTTGTAAACTTTTTCCAAGCAAAAAAAGAGTTTTCAACATGCTGAAAACTAAAAACTCCTTATTTTTTCTCACTCTCACTGCATAAATCAGGCAATTTTTTTAAATTTTCGCAGATTTAAAAAATAACCAGATTCCGACAAAAAATTACCAAATAACCAGACGAGGCCCAAAAAAACCAGATTGGGTAAAAAAATAACCCACACTGGCAACCTTGACTACGATGCACAAGGCTCCTACAGAACAGTTATGTTTAAGGAGTATATGCTAACGCAGCAGGAGCCCAGTCTCGGACCGGTTAACACGACGCGCTCTCGCGTTTATATAGTTTTCTGAAAGGAGAGCCGGAGGAAGGGGAAGTTCAACCAATCAGAATCCTCGTAGCGAAAACTTAGGCTTCCCTAACCAATAATAACCTACGTTACTTCTCCTATTCTTTCCATGCTAACTTCAAAGGTTCCTAACTATTAATTTATACTTTAATAGATTATGCCAATTACACCTATCGATGCACTAAAAAATAAGCTTCAAGCGAAACTAAACCGGACTTCTGTAGCGCCTATAATTATGGAGATATGCGCCGTCGAATAGGCCTAAAATTTTAACATGGAGCCTATGGACGCGGACGCAAGAATCAGCGTCGTACAAAACTGCTTCAAACTTAACTAATAATCGTCCTAAAATTCTCCTTTTACGATACGCTCACAGTATTAATATTTGTGACTCAATAATTATGAACAGAATTGGACAAAAGTATGGTTTAGTATCAAAACGGAACGTTTAAAAACCGTAATGGTAAAGATATTCCTTGCCTACGTGACACATTATATTCAGTAGACATGCAACCTTATTAATCGTAAAATCTCGTAGCTATACTAAAGCCGATAATGTAAAGCACAATTCAACTGTTCATTACAATAATCATGCAAACTGCACAAATTCTCCACACTTATTTAAAATCTATGTTAAACCATCCGTGTCCGAAAAAAAGACCGAAATATTATCAATTTATCATTCAACAAGTTTGTCACGGGTAACCATAATGCGTTGCGCGCAGATGGAGATCCGGTTTTCTGTTTACGTACAGTATAGAGGAAGTCTGCTTTAATTGCGTTCTAAAATTGAGGGTAGGGGTAAAGACGAGCGGCGTAACTGAAAGTAGTCCGTAAACACTGATAGAAATTCCGTTGAGTATAGCAAGCGATTAATCGATTCAAATTTGTTATATTTGCTATATTGAAATAAATGTTAAAATCGGTTGCATAGGAAAGCAGCGTATTACATGCCAAATCTCGGGTATATACCAGGGAGTCTGTAAGACTTACAGACTTAAGTCTTACAGACTTCCTGGTATATACCGATAGGGTATCTCTATAACGACTATATTATCGTAGGGCGCGTCTTATTCATGACATACACCCCGCCTACTTTCTAGTCCGAGTAATGTAATGTAATGTAACATTTGTATAGCGCCTCTTATATTTTATACTCAGAGGCGCTTCTAACATTATCATTCAACAAGATTTGCTGATTCATTGTTAAATGTACCTAGAACAGCATTGTCCAGTTTTTATTCTAGCCACCTTGACTTTGGGGGATTTTGAAATCTTTGGGGGGCGGGGGGAGGGCAAGGTCTGAGTCTCCGCACTTTTGGGCGGAAATTTCCATCCCCTGCCAGGCTGCCAACACATAAAAAACTTGAGGGCGGGGGAATTTTAAAACTTGGGGGATTCCCCAGAGAAGGCCTAGAATAAACACTGAGCATTGTCCAACCTTCATGCTATTGCAGGCCGCACAAAAATGTTTAGACCCTTGGTGGGCCAAGCAAGCTGTAGCACTTAATATGGCACAATTATGATATATGTATGGTATGCCATATAAAACTGCTATAAAATAAGACTATATGCGACTAGTATAAGCATTAGCGTCGCCATGGGGGGGGAAATGGGGCAACTGCCCCCAACCTGACCCCAGACTACCTATCAGAATCACGCAAATCCGGTGAAAAAGTTTTTTGTGGAGTGAGTGTATGGGGTGGGGGTAAGGAATCTGACACACCAGCCCCCTTTTGCCCCAACCCAAAATTCCTGGCTATGCCACTGAGTATAAGACTATGTGTTAACCAAGAAATTTAAAAAAATACTTCGGTGGTAGCTGCTATAGACAGCTATTTTGCTATAATAAAATCCTTTTAACATACTGGTAGTATTCCAGTTAAAATTAAGTAGTAAGTAAGTAAGTACTCTATCGATTTAGTGTCTTAGTTAGACTTAGTAAGACTAGTGAGTCATTCGATTGATTCTGTTCAATTTAAATCTAATGATCCATTCTGGGGCTGTCTATTAATTACATCAACAATTTAGAAAGGAGGGGCTTGAAAAAAGTTTGACAATTGTTGATGGGGGCAGGGGGGTTCAAGAGAAGTTGACATCAACAATTTCACTTTTTACAAATAATCAAAAATAGGAAATTTTATGGAATACTACTTATTATAATGGAAAAAAGCATGGCAATAAAGGTCATCACCACCACATTTTGACACTTGATGAACAAAAAAAGAAAAAATGATCATCACCGCAAAAAATAATAACCTTGTTATTGGAACCTGTCATTGATCTTGGGGGGGGGGTCAAAAGTTTTTGACAACTATATGGGGAAAGGTACAGTAAGTGAAAGTTGACAGTTGTTGACAAGGGGGGGTCAAAATTGTCAAAAAATTGTTGACATAATTAATGGACAGCCCCTCTATTCTATTGAATGAAGACTTTCTAAACTAGTGCGAGCACTACGGAGAAGGTTTTTCTCTAACATTGCCAGCAATGTCAATATCAATGCTTGTGGTGCCATGTTGGATACAAGAGACGAGAGTGTTTTGACATTAGCAAACTTCTCAAAACGGCGTCAAATTTTAACTGAGCGAGAATGAGACTTGCAGCGAGATGACAAATGTGGGGGATTGTAGGCCCTAAGTAAGTTAGTAATAAGTAGTGGTGTGTGGCTAAGTAAGCAATTTGGTGACCTCCTTGTCCTAGTATAGTCCTATAAAATAGCAGTAACAACCGGTCCTATAGCTAAAATTGTTATTTTCCCCAAATTCTGTGGCGGGCCGGATGAAAATGGCTTGCGGGCCGGATCCGGCATGCGGGCCGCCAGTTTGACAACCCTGACCTAGAACAAACACTAAAATTGGTATTGGTAAGAGAGCTTTTTCAATTTCTGGGCCACAAATCTGGAACTCTCTCCCTCTGGTTGTCAGATCTTCCAATAAACAGTATTTTCAGATCTAGGAGATGCACAGGGATGACGGGAGGGCACAATCAGGGAGTCTATAAGATGCCCTGCTTCAATTTCTGATACCATTGACTCTATCTGGTGTATAATTAAAATCTATGTCGTCGACAGAGAAGACAACATGGTCGCCGCCGTGGTTGGTCTCGATCGTTGTCTTATTCGGGCGCCGCTGTGTTCGGTTGTCGCACTCATACTGTTGACGTTCATCTTTGCCGCTTCTTCGGCCGAAAATAGGGTGATGGCAGTGAACAGGAGGAGATATGATGATGGGGACTCTGGTCCCAGGGAAAGTTCGCAGCCATTGAAATTAGGCGATGACCCGAATTGCGTCGACAACATCAGACACTTCTGTGGAAATCCGAGTCCAGGATCAATGAATGACCTGGCCGTGCTGCAGTGTCTACAGGACAACGTCCCCACAGGAGAAGAAATAAGGGATGAATGTCAGCATAGTATGTGGATTGTAAAGAAGAAGCTTTTAAACGATGTCAGGCTATCGACGTCGGTTGGGGCTATTTGTCAAATGGATTTGCAAAAGATTGAAGAGTGCAGAATTTTAGACCAGACAAAGAGTTTTATAATTCCGTGCCTTATTGAGCACCTGGAAAGTGTGACAAATTCCCAGTGCAAGGAATTCCTACATAAGATGGAGGCAATTGTGTTCAGTGACTATCGACTGGTGTATCGATTTGTGGAATCCTGTGAAGATGACATTTTGAGATTGAAATGTGGTCGATTAACTGACGATGTTGCTAAGAAGAGTATTCACAATCAAGGAGACACCATTTCCTGCATTGCGGAAAATTTGACCAGTTTGAATCCTTCTTGCCAACGTCAGATTCTTCGCGTGGCAGAGCTTCAGGGCAACGATTTCCACAATGACCGTCAGCTCTTCTTGGCCTGCCAAGATGATCGGGAAAAGTTCTGTGCTAATGTGAGTTCAGGAGATGGAAAAACTTACCAATGTCTTGCTGCACACAAATTTGATCAAAGGATGAGCAAAAAGTGTCATGAAAGATTGACCGTGCGTCAACAGCTTCAGAGAGTTGATTATAAGGTCAACCGAGGTCTGACTGTTGCTTGTCGGGTCCACATAATGAGTGAAAGATGTGTTGATAGTTTATATAGGATGCCAACAGGAGGCATGCCACAAGTGCGCCTTTCAGTTATTCTTCTCTGTCTTAAAAATGCTACAAGATTTGGTCATCAGTTAGATCCAGAGTGCATTTCTGAGCTTGTTGCCGTGCGAAAGAGCTTGATGGAGGATTTCAGACTGACTCCAGAAATTGTTAGTTCATGCAGCATGGAGATACAGGAGCACTGTCATAATGGATTGGAACGTGGTGGACGCACTATTCATTGTCTCATGAGTGTTGCAAGAAATAAGTTGCGGCAAAAAGTTGCCAATGCAAAAACTTCAACTTTGACTGAAGCTTGCATAATCTCTTTAGGACAGTTAATAAAAGAAGTGGATGCACGAGAGAATATTGACCTTTATCCTGTTCTTCAAGAAGCCTGTGGTTCAATTGTTCAAACAAAATGCTCAACTGTAAGACCAGGGCAAGGAAAAGTTATTGACTGTTTGATGAATTTGGTTGACCAGCCAAATATTATGACTGAAGAGTGCAAAGATCGACTGATGGAAACACAGTACTTTGTATCTCCTGATTTGGAGCTTTCTCCTGGCTTCTACGGAGCATGTCGACCTTTCTTCAATCCAGTATGTAACTTTGAAGAGGTTTATAAATTATCAGATGAGGAAAAATCAGATCTTCTCCTCTGTCTTTATCGTAATCGGGAGGGAAAAGGAATTTCTGGAGCCTGTTCAGATGCAGTGAAACAGGTTATGATTGAGCGAGCAAAAAGTGTTGATCTTTATCCTGCAATTGAGACTAACTGCTTTGAAGACCTCTACACTTACTGCTCAGGAAAGATGGATAAAAATGAAGAGATGAATTGCTTAGAGGTTTATTTTAAATACCTTGAAGATAGATGCAAAGAAGTTGTCAAGAAATATGTTCAAGAGGAGGATGAGTTTCCAGAACTGAGTCAAATATTCATGAAAACCTGTGAACCAATTCTCAAGGACCATTGCAAGGAAGCTGTGGCAAATGGTAAAGATGAAGAGGGAGATTCATTGATCAACTGTCTGATAAAATTCAAAACTAGTCCTGACATGCCTGCCAAATGCCGAGCAGGTATTGAACATCATCAGCTGATTACTCTGACAGATTTCAGTTTATCTCATGACTTCAAAGATGCTTGCAAGGATGAAGTGCGAGATCATTGTTCTCATGTGAAAACCAAATATGAGGTAGTTAATTGTCTCAGTAAAATTGTTCCGTATGATACACTTCTTGAAACCAGTTCAAGAATCTCAGTTGAATGTAGACGACAGCTAAAATTTGAGCTACTCCAGCGGAGTGAAAATATCAAATTTGATCCTGAATTGCAAGAAAAGTGTAGCAATGATTTGAAAGACCACTGCAGCAACATTACACCAGGAAAATCTGCACAAATTATGTGCCTGAGGAAGGTTCAAAGTCTACTCGACCCTATATGTCGTATATTCATCTTCAAACGAGAGCGTCAAGAGGCAATCGACCCAACGACAGATTTTGCTCTGATGAAAAATTGCAAAAGAATGATTAAAAGATACTGTGAAAGTGAATTGTCACAGCCTGCAGATGTGTTCACCTGCCTCCAGAAACACAAAAGCGAGGATGATTTTGATAAAGGATGCATCTGTGTAGTCATCCAGAGACAGCGAATACGTGCATTGGATGTTCGATTGAATCCAAATCTTCTGAAGTATTGCAGTTTTGATATTAAGAGACATTGTGATACTGAATACAAAAATGCAAAGGCCAAAGACGTTGATGATGAAGGTGTTGTCATTGATTGCCTAAGGAGAAAGTTTGCTGAAAAGAGTTTAAGTGAATTGTGCAGATATCATGTTGGAGACATGATCAGGGAGTCAGCTCTGGATTACGTGCAGGACGTTGCTCTTGCAAAGGCTTGTCGCAAAGAGATACAAGTGAACTGTTCAGGCGCTATCGTTGGCCACAATGACCCTGATCGTGGAGCTGTTGGGATGTGTCTTAAGGTCCTGATGATGAAGTCCTTAGTTACTAGGAAGACTGATAATCCTTGCTGGCAGGAAGTTATTCGTGTTTTGGCTGAGGACAGAACTGATATTCATGTTGATCCACTTTTATACAGGATCTGCTCTCTTGATCTTGTTCATTTGTGCAGAGGTGTTGTCAAAGGGGAAGGCCGTCAGATGTCATGTCTCGTCAATGCATTGAATGATAAGAATGTTAATCTAAAAGCAGACTGTAGGAAAGCTCTGCAAGAGCATGTTGCTCTGTGGAACGAGGCTATGCAGGTCGCACCACCAGAAAATAATGCTGAAATGGTTGACCACGTGTCTTCAGCACCTGCAAGAAATTATCTGTTGATTGCCATATTTGCAATACATGTATTAGGCATAACCTTTGTTGGAGGCCTTTTCTGTGGACATGTCATCACCGAGCATATGGCACGTCAGGCTTCTGTACATGTACAATGGTATTCAGGCTCAACCAAAAACCAGTTTCTTGATGTAAAAACTAATTCATACAGTGTTGTGTTTCCTGAATCCCTGGTAGCAAAGCTGTAAGCAGCCAGTAAAGGAGCTTTATTATTATTATTATTTTTTTTAAATTATTACTTTTAAATTATTACTACTACTACTACTACTACTACTATTATTATTGAAAGTTTAGATTATCTGTTTATGTGATTTTTTACAGTGTATTTTGAAATTTAACGAATTTACCTTTCAGAATTTTAAATGAAATTTAAAAGTAATCAGAAATTGACATCTGTTATTAATTGGTATCAGGGGTGTAATGATGGGGGTATATCAGTATATATACCCCAAAATCAGTCTACCATAAAGTTTTTTATGTGATCTATATGTGATTTATATGGTTTATGTGGTTTACAGTTAAGATTTATACCATCCCAAAAATATTTATACCCCCCCCAAATCAACTTCCTGGCTATGTCCCTGATTGGTATCTGTCAGAAGATAAGTGTGTTTGCCACTAGCCAAGGGTGAACTTGCAACTCTGCAAGTACCTGTGATTAAAGTTTTGCAGATGTAATTTACCTTTTGTTTGTAAGTAAGACACTTTATCATTGTGTACCTGTAAAGTGATCACATGCAACGATAATTATTTGATGGATTTCTATCTGTGATTTGTCATAGGTCATAGTGACTGTTAAGTATTGGTTGATTATAATCTATGAATGACAAATACTTTTTAAAGGATTCATGACAAAATATTTTTTGATGCTTCTAATTTGATCATTTGTACTTGGCTTTGTAAATTGCTTTGAAGGTCCAATTGCAAGGGCAGCCAATTTTTATACTAAACTACAATAATTTTTCTTTACGTATAAATGATTTTACTGCTTTAACGTATTTTATGTTGGTGTTTAATTAACATCTTTTGTGGTGGCCTTATTTTTGCAGAACAGTAATTGCCATTTTTTTACTTTTAATAAGCCAGTTATTTGTGGCAATATCAGGTTGTGAAAGATAGTTGTTATTGTGGCACAAATTATGAACAATTAAAACTGTATGGGGTAAATGATTTTAATATGAAGATTGTTGTTTTTGGTTGTTTGTGGTACTGAATCTAGTGTGACTTAGCTGGGTTAGGTTAGGTTAGGTTAATAAGTCAATTTATATAGCGCAGAAACATGGATGAAGGGCCAAAGTCTAGAGTGCTTTACAATGGGAATTGATTATATCTAATTGCCATGGTAATATATTAGATTATATCTAATTGCCATGATTATATCTAATTGCCGTGTTTGTCAGTCTTTTTCAAAGCAGAATTCCAGGGTCCTCGTTACAAGTATATAAAAATGTGAAGGAGTGTTGATGGCCTTTTCCCCTTGTCAGTCTTTTTATGGCATTAATCACCGGCCTCTTTGAGCTCTATGGGCCCATGAAAAATGTTCTGGCTGCACCCCCTCTGCTCAGGCCTGGTCATAGTTAATATAGTTTTCAAGATATTCAATTCCACAGTTCTTATAGTTAAAGTTAGTTTTCTCAATTTCACTTTTTTTATGTTAGTGGTGGTCTTAGACTCTTAGTGTAAAATACTGGTTAAAAGCAAAATATACAGTAGTTACAAAAATAACAGCAACAAAGCATGTCCATATAGGCCCTGGTGAAATTCCATAAAGACCAGCATTTTGCGATACGCTGACAGACATAGGCCTACTCAATTTAGGCCGCTGGGTTCGGAGCTGATCTTCGGTTTCTTTGGCATACAGCGACTGGGGTAGGTGCACGGGCGTCCACACATTGGGGCAAGAGGTGGCACGTGCCTCCTCTGGAAAATGCAAATATAGTTTTTTAAACTAACTATATTTTGCTTCTAACCAATATTTTCACACTAAGACCACCACTGACATAAAAAGCAAAAATTTCATCAACTTTTTCACATGTCAGGTCTGGGGTCCATGACTATTTTTTGCACCGGGGCCCGGAAATTCTCTCGGCGTCCCAGACCGTAACCATTGTTTCTTGCCCTCACCTGGAAAAATTTCTGTGGGCGCCACTAGGTCAATACGCCATTAATCTAGAGTAGACTGGCAGTGAGAGAAAACCAATGAAGATGAAGAGATCTTAAATGAAATTGAAATAGAAAGAAGTCTCATCAGTGGCGGATTTAAATTTTTTAGGCGCTGATACACTTTCTTCTAAAAAGTTACAGATCAAGTGTGAAAAGTTGCGAGATGATATTTTTTGCTTCCGAAAGAGCGGAAGAGTTTCAGGTCAGGTCCACCGAGAGAAATTCCGGGCCTCTGTGCAGAAGGGCAACCACGGGCCCCTAACAAGTGTGAAAAACTGACGATGACCTTTTCCTTGCCTGTCAGTCTTTTTCAAGATGTTAATACATGACCGGCCCGGGCCTCTACAGAGGACAAATGGTTGCATTTCGGAAAATAAAATTGTTTAAACAAATAAAGCATAAAAAAATCATTATAAAATATTGTTCATAGAAAAGGTGGGTCCCTAAATTTTTATTTTTCTGGTGGGTCCGATACAAATATACCATTTGTACCGTGGTAAATCCACCACTGAGTCTGATTGTAACCATCGTCCATCAATAAAAGGCAGCTTTCCTTCTTCGCATTGGCGGCTCCAGGAACTGGAGGGTTGGGGAGCGTTGGGGTGGCATCTTCTAAGCATGAGGGGCCAACCATTTGTTGACAGGTAAATAGTAGTAAGCATAGGGCCTCAACAGGGGGCCACTGGGGGGGGGGGCAGACATTCAATTGGGAGCACGGCCCCCGGACCTCCTATGTGGAGCCGCCACTGCTTCTTCGGACACAAAATGAGGAAGAAAGGTCTGGAACATTTGGCAATAACCGGAAAAGCGGATGGAAAGAGCTGGAGAAAGACGGACAGAGAAACACTCACGTAGAGTTGTATACTGCCTACGAGAGGGAATTGAGGAAGTAAAGAATAATCTCGAATTAATGAAATGATGTCAAATTGTCAATATCAAACAAAGTGGACATCTATGGTCGCTAACGTAAAAATACAAAGCACCTAAAGAAGAAGAAGATAACTATAATTTTTAGACTGGGGCAGACACCATTCAGAGAGCCCACCACGCTCCCTCAACGCTCCCTTGTCGGTCCCAGAAATACAGGTCTTCAGAAAGTGACCTCGGTGCCTCCCCAGTTTGGACCCTGGCTGCGCCACTGGTGACAGACATTTTTGATTGAATTCTGCGCGTTCTGATTGAACATTTCTAACTTTGCATCAGTGAAACCTGTGATTAACTATAACTACCAGCAAAATTCTAATCTCTCTCTCTCTCTCTCTCTCTCTCTCTCTCTCTCTCTCTCTCTCTCTCTCTCTCTCTCTCTCTCTCAGTCATGCAGTCGGCTCCGACTTTGTGTGACATTATGGACTTTGATGTGCCGTCCTTCTCTGTCCTCGACCGCATTTCTCAGTTCCCCGACGTTCATGTTCACAGAAAAAATATGCCCATAGCATAAATGAAAATTTTGAAAATGGTTTACCTATTTACGCGGTCAGATGAAGTGAGAAACAACTAATAGGTTAGATCCAGGCCTGTCTTTCAGTGGCGTAAACCTGGTGTCAACATTGGCGGGATAGAATAACTTTTTAAAAGTTAACCCCAGAAATAAAAATCCCCTCCATTATGGGGGATATTGCATATTATGGTGGGGACTTAAAATCGCCCATGAATACATACGTTTTGACAAGCAAAAAAGGTCATCCTGATATTTTTCTATTTCCCCTCTCCAAATATCCTGCAAGCAAAAAAATGGTCATCCGAAATAAATGAGAGAATGCGGATTTGGCGTAATTCTGGCATCAACATCATGGGCTAGGACAGAATTTTTTTACCATATAGCCCAAAACAGGGGGATAATTGATACTCTGTCCCCCGCCAACTAATTATTCGGGGACCGTCCCCCCGTGTTTTACGCCCATGCCGTCTTTATGTGTTGGAAATTTGGGCACTGTGCTCGGGGCCCCGCGCGCTCCAGCCTTTTTATGTTTTGACCTTTTTTGCTTATCAACTTCTGGAGGATAAATTAATTGAAAGATCAAGCACCAAAAACGTGATGACCTTTTTTGCTCGTCAACTTTTTCGAGCATCAGAAAAAAAATTTTTCACCCCCTCCGCCGGCCGCTCATATATCGCGGGGCCCTAGGCACGCGCCTACCTTGTCTATGCCTCAAAACGGCCATGGATCCAATCCATTCGGGGTCCCGCAGGTTGCCAGGTGCCAGGGTCCTGTCAAAAGACGGACCTGGTTAGATCGATAGCGTTCGTCTTTATAAGTTCTCTCTATGGTCACTGAATGCAAGCAAGAAATGTTGCCATTGGCGTCTATTAATAGACAACAATGGTTTCAAAACCAGTGGACGGAGCAACCGGACCTTGTTGGTAAACACTGGATACCCCTATAAGTTCTGAGCCTATTAGTCACGGTCAAACCAGTCAGTCATTCCTGAGCCTCACGGGCTCATAGGCAGGCCCGCCGAGAGAAATTCCGGGCCCCTGTACAGAATAAAGTTTCTTGACGACCTTTCTTTGCTTGTCAGCTCTTTTACTTAGGCCTACATCTTAAAATTAGCTGATATGACCTTTTGCTTGTCACTCTTTTCACGCCGGGCCCCCTCTTTTGCTCCCGGGCCTCCTCTACTTTAGTGTTATTATTCATATTAGGGGCCTGCTAATTATACATATTCATCATCGGACCGATCCCCCCAGACCGCCGGGCCCCTGTGCAGTTGCCTCCTGCCCCCTCTCGGCGGCCCTGCTCATAGGGCGGCGCTGGTCTCCGCTTCTGTGGCTAAAATAAATAAATAAATAAATGCTGCAAAATTAATAGAAAAAACACATTTTCGTTGAAAACGACGACGTTCGTGGATAGTTATCTAATTGCCGAAAATTGTAGCGTCTTTACAATTATTGTAGATTTTCTTGCTTGCTTAGTCTACTTATCATCTCTGTCCTGGTCTAGGAGCTGCATGTGTGCCCGATGCATGTCTGACATTAACCATGGCCCTAAGAGTATCCCATAGCTAATCTTTAAGACTTACAGTAAGAGGAATCAGCTTATTTTGAGAGGAATAAACGTATACAAAGACGAAAATGCATGAGGGTTCTCATTTTGAACCTTTGCAAAGATTGAAATTGATCCAAATATTTGGGAGTGTCACTCTCTCTTTTCATCTGACAGTATCGTCAAATTTAAGGTGACGACGGTTTAAACTTACAGCACAGTTGCTCTGAAAGCGTCAACAGAAGCTCTAGTGTCTAAGTGAGGCGAAGACATATGGCTATCCTCTGTTAGGTTATCTGAGAAGATTGCAAGCTGTAGAGTTATTCAGTTTAACGAACATTCAATTGAAGTCATCGTTTATTCTGGCGTACGTGGGAACATTTCGAGTTATCGTTAGTGTAGCCACGTAGGGGTTAACCGTTAGGGGTTAGGGCGATTGAAGAATATAGTATTACCGTAATTTTAATCGCTACAGGCATCTATTAACGTAGGCCTATACAAGCGGGCAAAAGGAGTCACCACCTGTCCCCCATTCGGGCCTAGAGTGATAATTCCTAGACTTTGATTTCATAGATAATTCGATGATAGATGGTCAGAATGATAGATGGTCAGAATGATAGATGGTCAGAATGATAGATGGTCAAAGATGGTTATCATAGTTTGATTTGGTCAGAACAGATGATCGCTCAGCTGATAGATGGTCAGAATAGATGATAGATGGTCAGAATAGATGATAGATGGTCAGAATAGATGATAGATGGTCAGAATGATAGACGGTCAGAATAGATGATAGATTGTCAGAATAGATGATAGAAGGTCAGAATAGCCAGAAATACAGGCGAACAGCAATATTTGATTTCACATACAAAGTTTTGTCACTAACGAAGATGCCAAGTTATTTACTTGATGTCTTAGGACTTAGATAAAGCCTAAAAATATTGACATTACGAAGTTATGAATTTGAAGAAAATAAAAATATCTAGCTTTTGATGTTCATCATTCAGTTGGAGCAATTGCTCATAAGATCCACATAGGCCTATCCCTGCGTTTTGTCAAGGTTTATATCAATAAAGAAATATTATTATTATTATTATTATTATTATTATTATTATTATTATTATTATTACCTACAAATCTACAACACATTTGCTTCATAAATATTTCAATGACGCGCACGTTAATTGACGTCTATGGATAGGCGCAAAATTGGATGAAAAAGTGGGGGAATCCACAGCCCCTACACCTTACCCCTTTCTCTAGCCTAGCCTCTCAAAATGCGAAGGGACCCAAACCAAGCGGCCTAGTAGAAGTTTACGCCTGTTTGTTTTTAGCATTGTGTGTCGTTTATACAATGGGACATTAGAACATTTAAAAGCTGAACGGTTTGTTAACTGAAGTATCGGTATCTAATATATCAAGTCCACTCACGATAGAATTTCATTATGATATTATTTATAACGATCATAAACAGCTCCTCCTTACTTTTACGCTTAGACGTCGGACTACCGTAAAAGCGGACCTATATATACGTCCAGAGATGAGTCAGGCCGTCTCAAATGCAAGCATTTTCAGATGATGCCTGGAATCTCTTGAGCATTTAATATTTTCATCATTTGACGAATTAATTGTAGGCCTACACGACTAGACCTATGTACAACAAGATGACACTTTTGCAGAGGAAAAGTCCCTTGACAGTTCTAGCCATGAACATTTAGAAGATGACCACACGCTTATTTCCAACTGCCGCCCAAATGCGTTTTATCAAAATACTATCATTTCTAGCTTACACAGTAGCGTCATTTCACACTTTTCTTGGGGGCGAGATAATTTCTTGGCAAATTCTTGGCAAATTTTGGCAATTTTTGGAAAATTTTTGATATTTTTTGGCAAATTTTTGTCAATTGTGCGATTTTTTTTTTGCACATTGCACATTTATTTATTAAGAGCGAAAGTGAAACTGAACTGAAGCGAAGTGGCACCTGCCTTGCCCGAACGACGTGGACCAAAACCTTGTCAATCAGGGTTCCTGCCGAATTATCTCGCTCCGAACGCCAACAATGACCTCCACCCGAGGGCCGATGGAAAACACGATTATGTCGGCGGCAAACCAGTCGGCGGATGGGGTCGTCCGCGCAGCGTCGGTCCAATGGCGTTCCATCCTCCTCGTCGTTGTCCTCTTCCTGCTGCTCCTCCCACTTATAATTATTACATCATTTCTATGACATCTAAATAAAAGATCCCGTAATAGGCAAATAACCAGTACTGTATACTAACGACTTCAATTAATTATCAAATAGATGAACAAATTTATACTGCAGAAACAAAAGACGATGCGGGAAATCTTTTTATTTATTTATTTAATACACTACACGTTATTTCTTCATTTCATTGGGGTGGGACACGACCCCCTCCCCCAATGACGTCCCTGGGCTTGCCCCGTCTTTACTTCGACGAACTTTAGCCATTAAAATGCATTATATTCAGAGATGGGTAATTAATCAATTAGGAAGTAATTGATTAGCTAATCGATTAGATGACCAGCTAATTCTAACTGTAATCAATTGGCAAATTTTATCAGCTAATCGTAATTCTAATCGATTAGAATTTACCTGCTAATTCTAATTATTTTTTAATTACATGACAATTAGCCATCCGAGGCAGCCTGAGAATAATGTTGAAACGCATGCTCATAGTATAACGCTGAGATGATCATTAGCATTTTACAGCTGATAGATTAAGTGTTTTGCGTGATTGCTGTTGACAACTGGAAATGCCAGCCATTACCAAACATTTCCAGCTGCATGCAATTACTGCAGATATTAAATTAGTATTTTAAAACTGTTTTGCGCGGTGTGTCAACTGTATCGCGAACATCGACAATCTAATTGTAATTCTAATTGATTAGACAGCAGCTAATGCTAATTCTAATCAATTGAACAAAGTGTAGAACTAATTCTAATGCTAATCAATTAGGTGCTAGAAGCAACTAATTCTAATTCTAATTGATTAGATTTTTGTCTAATTGTGCCCATCTCTGATTATATTATAGTATCCGCTGATTTACAATTCGACTTATGAACCCACACAGAGGCGTTGAGTATTTACAATCACCAGAGGCGAATTGACATTCTTAGGCCCGGTATACGCCTACTTGGCGTTGTGCGACCGGTTCTCGTCAGAACACCGAAGCTAAACAACGTCGAGCGCGGTTAGTACTTGGATGGATCACGATCCAGGGATCTAATCGTGGTGCCGGCGGCCAACCAAGCCGTTCATCGCCTAGGCGTCGATAAATTGGTAGCAGCGCTAAGCTGCGATGGCAAAACGCAGATCTAGAGAAAATAATGGCAACCTACTCCAGATTAATGGCGTAAGCCACCTGCGTCGCTGCTTGCCTAGTAATCGGAGATCAGCGCCGGAAACCCTACGCTCGTTCGAGTACGGGACTACCTGTTTTACACATTTTTCTATAGAGGCCCACCGGCGCCATCGCGATCAATTAACATGGTAAAAATAGCACAAACATCATTGATAAAATGAAATAATTACTTGTCATTAACTTCAACTTAATCGTAATGAAACAGCAGGAAAATGATTGAAGCTTAACTTAGAATTGAACATGTCAAGGTGGCGCCTGTTGGATGTATCCACCTTTATTTGTCTGTAATTCATTTGCAGTTGAACATGTCAATGTGTCACCTAATGGATGTTTACCCTTTCAATATCTGTTTTATATTACTGCTTGTTCCTTTATTTCATTTGAACGTAATAAAGTTAGGCCTATTTGAAGTTATTAATGTTTTAGAACTGTTTTATAGTTCTGCTTGCAACTCTTAATCTGCAACTCATTTAATGTAATTGTTGCTACATTACAAGTAACTTTAAACACTGGCTCATGCATAGCT
This sequence comes from Metaphire vulgaris, assembly GCA_018105865.1. NCBI lineage: Eukaryota > Metazoa > Annelida > Clitellata > Crassiclitellata > Megascolecidae > Metaphire > Metaphire vulgaris. The sequence goes on from CM030850.1 coordinate 7,623,623, forward strand.
CCATTTACAGTGCTATTCCATCACGAATAAAGATTTCAGGAGGCAAAGTGTGTAGAAAATCTGAGCAAACGCTCGGACTCGAGTATAAACCTACCTTTAGACAGAGGCGTAGCGAGGATATCCGGCGCCCGGGGCAAGGTGTACTGTTGGCGCCCCCTCACCCCGACAACACAACATCCGTAAGACTGCTGATGAGCAAAAGAAAGGCCGTCACAATTGCTTCTTGTTTATTTAACTAACCCCCAAACCCGATTTTGGCGCCCCTCACCTCGGCGCCCCGGGGCATATACTCCTCCCCTGCTCCTCGATATGTCTCTGCCTTTGGATCATTTTAGTGTGCTGATATTTTCATATTGGTTTCTGCTTTTTTCAATCTGTTACTCTCAAAACCCATAATTTAAAAAATGAAGCAGAAGGATCGGAGATATTGCCAGAAAAAGTGGGTGCAAGGAAATGGAAAGGAAAACAGGCACAGTGCTTTATCCAGACTCTAGGCCTTTGGGTGGGTTGGGAGGGGGTTGACTTGGCTGGAGCGGAAGAAAAATAAGATTCTCTCCGCGCATTGTTTTTTCAGTGGAAACGGCGTTCCTACGCCTTTTTGCCAGAAAATTCGTTTATATCGATATGCAATAATGCGTGTTTTACTTACAATCGGTGCTTTTTCAATGGTAACGCACTGGAGCAGCGTAGATTACAGTTTAAAAACAACGAACTACATTGTATATGAATATAACAAGTACTGTTATTAATATCTATGGTATGCTTTTACGACAAAACAGATGTGAAATGAGTTCCCAAACCATTTTTGGAAAAAGCACTGTCAACGTGTGATAAACTTTTAATCCAATCCAATCCAATAACAGTTTATTATTTTCCAAATAAGTGCATAATAACATCATAATAGTAATTTCATGTTAACATGTTAACATCATAGTAGTAATAATAACATCATATTAGTATTTTAACATCATAATAGTAATTTCAGTAAGGCTAAGATCATGATACATAATAGAAAATTTACATTTAATTAATGAATAAAAGTTTTTAATTTTGTTAATTAAGTTAAGTTTAAATTTTTAATAGCAACGATAGCAATTTTTAATGCAATCATCATATAGGCTACAGTATTTGCAGAGATGGGTCAATTCTAGGCGGAGACCAAGGCTCTTTTTGGAATGATTCTTATAAACAAGGCATAGGGTTAATTCAAGAAGATCTTAAGACTTCGAACCTTCAAGAAAATTGGCAACACCCGGTCGAAAGAATTTATGCGCTAATCTGTCCCGCCTCCGCGATAAGAGCATCAGTCTTCGCTATCCAACGCCATCTGGCGCTGTCTCAGATTTATTTCGCAAATGCTTGATGGTTATTTGAGACGACTGTCGAGTGAACTTTTAGTCTTTAGGTATGGTGCACAGTTTGCCCTTCGCGAGCAGAATAATTCTTATGTGATAATTAATTCTTATCAGCCTTCTAATGAGAACTGTTAAGTAGAGAGATGCATTGCAACTGTTAAGCGGGTTAAGCTCTCTTAAGCTCTTAAACTCTCTGTTAAGCGGGTTAAAGTTCTTTTTCTCTGTAATTCAAACGACCCGTGATTTATTCGTTTCATCGAATTCACAAACAACTGTCGGTAACTTAGGATCTCTCTCTCTCTCTCTCTCTCTCTCTCACACACACACACACACACACCTTATCTCTCACTCTTTCTATCTCGTTCTCAGTCTTTCTCTCTCTGTCTCTTTCTCTGTCTCTCTCTTTGTCTGCCTCTGTCTGTCTGTCTGTCTGTCTCTCTGTCTCTTCTCTCCCTGTATCTCTGTTTCTCTCTGTGTATCTTTTTCTTTCTCTCTTTCTCTTTCGCTTTCCCTTTTCTCTTTCTCGTTCTCTTTGTCTTTTTCTTTTTCTTTCCCTTTCACTTCTCTCTGTCTCTCTGTCTATCTCTGTCTCTGTTTCTGTCTGTCTGTCTCTGTCTCTGTCTGTCTGTCTCTCTCTCTCCGCTCTCTGTACTCGCTACGAGCGCCGAGTGCCGCTCGCAGCGCAGTTTCTTGACTAAGGGCCAGCGTCAAATTCAAGAAGTTCTACCAAACGACGGAGATCTGACTACAGTCGGTCGCTGTTGGTCGATGTCTCTTGAAATGAAATCAGGTCAGTTCAACCGATTCTTAAAAATACATCGCGAAGACGATCATGGGCGTCCGCAGAAATTTTTCCAGGGGGAGGTGCAAAACGGGGTCTTGTGATGAGAGACATTAAAAAAATTTCCAGGGGGGTGCAAAACAAGGTTTTGTGACGAAAGAAACAAGTAATTTTACTTTTTACATAACTCCACAATTTTGCCAGGGGTGCAATTGAACCCCCTTGCACCCCCCTCCGGACGCCCATGAAGACGATGATAACGATGGAAACGAAGGCTTTGAAGGGTTATGTTAGGCCTCTTCTTTGCATATGCGCTTAAACGCTTGGAACGAAACGACTTGCATGACTTTTCGTTGTTTTCATTTTAAGACAATCATTGATTAAGGAAGTTGAGTTCAATTTCGAACCCGCAACTATTCGACTGCATGACAAGAAACTGTGTCCATAGGCCTGTCACAAAATGCCCCTTCATGATCACAATAATGATGGTGGCGCGGTGATGATGACGATGAAGAAGTCGATGCTATATAATGATGATGACGATGATGATGAGGGAGCGCTGAAAATGCAGGACTGGAAAATGACGGACCAAAAAATGTGAATAACTGGAAAATGCAGGACTGGAAAATGACGGACCAAATCGCAGGGGGTGAAAATGCAGGACTGGAAAATGAAGGACCAAATCGTAGCAGGACTGGAAAATGAAGGACCAAATCGTGAAAAAATGTAATTCCTAATTTCTTTATAAATGATCTATAAAAGGAAACTGTTATCAACTGTGTTATCATTATCAATGTAAATATAAATAAGACATAAACTGTTTATTTGTTGTCATTATTGAACTCCGTAAAAACTTTATAACAAACATAGGAAGGTCAATGTAACTAACGACTGCCTCAAGTTAGTAAAAAACAAGCATTCGTTAATCAAGCATCGACACAAAGTGGTTTTACATCTGAAGTTAGCAATGAAAAAGGCAAAAACAACAAGTAAATCTAATAACAGTATAAGTCTTGAAAAAATATGTAAGGCATCGACATACAGTGTTTGTCAATGTGAAGTTGACAATGAACAAGGCACAAAATTAAATGTCGAGCAAGTTAAACTACAAGTCTGAAAAGGATCTACTAATTATAAAGACGCATAACCATTGTAATTGGGGTCCGACAAATCGGACAATGTCCTGACATTTCTGCAACCGTGTCTGCGCAAGTGTTGCAATATGTGGCATGCCCACAAGGACGCCTGCACGCGGGGCAGCTAGACAGACCTCACAACAATCAAAACTCTGGGCTGTCGCTGGCTCAGCTGGCAGGTTATCCGAAGGCAAGCTATTATGTACAGTGGGCTGCAGCATCTGCTCTTCCTCACTGTCTTCGTTGTCAGTAGCCTACTAGCAATTTGATAATTTGGTCCGTCATTTTCCAGTCCTGCATTTTCCAGTCCTGCATTTTCCAGTCCTGCATTTTCCAATCCTTCATTTTCCAGTCCTTCATTTTCACTCCTTGCGATTTGGTCCTTCATTTTCCAGTCCTGCATTTTCACCCCCTGCGATTTGGTCCTTCATTTTCCAGTCCTGCATTTTCACCCCCTCCGATTTGGTCCGTCATTTTCCAGTCCTGCATTTTCACCCCCTCCGATTTGGTCCGTCATTTTCCAGTCCTGCATTTTCACCCCCTGCGATTTGGTCCGTCATTTTCCAGTCCTGCATTTTCATCCCCTGCGATTTGGTCCGTCATTTTCCAGTCTTGCATTTTCCAGTCCTGCATTTTCAGGCGACCCGATGATGACGACGAGTTCTCTGCTCTGAAGCAGGTTCAATTGGTGCATATGTCAATAATAATAATAATAATAATAATAATAATAATAGCGCTTTCATTTGTAGCTTCATATCTGTTATTCCAGCGGTTCCCAAACTGTGGTCCGAGGACCGAAGGGGGTCCGCGAAAGATATGGCGGGGGTCCGCAAGAACCTCCCAGAATATTCAGTAGCACTTCATAGTTTTATCATTAACAGTCTCAAATTATGTGTGCCGATCGAGCCACAAATGACAATAATAATTAATATAAACCATTGGATAGAATATAAGCTATTAAAGTTACATAATAATATCTAGATATAGGCCAATAGACTATAGTAACACCGCCAGCCGGCGTATAGGCCTAATATTAGCGGGGAAAGGCAGGAAACCCAAGGAGGTCGTGCGAAAAATCCCAACAGACGACATCAGTTTATTTTATTGAAAGTCCTCATTGAGCAGTGGCGTTCCTAGAGGGGTGCGGGGGTGCGGGGGTGCGGACCGCACCGGGTGACACCCACCAGAGAAGTGACACCTAACTAAGAATCCTTTTTTTGCTTGTCACCACATTTCCGCCGCACCGGGTGACGCCAAGCCTAGGAATGCCACCTGTTATTGAGAACGCTATCTATACAGGTTCACTCCCGCTAATCCGCCAAACCCGTTAACCCGCCATATTTCCTTGAAACGAATTACGGCAGATTAACGGGAGTGCACCTGTAATAGGTTTTGTTCCATTGCAGAAACATTCAGCTCCGTGCTGTGCTTAGTCAGTTACCAGCCACATGGCCCTGGAGAAATATAGAAGAAATTAAATTAAACGTGTGTCAGTACTTTCTATTCATATCATTCTGACAACAAATTCGTCTGACCGCCACCAGACCACTTAGAGCTGCATCAATCAATCGATCAATCATAAGCAAAGACCACCAGACCTCAGCAACAATCAGAAATAATAGTCAAGTACACAGCATCACTCACTATTTAGAGCTATATTATAGTTTAGGCCATACTGGCTAACAGAAGAAACGAGAAATTAAAAAAATACAGCAAAGAACACAGCAGAAACACAAATAAAATCCTTATATAATTTTAGGCTCTTAGCCGTTTAAATATAAGTGACCAATAATGAAAACAAAGTAGGCCGATAAATCCAGACTTTTCATTGAAAGTGACTTGCGTGCGTTCGTGTCAAAATACGGTCAAGAATTGACATGCAGCTTGTGCAAAAAGCAAGCACATCTATCTCAATAACAGTAATTATATTTAAGATAATTTTTCGAAGTAGGCCTAGCTGATTCTGGAAAAAATAAGCGCGTTCAATCTATCTGTAATGTAACAACGTCTTACTCAGTGTTTAATTTTAAATAATTATGATTGTCCGCATCGTGTAGCATGTCGTCTTAGGGATAGCGCCGCTAGCCAACTGGTGCTGTGGGAATAGTCTGCCCGTTATTAAAAGTTAAACAGTACCTGTAACATTTACTTGTTAAATAATGTGGTCCGCGAGTTAAGCTTGGAACAAAATAGGGGTCCGCAATACAAAAAGTTTGGGAACCTCTGTGTTATTCAGCCGGCCGTTATATTGAGCTGACGTAGAGTTGGCAATATTTAACATTTTTTAAACGAAATTCCAAAAAATTATTTACTTATTTACTATTTTAGCAATTTTAGTGTACCCCCTGGCAACAGCTGATGTACCTTTAGGGGTACATGTACCACCGGTTGGGAACCGATGCTCTACACGGTAAAAAGGTACACTCCATAGGCTCAGCGCCCGTACGGAGAACCGAAGGGTTAGCGCCTTCAGTTTGACATAGCAACGGCTGAATGAGGGCGGCTGCCAGCCTTTCCATCGCCGCCTTTCCTTCCACCGAGTTAACACCCGATGTACTCATTCACAGCTGAGTCGACTGGAAGCGCTTGGGACAGACTGTGCTTCATTAAATTCAAACCCATCTGTATTATGGCTATAACGTTTTGAATTGTAACTCGATTTTTATTGAAATCGTTTCGCTGTGTTCCCTAGAAAATTTGGTCTATAAAATATGATTTTTATTTCCATATCTTATAAATAGCCTACTCTTTATGCAGCGCGATACGCTTTCGGTTACAAAATACTGCACATGCCGCGTATTTTACAATACCCGCTTTGTTGCTCTCGACCATTGCGTGGCCACGGAGGGGATGGCAAGGGACCCGGCTACCATGTTCCGTTTATCACTGGTCATGGCATTTGTTCAAAAGAGTCGAGTAGTTTGGGATGAAGTAGGCAGCGTGAAACAGAGAAGAATGCACAAAAGAAGTTGACAACGCTCGATAACACAACGACACGTTCAGTGGCGTAGCAACATGCTCGGGGGCCGTTGGCGAAAAACGGGCAGGGGGCCCTTTCCAGAGACTATCTGACAAGTTTGCGAAAATGTTGACGACCTTTTTTACAACTTTGCGAAAAAAAATTTGTACATAGGGTCGGGGGCCCTTTGCAGGTCGGGGGCTCTTGGCATTTGGCCAGGTTGTCCATATGGCTGCTACGCCACTGGACACGTTCTTTGTTCGTCAAGGATTCCGGAATTGTAATGCCAGCTAAAACCACTTCAAGCCACTTTAAGCCACTCCTAAGCAACTTCTAAGCCACTTCACATCGACGTCAATGTGAATGACCAGTAGCCTGCTATCGGGACGTATTGGTTGCGAAAGATCTACGCGACATTAAGCAGTACTCGCACTACTTCACGTCAGTGGCGTAACGTGGAGGGTGGGGCGGGGGGACACTTTGTTGACAGCCCCGGCCCCCGGGCGGGGGCCCGAAGAGGGGTCTAAGCTAGGGTTAGGTTAGGGTTAACCGTAACTTAACTTATGCCTAACCCTAACCCTAGAAATCTAGAAATGATGTGCTGACGACCTTTTTTTTGCTCGTCAGGATGTAAAAGAAAGAGGCGATAACGTTTTTTTTGCTCGTCGGCTCGAAACTCTGGGGCCCCCATGGCAAAGATGCCCCCGGGCCTCCAAAAGTCACGCTACGCCACTGCTTCACGTTTTAAAAGGATTGGTTCCTGAGTGCTGACTCAAAGGTGGCCATGTGTCCATTTTTTAGAACCCAACCCAGCCCATCAAATCTCCAACCCAACCCATGCCGGTAATAGGGTTACTTGACCCAGTCTAACTCACAGTAATACACTGCAATGTCTTAAACTATGACTTATTTTCTGAACCAACCCAACCTGTCATAAATATAGACAAGACTCTGACCCAACCCAATCCAACCCAACCCAACCCATCAGTTACCCAAACTCATGACCATCTCTGTACTGACAGGGTTGGAGTTGCCGGAGGGGTTGGAGAAGGGTTTAATCCCCTCAGCTAACTTTGCAGCCCTTCTAAAATTGTATATCGGGTGCATGCAGTTTCTGTCATTCATTCAATTTCAGTCCTCACCCCCAGCTCAAATTTCACAACTCCAACACTGTGTAACCTACTGATCTGGTTTAGAATCAGATTTCAGCCATCTTCAACACGAAACGCCTTCGGTTAAAACGACTTAAAACACATCGGATCAAGAGAACTGAAGCCGACATTCGAATCGATTCTCGAATAAAAAATATTAGGCCAAGTACTTTCGGAAATAAAATAATCTATAATCGAAAATTCTGTCCTCTACTTTACTCTTATTATTAATATTATTGTTAATTATACGTATTCATCATGGGCCCTCTCCCTCCCCCCGCCCCAAGACCGCCGGGCCCCTGTGCAGTTGCCCCCTGTCCCCTCAGCGGCTCTGCTAGCAGGTCAGACAGTGACGCATATACTGCAGTTACGTCACGATATCGCCCTAAATTAATTCTGACCAATCGTTGAAGACAAAATTAAACTTTGAATGTTTGACGGTTGACACAGTTAGGCCTACTATACCTACTTTTGCGTCTAATCGGATTTACTTCGTAATGAATTTATTGCAAGGTTAAAAACTTTCATCATCATCATGGTGTGCCATCTTCGATTCGAAGGTTGGCAGTCAATATTTGTCTCCATTTGTCTCGGTCCTCAGCCAATCTTTTCATTTCCCCATAATTTTCTATGCCAGTCCAGCTTTTTATGTCGTCTAACCATGTTCTTCGTGGTCGTCCTTTAGTTGCTTTACCTTCATATTTCCCTTCCAAGACATTTAGAGCTTGCTGTGTGCATGATCCTCTCATTATATGCAGTGGCGGCTCCACCGGGGGCCCGTGCCCCTATTGAGTGCCTGGCCCCCACAGTGGCCCCTGTTGGGACCCTATACTTAATGCTACATACATTAAACAACAAAATTTTATGGTTGCCCCATGATTAGAAGTTGCCACCCCAACGGCCCCCACTTAACAAATCCTGGAGCCGCCACTGATTATATGTCCAGCATACTGTGTTTTCCTGTTAGTAACCTCTTTCATCAGGGTCTTTCTGTTTTCCATTCTCTTCAAACATTCTTCATTAGTTATTTTATCTTTCCAACTGATTTTTAGCATCCTTCTGAAACACCACATTTCAAATGCATCAATTTTTTTTTGCATAGTTTTTGTTATTGTCCAGCCTTCACAAGGATACATGTATAATATGCATATATAGGCCTAGGCCTACATATTTTAAATCGGGGTCAGAGGCGGCCATGGACCTGCTTGTCTAGGGCACCAGAAACTCACGAGCCGGTGTAGGAGGCACGACGGACTCTAGGCACTTTTTGGACTCTAGAGTCCATAATGCCTGTAGACACGATAGACTCTAGAGTAAATAATACCTAGTATGATGTACTATAGAGTGCAGCATCCCCAAACGCGATAGTAGGAGCCAGCATGAACTCTATAAAAATTTCATACTCTAGAGTCCGAGATACCTAAGTATGCTGTACTCTAGAGTACGTCATGCCTGATGGGTACAACGTACTCCAGATTACATCATATCTAGGTGTCTTGAACTCTAGAGTACGTCATACATAGGTACAACCAGTGTTCAATCTAGACTCCTGGACTCCGGGGGGAAACTGAAAAAGCCGAGGGGAATTCTGCTAGAGGGCTGCTGTTAGTCCATTTAGTATGCCAAAATTTCCGAGGGGGAATTTGAAACTTCCGGAGAGGAAAAAAGGGCAATTTCCCCCCGGATACGGCCTAGATTAAACACTGGGTATAACGTACTCTAGGTACGTCATATCTAGGAACAACGTTCACGTTCACTAAAAAGAGTTTCACGTTTCACATTTTGTAACTAGGTTTTAGATATACCAAAACATCAATACCCGTTGAAATATATTGAGTTTGCGCATGTACATATTCTATGTATGACATACTCTAGAGTACGTTGTACCTATAGGTATGATGCACTCTGCAGTGCGTTGTGCCTGGAGTCCACCATGCCTAGGTGGTTCGTACTCTAGAGTGCATGCTACCGCCAGTTATCGGGTACTCTAGAGTGCATTGAACCTAGGCACGATCTACTCTAGATACATTGTACCTGTGTATGATGTACTCTAGAGTACATTATACATAAGTATGATTTACTCTAGAGTAAATTCTGACTAGAGTCCACCGTGCCTGCCACACCGGCCCTGCTTGGTTAACTTTCAAATGTAAATCGAATGTAAATCCTCGGATTACAACTTCAAGTACAAATGAATGCAATAGTGACTTATAATTCAAATTGTATGCGCAAGTAAAGAATAATAATATATGATTAGACGAACGAGTAGAACTTTGATACGTAGGCTAGGTTATCGATTGCTATCGTAAAGACTACGAATGCCTCTTGTAAAGAACAAACTGGTGTCGAGTGCAGAATTTTACGACATTTTTATCGGGTTTCTTCACCACTAAATTGCAATTCTTTGAATTCTTCTGTTGCAGGGTATATGCTCATCGCCACTTTTGTGGTAACTTACCTCTTCGCTGACGCTACCGTCTCAGTTGGCTTACCAAAGGCGATTTTAGACCAAATAGACGCCAGTAAAGGCAAGCATTTAAACGTATAGGCCTAGTGAATGTGCATTGAGCCTAAGGTCAGATTTCATAGCAGCTATTCTGAACACAGCCGCAACGTGGCAATATATTGAATTCTTCCAATATAATATGCAAATGATATCCAACTTGACCATGCATTAGGCCTACTTGTCGCTGCTATTGGAAGAGGATTTAGATATTTTATTTAAAGATCAGTAAATTATAGAGCACGAAGTTTTTCAAAACGTTAATTTAGCTCTGATGAGCTTACGAAAAAGCGTAGTTGTTAGTAACCCTTGCTGACATATTAAGAAACCTTAGGGCTGTGCATTAATTCTGTCAACAAATTTTTGGCAATTTTTGACCCCCTTCCCCCTTGTCAACAACTGTCAACTTTCAGTGATCCCCCTGTAATTATGTCAAAAAAATTTACCCCCTACTAAGATCAGTGATGGGTCTCCCTAAAAAGTTTAGAAGGCTATTATTTTTGCGGCGATGACCATTTCTTCCTTTCTTTTGTTCACCAAGTGTCATAATGTGGTGATTATGACCTTTTTTGCTTGTCAGGCTTTTTCCATTGTAATAAATAGTATTCCGTGAAATTTCCTATTTTTTATCATTTGTAAAAAAACATGAAATTCCTGACGTCGACTTCTTTTGACGCCCCTCCCCCTGTCTACAACTGTAAAACTTTTTCAAACCGCCTTCCCCTATTTTGTTGACATAATTAATGGACAGCCCCTTAAATAATAATAATAATAATTATGCACTTCTATAGCACCAGTTCTAATACCCAAGGTATCAATCGATGGTACTTCAAAATCAATCCGCAAAAGATCCAGGTCATTCCAGAGATCAGTCAGAGGGAGAGAGTGAGACGGACTATGGAGGAAACGCCAATTGAAAGAGATGTGTCTTAAGTCTGGATCGGAAGATGCTCAGTGAATTGGAAGATCTGACAGCCGGAGGGAGAGAGTTCCAGACTTTAGGCCCAGAAATAGAAAAAGCTCTCTTACCAATTTCAGTGTTGGTTCTAGGTACATTCAACAATGAATCAGCATACCTTTTTGAATGACGATGATTTGGGTGATTCAACATAGATTTTAAATATTGAGGTTGGCCAGACTGCAGTGTTTTAAAAACCAGGAGACCAGTTTTGAATAGAATTCTCTGTTCTACCGGCAACCAGTGTAACTTTTTTGAAGAACAGGTTTAATATGATCATGCTTACGAGTTTTTGTAATGGCTCCAATAGAATTCTGAATCCTTTGAAGCTTTTGCATGTTAGATCTGGTCATACCATTGTAAAGAGAATTGCAATAATCAAGTCTGCTGCTGACAAGGGCGTTTGCAAGAGGAATCAGAGCGGATTTGGGCACAAGATCACGAATTCGTCGAATATCTCTGATTTGCATATGAGCAGCTCTGCTGACCTTATTTATATGATCGTTAAACGACATGTTCTTATCAAATATCACCCCTTTGCGGACAGACTGACTTAGATTAACTGAAATGTTGTCAAATATAAATGAATTAATGTCTTCAAATTTACTTAGATTAAATGATGTACCAAGAAGTAAAAACTCAGTTTTTGAAGGGTTAAGTGCAAGCTTATTATTAAACATCCAAGACTGAACGTTTTGCAGGCAAAGGGACAGATTTTCTAGTGACATGGAGGAGGTTTTATCGTCGAAGGCAATGAATAACTGTGTATCGTCAGCAGAGAAATGATAGTCAGCAGAGAATTGTGTAAGAAGAGATCCAAGGGGCATTGTATATAAGGTGAAAAGGAGGGGCCTAAAACAGATCCCTGGGGAACACTGGAATCTAATTTAGCTGAGTCTGACTGTGCACCGTTACAATAAACAGATTGACTGCGATGTTTAAGATAGGATGTGAACCACTCTAATACAGTACCCGATAAGCCAAACCAATGTTCGAGTCTGTGGAGAAGGATTGCATGATCTATGGTGTCAAAAGCCGCAGACAAATCTAGTAAAATAAGTGCAGTTACCTTGCCGTTATCCATAGCAGACAAAATATAATCATGAACAGCTAGGAGAGCAGTTTCAGTTGAATGAAATTTTCTATATGCAGATTGTTTAGGCAATAAAAGATTATGGGATGAAAGATGTACATTTATTCGACTGAGCACAATGCGTTCAACGAGTTTAGATATAAAATTTAAATTTGAAATAGGTCTATAGCTAGAAAAAATCATTTGATCGAGTGTTGGCTTTTTCAGCAGAGGGTGAACTAGAGCACTAGCATAGGTTGATGGAAAGATACCTGATGACAGAGATAGGTTAACCAAGCTAATTACTGGCCCAAGCACATCAAAACACTTTTATCAGTTGGAATAACATCCAGCAGACACTGTTTATTCGGCAATGAGAAAATAATTTGGCGTATTTCAGACAGATTGGTGGGGCGGAATGCTGTTATTGGGGAGGGATTTTGGCAGTTTGTCTTCCGTGGGGTGTGTTGGAAATTTGAGCTTGATGCTAGATATTTTATCTGAGAAAAATTGTAGAAATTTTTCTGCTAGCTGTTGAGGTGAATTTGACTGAGGTAGTGTACTTTTTTGTCTCGATGCAAAAGTTTATTTAAGGAATTCCATAAAGATTTTGGTGAATTTAGATTATCTTTTATCAGATTGGATAGAAACTGGGCTTTGGCATTATTGACTAGTTTACGAACATAGCGACATTGCTTCCTAAACCGTTTAAGGTCTGATGGCAGTTTGGAATGACGCCAAGCTCGTTCCAACTCCTAACGTGCATCAGAAATATCTTTATTGAACCAGGGCTGTGAAGGCCTATCAGTAACAATTTTAGTCTTCTCGGGGATAAGATCATCCAAAATACTGCACAAAACATTTTGAAAAAGATTTGCATATTCTGTTACTGTTATTTTTAATTAATAGGCTTACCCGTTTTTTCCAGAAAGATCAGTAACCTTAGATAACATTTGAAAACTTTAAAACTCATACGAAAACCGGAATTAAAGGGTTCATTCAACTGTTTGAATATGAATTGAAACATGTAAATTGATAATAGTTGTTCGTAACGTTGTCTTGTAATGACTATTTGCTACAGTAACGCTGGATAGAGCTAATTTACTCAACTTTCGAGTTATTAAGCTGTTTACTTCAGCAGAAATGTGACGTTGTAATCATCATAGGGGCTGTCCATTAATTATGTCAACAATCTGTGGGCAATTTTTGACCCCCTCTCCCCTTGTCAACAACTGTCAACTTTCAGTTACTTTCTATAATTATGTCAAAAAATGTTGACCCCCAGATCAATGACAGATTCCAATAACAAGGTTATTATTGTTTGCGCGGTGATGACCGTTGTTTCTTTTTTTGCTCATCGAGTGTCAAAATGTGGTGGACTGATCAATGACAGATTCCAATAACAAGGTTATTATTGTTTGCCATGACTTGTTTCTTTTTTTGCTCATTGTCAAAATGTGGCGGTGATGACCTTTTTGTCATGTATTCCATTGTAAAAGTAGTATTCCATGAAATTTTATTTTTGATTATTTGTAAAAAGTGAAATTGTTGACGTCAACTTCTCTTAACCCCTCCCCTGGCAACAACTGTCAAACTTTTTCAAACCCCCTCCTTTCTAAATTGTTGACGTAATTAATGGACAGCCCCATTGATATCAAAATTACTGTAGTCAATAAGTAACAAAAAACGGAGCAGTTAATGCTGAAAAGTAAAAGCAATTTATTTAGAAATTCAATTTACGTTTGAAAATGGCAAATAACCTTCACAAAATAAATAATCTTATAGATAACCATGTTTCTTTTTCAAAATCGCACGTAACCTTAGACAACGTTACGAACAGCTATGCGACAAAATGCTTCCTTCAAAAGGGTCACCGCTTTATGTGTCTCGGTCTCGGTTGGTCTTCTTGAAGAAGCAAGATAACATTTATCCAGCGACTTATAACGAAGTTAGCAAACATCGCTTCAATTTCTAATCGTAGGACAACTTGTTCTGTTGTGTTTCAGCTGGAGTCAATAACATAAAGAATTTGGTGTTGTCCGGAAGCCGAAAATCTAGCGCCTACAACAGGCTGGCAAAATTTACGGATACTTTCCCCACCCGACTATCTGGAAGTGAAGCCTTGGAGAAATCTATCGGTAAGAATCGTCTGTCCTAATCAATTATTCTTTCTAGAAAAGTAAATTAAGTTTAAATTAGGGTCATCATTGTAGTTATTTTAAGACGCAGTCTTTGATGCCGAAGAGTGAGCTCCATTGCCCTGATATTCAGTGGCGTAGCCAGGATTTCAAAATACGGGGGGCACATCGACATTTTCAGGCCAAAACAGCTTTTTATGATCTCTCGATTATCTTTTGAACGAGAGAAACAAAACAGGTTGTCGTCTCAAGCGCCTTGAGGTTTCGTGATCTCATCTCACCTCATACTCGAGCTTTGTACGATCCAACTTTCCCCGGCTACCTTGCTGAACTAGTTCACAGACCTGTTCCTACTGACCGGCGTCATCAGCTCCGATCTGGTCACAGTGTCAAGTTGCTTGTTTCCCCTCCATCCAAGACCGTGCAACTTGGCGAGAGATCCGTTACGCGGGGGAACCCTCCCTATCCTCTGGAACGACCTACCTAACAACGTGTCTATGGAATCTAACCTCGAATTGTTTACAAAGAAACTTTTAAGACGTACTTGTTTGATATATCGTATAAGTGCATAATGTAAAGTGCTCTTGACTTTGGCCTTCAGCTATGATTATTGCGCTATATAAATTGACATTTTAACCTAACATAACATAACATACTACTCCTACAACTCCCCAACTACTCACCGGTTTGCGCAAATTTCACGACCGGTCCAAGTCCAAATGGGGGCCGAACCCCTTTGCACCCAGGGCTACACGCCAATGCCGATATTTTGAAGTTGCTTAATTCAGCGGTTCCCAAACTGTGGTCCGCGGACCGGAGGGGGCCCGCGGTGGATATGGCGGGGGTCCGCGAGAACCTCCCGAAATATTCAGTAACACTTCATAGTTTTAGCTCTAACAGTCTGTGTTTTCAAATTATGCGTGCCGGTCAAGTCACCAATATCAATAATAATTAATATAAATCATAAGACCTCATATACTAGAGCTACGTAATGATAACTAGATATAAGCCTATACTCTATAGTAACACCGCCAGCCGGAGTAGGCCTATAATGTTAGCAGAGAAAGGCCAAGGAGGTCTCGCAAGAGCGTGCGAGAGGTCCCAGCAGGGCCTGTTTAGGCTGTTTTAACGCGCAGTGATACACAACATGTGCAGTGATAAAATGAAAATGTGCAGTGGCAAAATGCAATTTTCTGTGCTTTGTGCAGTGATAAATTTTCCAGACACGACCTTTTTGCTTTTTTTTTGCGCGGATGTGTACATATTTTCTGAGTTTAGTGCAGTCATAAATTTGTCTTGAAACAGGCCCTGGGTCCCAGCAGACGACATCTGTTTATTTTACTGAAAGTCTTTATTGAGAACGCTATTTATGACAGATTTTATTTCATCAAAGAAATATTTCGCTCCGTACTGTGCTTAGTCAGTTACCAGCAGCCTGGCCCTGGAGAAATATAGAAGAATTTAAAGGCGTGTCAGTACTTTCTTTTCATACCATTCAGACAACAAATTCCTCTGGCTGCTACCAGACAACCTAGAGCTGCACCTGCCAATCATAAGCACATACCACCAGACCTCAGAAACAGCGCCCCTCTGTCTACGACAAAAACCCTGACGAGAAAAAATTGTCGTCGCTTAATGAATTTCACTAACCTAAAACCCGATTTTGGCATCATTCTCAACTCGGCACTCGGCTGCTGCTGCCTCCCGCCCCTTGCTACGCCACTATGGACAGCATCACTCAGTATTCCGAGTTGTAGAGTTTAGGCCATATTGGCTAACAGAAGAAATGAAAAAATGTTTAAAAAACTGTAAATAACACGTCAAAAACACAAATAAAATCTTCGTGTGATTTTAGGTTATTAGCAATTTATATAAGTGAACAATATTGAAAACGATCCAGTCTTGTCGTTGAAAGTGACTTGCGTGTGTGTTTGTCAAAATACAATCAAGAATTGACGGTGCGTGAAAAGCAGGAACCTCCATCTCATTAGCGATAATTACATTTGATGTAATTTGACGAATTAGCTGATTATGGAAAAATAAGTGTGTTCAATCTATCAGCAGTGGCGGCTCCAGGATTTGGCAAGTGGGGGGCCGTTGGGGTGGCAAATCTAATCATGTAGGCCAACCATTTGTTGTCATGTATGTAGCATTAAATATAGAGTCCCAACAGGAGGGGTTACTGGGGGCCAGGAACTCAATAGGGGCACGGGCCCCCCGTGGAGCCGCCACTGGTCCAAGGAGTCTAGATGCAACACTGGACATTGACACCCCTGCAATTATGGGACACCCCCGAGCGCAAATTCCTGAAAATGGCCTTCGGGTCGTCCTGTCCTGAAAATATGAATCGACCTGGAAACACCTGTATTCGATCTAAAAGTTTACATTCATGCCCATCCTGCTGGATATCGTAAGCTTCGTGGCACCTTCATCCAAACTACGACACGAATAGCAAAATATCCGAATGCATAATAAGTTTTTAAAAATATGTTTATTGTAGTTGCAACCTGCAATGTTTGAATTTTTTCTAGATTATCTTTTGAACGATCTGAGCTCCCAAGGGTTTGATAATGTTCACGGTGAAAATGTCACGGCAAGTTGACACACGTTTGCTTATAATGATTGCATCAATGCTCAAGATTATCATGGTTACATTTAGCATAGGCGGGAACTATGAGTTAAACAAACGTTACTGTTGTTAATCGGACTTAATTAAATTAAAAGAGATGTTTCGACCTGCAGGCGTGCAGTTTTTCTAACACGATTGAAAACCTATTTCTTTAACAGCGGCGGCGCATTTGTTAAAATAGCGCCTATGAAATGAACTGAACTGAATTAATAATTTCGACTGGCATTTTAGTTTCTTTCATTTATACAGTGGCGTCAATCTGTAGTAAAAGTTGTGAGGGCCCACCTGTTGTTGTGCTATGCTGAAGAAGGAGTGCATCGTATATACTTTTAGCATAATTCTTATCACTTATTAATGTTCCAAAATATCATTTGCTGATTATATCTATTATATTATCTATCCAGCGCAACAATTTATTAAATAATCGTACAACGGTACAATATACTGCAGATTTATTCAGGTTTTTGGGAGCGTCCAGTGCCATATGGACCCTCACAGACACATTTTTGAGGAGGGTCTGGACCCAAGGACCATCACGAGATTGACGCCACTGCATTCATAGATTCGGACTGTCACCCCAATAAGCTTCATCTCACTTCAACTGACAATCATAACCTTACTTATATGATACTTTATAAGGGGCTGTCCATAAAATACGACAGGCTCGAGAGGAGGGGTGTAAAAAGTGTGACAGAGGGCGGGGTGACGTCATTCACGGACGACGCTTTAAGGGAGTCCGATATTTGTGACGTACTTTAAGGACAGTGGTGGTCCGAGATGTGTGATATAGGTTGTGACAGAGGAGGACGTCAAAAACTGTCAAAAACAGCGTGACGTACTTTATGGACGACCCCTAATAGACCAAGAATCACAGTATTTGTATTTTAAATGACAAAACGTTTGGCTTCTTGGGAAAAAGCGTCGTCAAAAATAGGAGCAAATGCGATTCCATGTTAGCTTCAAATTATTCATTCAGCAACTGACTGGTTTATACGCCGATCGAATTCGCTGTTGAGAGCTTTAACTCGAATCCACGGTAGGGTTGCCAACCGTCCTTTATTTCAAAGGACAGCCCTTTAATGGATCTTTTGAGTCCTTGTCCTTTTTAGCATTTAGAAAGGACGCTATTATTTGTCCTTTATTTCAAAAATCAAGGCTGGCGCTTTTTCAAGGCGTGGCATTCATTCAATGATATAGGTCGTCGCTTCCAATATTTTCCGCCCCCGTCATGTGTGCCGCCGCCCATGGCTAAAGTCACAATAGCCATTGGCACGCTACGCCTCTGCGACGAAATAAACCCAATAACTACCAGACAGAACATTCAACGTATGCACAGACCTCTCTAAAAGAGATCCAACGAGAGCGCTTTATTACGTCGTGTTTTGTTGCTCACAGGTTCCAAAATGGACGCGCGGAAAAGAATACGCAGAAATACTGACGCCCGTGAGGCGTTCGATGGCCATCTTGGCCCTCGGTACCTCGATCGGCACGAACGGGGCCAATCTGACTGGACCCGTGATCGTCGTAAGATCATTCGAGGAGCTGGAACGGAAAAAGGACCAGGTCAGTCGCATGATCAGGAATGAAAGCACGGAAACCTAAAGAATAAATGAATAACGGCGAGAACTAAGTCAGCATTGCATTATTCGTCTACTCTATAGTCGATGACGCTTCTAGTTGTTGAACTGTTAATCTTTTGCTAAGTCTCAGTCAGTCGCCATTTATTCGTAGAAAGCCAGTTGCGTTTGGCCAAGGTAGTTTAATTTTTGGCGAACACCTTCCGTCGTTTCTGCGGATAAATATTGGTTTTTTTCCCAATGAATTCCATGTCTGCAATAATCATAATACCTAAAGTCGATTTGTCAAATGACAAAAATTGATCTCTAATCAGTTGTCATAGACAAACTCTACATATCTGGATTTGGGGCTGGGCATAAAAAAAAAAAAAAAGGGACGTCATTTGCGTTTGGGGGCAAAAAGAAAAAGGTGAGCAGCAAAGAAGAAAGAAGTCGAAACAACTTGTCAAGTCGAAAATTGCAAATTGAACAAAATAAAAATTTAAAAAATAAAAGAAAAATGAAAAATTTATCACCACCACCAATATTATTGTTATACGAGGCTTATTGTTGCTATTCGACGGAAAAGCTTTGGACTTAACCACGACTTTTGAGCAACATTTATTTCTTCCCTACGCTCAACCCCGCCACATTTAATTTTCCGCAGTGGCGTAGCGAGGTAAAGTGCCGCCTGGGGCGAAAAAATACCGCCTCCGATAAGCACTTTATAAAAAATTCTTGACAAGCAAAAACCTTATCTCATGCAGTTTCCTCCTGCAAAAACGTCTGGAAAACGCCGCCCCTAGAGCAAGTGCCGCCTGGGGCGGTTCGCCCCCACTCTCCACCCTCGCTACGCCACTGAATTTCCGAGAAAATGGGTCATTTTACCGGACCATTTCTATCAAGAGCTCGAATTAAATTTGATGGAAGATGGAAAATAAGACTCAGTTTACTTTCAATATTTTTCTCCAGGTTAACGGCACAATAGTAGTCTACAATCAGCCGTGGACAGGGTATGGGTCAACCGTAAGGTACCGATCTGGCGGAGCCTCTTTTGCAGCAAGATTCGGCGCGAAGGCAGCGCTCGTCAAGAGCGTTACACAGTTCTCTATCTACAGTCCACACACCGGAGCACAGGTAAGGGGGCCGTCCATAAATGACGTCACGCGATTTCTTGAACACCTCCTCCCCGTCGTCACCCATCGTCACAAATGTTTGAACCCATCTAAGTGGGGGGTTCAAACATTTATGGACGGTCCCTAACGCATGATAATCGACTCATACGATAGGCTTAGCATCGCCCGGCAGACAACTTCGACAACAGCTCACCAAGAAGAGACATAATAGCGCTGTTTGTTTTACAAAACGGTACTTCGATTTGAATTCGCATAAATTTCCATGACATTATAATTAAAATTTAAGACTATCTATAGAGCGCAGAGAAGGCTAAAGTCGAGAGCGCTTATTAACAAGTGTCCCTTGTTAAGCATATATATATATAAGCATATTAGGCAATATTATATATATATATATATATTTATTTATATATGTGTGTGTGTGTGTAAATATGCACAGTATATACAGATGGGTATACAATTACGGTATACATATTTATGTATATCTACATGTATATATCAGCAATCGGTTGATGTCATAGGCATTATGATTGTGGCGCCATATTAGTTTATATATTGATACACAAAGGAGTATCACGATTAAGTAAACACCGATATTAGGGAGTTGACAAAATGTATTGAAAAGTTTTTTCCCCAGGGAACAAGTCCAGCCAGAGTTAATGGCGCTCCAAGGGATTGAGGAGGGTTAGGACAGAACTTGGTGGGCTCGATCACGGCCTCAATCAACACCATTTGCTGGCGTCACATCGGGTTCGTTTTCCGCATGCCTGCACTGAAACTCCAGAAAACTGAAGCGATTTGGAAACTCCTTTATACTGATCCAACTATTGCTGAGAATTCTATTTGTAGAATTTCTAAATTTTCTGAATAAGGCGGTTCTGTCAGCACAAGACATAATTAATTTAAGAAATGTATTGACTATTGTAGAGATACCCGTGAGAGAGAGAGAGAGATTAGCTCTCAAATGAAATCTACCAACGACTTATAACGCCGAATTTAATTATCATTATCCTAAAGGGCGCGTATCAATTCTATAGTAAATTTATTAACTAACGGTATGTTGCAGACTTACAACGCCAGTTTTCCGAAAATCCCCGTCGCATGTATAACAGTAGAAGATGCCGAACTGCTGCAACGCTACTATGACCGTAGTAAGATACAGGGCGTTTTACCTCATTCCTAGCATCTTCTCGTGAGATGATACCGTTTTAGAGCCGTAACTAGGTTGGGGCATGGGGAAGAAAAATTCTGGCGCCGCCTTGGAAATTAATTAATCCATGCCTTGTTTTTATTCACGATGGGAGTTCTGCAGTTAAGAAGTTGAAAACACCCGTTGAAGGCATTGCCAATATGCATGACAAGCAAAAAAGAGAGGTCGTCCCTGCTAACACTTTATTGCCAACACTGTGTTTACTCCTCAAGTCGGTGAAAAGTCAGAAAAGCAAAAAATGTCGTCACCAGTTTTCAGTTTTCAAACTATTTGAGAGGGAGGGGGCGTGAAAACTTGATACCTTGCCAAACAACCAAATACTCTCATTACTTATTTCTGCACCGTGTGTCAGTGCGATCGATTTATTATTATTATTATTATTATTATTATTATTATTATTATTATTATTATTATTATTATTATTAAACGACAATTTATATAGCGCTATCTGCCTGGCGTAGGCCATAGTCAAGAGCGCTTTACAAAGACATATGATATGAAATTTCAAATAGGTGCGTGTTAAGTTTCTGTGCAAACTTAATTTGTTCCGAGAAAATTTCAAATTACCTCATTCTCTAGCTAAGAGCAGCTTAGGTCGTAGGATGTGCAGGACTTCGTATTGCTGTTTTTACCCGTGCTGATGGCATTGAACACGTGATCCGTATCGTGGAAGTCTTTACATTCTATGCATCAGAGATTTCATTCGGGAAAGAAAAATTCTGGGATAGCCTTCTTAGTAAATTAATTATTTACTCGGCAACGTTCGATTGTCTAGGGAAAATGGAATTGCGATGCACGCCTTCAGAAAAACTTCCATTGAGTATATACGTTTACTAGTTTCCCCTCATCTTGAAGCGTTTTAACCATAGAGCCCTTAAGTAAAGGACTGTCGGCGGGCGCGCTCGGGTCCGCGAACTTGGGTTCATCGATTCATTGACACCACAACATCTATTACATGCCATTACTTAAGTTCGGATATAGATACAGCTGTAAAATTTGGTAATCTTACTCATAAATGAATCTCACACAAATATCAAACAACCGTAAGTTGATGACGTCATTACTTATTTAATTAACAAATTAATGTGTGTCCATTGAGTTGCTAATGCAATAGCACTATTAGGCCTACTGTAAAGTAAAGTAAAGTAAAGTAAAATCTCGTGGATTTCTATAGCGCCTTGGAAAGCAGCACAACAGTAGCTGTACAGTAGGCTACATGCTGCAACTGGAGTTTGCACAAAGATGCACCTATGAAACTTATTCCTTTACTTAAGGGGTCTATGGGTTTAACAATACATACTTGATGTGTCATTATGAGTTACAGTAACATAACCAGGGTTCAGAGATAGGGGAGGGGCACATCGATCTCTTTGAGTAAGAAGCAGTCATAGAGCAAAATACTCTGTTAAAGAGTTCATGTCACATTCTTCCGATCGTCTTACATCTCTCGAAAATTTCTCAAAGGTATTGCGTAAATCATACGACCGGTTCCAACCAGAATAGACCCCCATCGTGCCACCCCGTGGCTACACCAATGATAAGAAATCACTTTGCACAGAAATAATCCAATATTCTTTCTAACAGCAAAGCACGCTTTCTTTGTAGACGAGAACATAACAATTTCAATGTACTCAGAAGCGCAAAACTACGACAATGCAATATCCAGGAACGTCGTTGCAGAAATAAAAGGTTCCAAGTACAGCGACCAAGTGAGATGACGAATCTAGCGTTAAACAGAGACGCCAGTTGTTATTTTTATTACCTGTCTAATTTCGATCAAGAGCAGTCGCGTCAATGATAATTACTGCTGTCAAATAAAGCTTTTAAAAAACTAATTTAGAAAGTTGAAATCGCAACTAGTAAGCCTACTATTGCCAAATAAAGCTTTTTAAACAAAACTAATTTAGAATGTTGAAATGGAGACAGCCATAGGCCTAATAATAATAATAATAATAATAATAATAATAATAATAATAATAATAATAATAATAATAATGCGATTTAAGTGGTTTAGGAGGCCAAGTAAGCATGCATGAAAGCCATTTTTTGTGAAACTACAATAGTCAGTTGTTTGGACTTCTAAAATTCAAATTCAATTTTTTTTATCGCGCTATTTTACTGACGCCATTGCCTTTATATCATTGGTTTATAGTTTTGGAGTTTTATTCATGTAGAAGGAATTTTTGAAAGGCGTTGTAAACGTGAATTTTGCAGGTTGTAATTTTCGGAGGTCATATTGACAATTGGGACGTCGGGACCGGTTCAATGGACGACGGCGGTGGACTTATGATATCTATGGAGGTCTTTACTCTTCAGATCTCAATGTTTAATTCATAAAATTTAATGACTGTCTATCAATATATACAGGGTGGCGCAAAAAACCGGACTAGTCACATTTAGGTTTGCATTTAATATAGTCCGGTTTTTTTGCGCCACCCTGTACTATGTAGGCCCACTATGACAGAATCAATTTGCATTCATGGTGTTAGCAATTTAATGTAATGTATGTAACGAATATTTGTATAGCGCCTCTTTTGAAACAATCACTCAGAAACGCTCATGCTGCGAATACTCTTACTGCATATTGATAAAGAGATGAGTTTTAAGTCGTTTCATAAAGGATACGTGTGTTCATCGTAGGATATTTACCACCTCTGAGAGCGTGCGAATTAGATTCTTATCACAAGAAACAGTTTTTCGAAAAGATTATCTGACGTTTTTCATCTCACAGGATGCAATATCAGACAGTGTTTAATCTAGACACCTGGACTCCGGAGGGGAAACTGAAAAAGCCGGGGAGAAAACTGACAAAGTCGGGGGAATTCTGCTAGGGGCTGCTGCTAGTTGATGTAGTAGGCCAAAATTTCCGGGGGGATTTGAAATTTCCGGGGGGAAGAACAATCCCCCCGGAAACGGCCTAGATTAAACTCTGATATCAGAGTATATATATAATTATCATTCAGTCACCCAGAATAATTTTTTAAGACCATAAAGTCAGCAGTTGCTAAATTACGTTTATACTAGAAGTGGTGTCAGGAGCATTATAAAACGAGAGTAGCTGTCTCTGAATAAACTTATGTTCAGGGCCGCCGAGAGGGGGGCAGGGGCAGTGGGGCACGTGCACAGGGGTCCGGCGGTCTGAAGGGGGCTCGGGCCGATGATGAAGATGTATTATTAATAATAATAACAGAAAAAGGTTACCATGTTATGTGTGCACAGGGGCCCGGCGAGTATGAGGGGGCCCCGAGCGCTGAGGACATCATAAACAGCGTGAAAAACAGCAACCTGCAAAAAGGTCATGACCAATTTTTAGGACTAGTCAGGGGCCCGTCGGCCCTTCTACACAGGGACCCGAAATTTCTCTCGGCGGGCCTGCTTATATTAGAAGCTCAAGCGATATGTTTCCAGCAAAAACGTTTACACGATATCTCGGTGATTGGCTGTCTCTGTGGCTAATTCGATATAGAGCGTCAGCTCTAAACAGGAATGGCCTAGCGACCCGGGCTCAAACCCCGAAGGTCGGAGATTTATCGGACAGTCAAACGATCGTTCGTCGGCACGGAATGGACATTTAAATGGCCCGTGTACTGTGTCAAGTGCTTTGATAATTAATTAAGCGGAGAAAGACATGTAGTGGCCCGTTTAGTAGCTGTTTAACAAGACACTGAAGGATCGCCATAATAAATATCCTGCAAAGACTTTGATTCGACATTAGACATTATTATGTCTTTCATCCTACGTAAGTTTAGGCCTTACATGCATATTGATGTAAATGTTGGAAGTTCTAAAAAATTTGTCTTGCTGCTCTGAGAGATTTAACTAAGAAAATTACGATGTTGTTATTGTTGATGATGATGCAATAGGCATTCGTCTTAAACTGACTCTGATTGATGATGATGATGATGATGATGATGATGATAATAATAATAATAATAATAATAATAATAATAATAATAATAATAATAATAATAATAATAATAATAATAATACGCGTCGCTGAACACGAATAGGACAGTTGCTTTGAAACAGTTTTGCCAGATTTTATGGGATCGTGCCTTTAGATTTCCGCAATTGGCAATTTTATTGTTTCAATCTTCCAGTCAAAAGTGTATTTGCTCTTCTGTATAGTTTATTGTTTAAATGGAGCAGTAGACGAAATGAAAGACCAAGCTGTGCCATCTGGTAAATTAGGCATAGATTGTCTATTTCATAGGCGTTGTCAGTGATAAAGCTGCTGGATCTGAAACCGAAAAGGACGTTGCGACTTGTGCTTTGGACAAGTGAAGTAAGCCTTAATACTTTATATGAACAGTTACGGTGGTTTCGATGGGCGCTGGGCTTTGGTTCTACACTTTCACCTATCAAAACAGATTTGTAAATTTTAATCGGAAAGCCTCTTAGCATCTTTTCCATTTAACTAGCTGTTGACCCGTCAAAAATGACGGGGTGAGTGACTACTTTCTACCCCGATTTATTGCAAATGTTCATATTATTACATACATGTAGCAATATTTTAAATCTGAAAATGTAAAGTGAAATCGTGATTATAAGTAATCTTGACGAGGGATATTCAATTGGCGTTCCGCGGGCCAGATCCGGTCTGCCAAGGAATGGCCCGCAAAGACACAGGAACAATAAATAACTTTTTTCTAATACTTATGAAAAATCTTAATGCCTCGTTTTCAATTTAGCTTTTAATTTACCTTTGCAGTTTTCTATTACTTATTAACAATATTTTCTAGAAACGCCTGTGGTACGACCAAATGATGCCTTTGTGTGTTAGAACTGGTGATGCAAATGATACACTTTTATAACAGCGAATATAGTATTGATAATAAGAGTAAAAATAATGATATTATCATCATTTTATTGTCATTATCGTTATCGGCATAGAAGTGCGTTGCTACAGCTATATTCTTTTATTTAAGGAGTTCGGCCTAGATGGAGGAAAGGCTTACTACGAAGCTCACAAGGCAAGCCACGACTCATATATATTGTGGCTAAATGTGTGCACCTTTACGAGAAGTCTTTAGCTATTAAATACCAATAAGCATTCATGAACAATGCCTTTAACAGATTATTTCGGAGAGAATGGGTAATTTGGGGGCTGACCAAGAACAAGCAGCTGCACCTTGTGGGCTCTTATAAGTCGCATTTGCTGAGACGCAGATGTGGATTTAGCCAGTCGTAGACTTAAGTGAAAAACAAGAGAGATCTAACGCAAACGACCGGCATAACCAAATAAAAGGAAACTATAAAACGCGATTCTAAGAAAAGAAGTATAATTAGCCATCACTAAAAGACAAGTGGCGATACGTTATTCCTCACTTTAATTTCGCTCGTATTTATTGCCAAACAGTAAATCCAGTCAATAGTTGCAGAAGATTTTAATTTAGTATTACCGGGAAGTTAGCAGAGTGGTAACAGCGTTGGGCGATGGAGCAGAAGGTCGCGGGTTCGATCCCCGCAGGAGCCCTAAGGTCGACTCAGCCTTCATTTGCTAGAGGGCGGTGATAACTGAGTAGCAGCTGTGGCTGCGAAGGTAAAACGCGGGTCTAGAGAAAGCAATGGCAAACTACTATAGATTAATGGTTCTAGCCACCTGCGTCGCTGCTTGCCTGACACCGGAGATCAGCGCCGGGTCTGAAGCTGGAAATCGAGTATGGGCGAACCTTTACCTTTACCTCTATTACCAATTAATGGCCTAAATAAGCGACGGTGCGAAACCTTCAAACTTTATCGACACCATCTTTGTATTTGATATTCAACGTTATCGGTTTAATTCGTTTATTGATACGAAGCGTCTATAAACAAACACAACACACTGCATCGCTAACGACATCAGGCCGACGCTGATTTTGATTAAAAGATCATATTATTAAGTGCAGGACGATTTTTGTCCAGCAATAAGTCATTAGTACTATAAAACCTAGAGTTAAATCACGCCTCTTTCTATTTCTTTTTCATAGTCTACCCTACTGGTCCCTCACTCCCACTCTGACTGATCTTTGGAATTGAGCTTTCTCGGCTGGCTGACCACTAAACTTCGGCTATAGCTACTTCAACTGTAAATTAAGCGACTAAGCATAAGCAACTATTATGGTACCTGCTTTCGAAAGCGTTATATAAATTCACGAGATTTTACTTACATGCTTACTTAATATAAATTTTTAAATTTTGAATATAAGGTGAGTCTCGTTACAGGAAGAGTCCGATAATGTGTCTCTGATTATGGAATCCGACCACGGTGTCTTTAATCCAAAAGGACTTCATTTTACAGGTTAGACTCGTTACTTCGAGTATTGATTCTACTGTGATATGAACATTATTGAACATGTCAACTCCATCGAATAAGTTATAAAATCCGTCGTATAGCCTACGAAACCATGTTGTACAATGAACACAGTTATTTTAAGGCAAGGAATTTATTTATTCGTCAACCTGCTAGAGATTCCACACTCAGTGACCAGTGGCGGTTCCACGTAGGGGATGAGTGGAGATGCATACCCCACCGGACTTTTTTGCTTGTGAAACTATTTTTGGGTAGAAGTTAAGTAAAATGACGGGGGAAACTGCGGATGGCCTTTTTCGCTTGTCAAAGTAAAAGTCTAGTAAAATTCGATAAAATTACCTATTTTGCTTGTCAGCCCTTTTCTTTTTTGGCATAGTTTATTGATTTTTCCCCTCTCTTTTCATTTCCTCCACCAACTTCTTATGAATTCATTTCATCCACCCACCCACCAAGAAATCCTGGAACCGCCACTGACAGTGACACTCTCATCATAAAGATACAAACGAGTCTTGCTCAGTGTTTTATCCAGGCCTGTTAGGAGGGGAGATTCCTCCCACCAAAAAAACTCAAAATTCCCCTCTCCCCAAAAATCCCAGCACTTACACAAATTTTGCATTGAATTGTGTCTTTTCCCCTCCAACCAAGTCGATTCCCCCGGAAAGCCTCAATTTCCTTCCAAAGGCCTGGAGTCTGGATAAAACACTGGTCTTGCTTCAATCGTTAGTATCAGCGTACGATTTCAAAATAATGAATCTCTTGGCCACTCTCTGCTCAATGTCCTTTCGGATTATGGTCGTAAGGTTCTGGATATGCACGAGCGATACTGGAGGAGATCCTGAAGCCTCTAAACGACCTGAACGCGTCGACCGTCCTGGAAGGCGGAGGGGACAGTTCCGACACTGGATGGTGGATCACCGACAAGAAAGTTCCGGGTTCGGAACTTTACAGCGCCAACGAAGACTACTTTTTCTTCCATCACACTCACGGTAGGCTGTTCAACCTATGGTTTAAACTCTTTTAACGAAGATTATAATATATCGTCCTTATTAATTCCAGAACTAAAGAACCATCTCCAGTGCTTTATCCAGGCTTATTTGGGCAGAACCGGCGCGTGACTCTCGGGGGCCCCCTGCAATTTTTACGAGCGCAACGTTTTTAAAATGTCTTGACGAGCAAAAGAAAGGTCATCCGTATATATTTTTGCCTCTTCAGATGGCCTGACGAGCAATAAACACAACAAATACTACTTAAGAATAAGAAAAATAAAAACTCTTAAATATCCGAGGCCGGCGGGGCCCCTGCGGCCGGCGGGGCCCCCTGCGGCCGCAGGCTCTGCAGGCCCCACGCACCGGCTCTGTATTTGGGGGAGATTTCCACCCAAAACAACAGCAAGCCAAATCCCAGCACTGACACAAATGCTTGCGTTGAACTGTGTCTCTTCCCCTCCAGTCAAGTCAATACCTCCCTTAAAAGGCCTGGAGTTTGGATATGACATTGACTATCTTCATACTGGGTACCGAGATTTAGTGGCTCGCTGTGGCTGATTTGGTAGAGCGTCAGTTCTTCCTTAGGCTATCAAATTGGGTTCGATTCCAGGACACCAGCGCGGAATGTGCATGCTAATCTCGGCCTAAGGGGCTGTCCATTAATTACGTCAACTAGATAGGGGGAGGGGTTTGAAAAAGTTTGACAGTTGTTGAGAGAGGCGAGAGGGGGTCAAGAAAAGTTGACGTCAACAATTTCATTTTTTTACAAACGATAAAAAATATGAAATTTCATGGGCTACTATTTATTACAATGGAAAAAGCCTGACAAGCAAAAAAACAAGGTCAGCATCACCACATTATGACACGTGATGAACAAAAGGAAGGGAAAATGACCATCGCCGCAAAAATAGTAACCTTCTAAACTTGTTAGGGAGACCCGTCACTGATCGTAGTTGGGGTGGGTCAAACGCTTTTGACATAATTATAGGGGAGGTCACTGAAAGTTGACAGTTGTTGACCCGGGGAGGGGTTCAAAAATTGTTGACATAATTAATGGACAGCCCATAAAAGAAAAGCAGAACAATCTAAATTATATGGAGGAAACCATAGAGCGGTCAGACCAGTCAGATGGCGATGAAGAACATGAAGAACTCTTAAGGAACTTTTTTTAACAAATTTCAATTTCATCGGGAGTTCTTGCATTATTAAACTTTTGACTATTTATGTCTTTAAAACTTGTAGACCTAGTCATACCTCTACCGTATATTGGCCGAAATTTAGCCGTCTTCTGCGCTACTGATGAATGATTCTCGTTGTCTTACTTTTCTTCTTTTATAAATTAATTACGCCAACACTGTAAAAAGTTAACATGTTAATTTTTGTGTTGTCTAAAAATTAAATGAACGTTTTTCTCAACGTTTTTCTACGTTTTTAAAATTTCAGAAACAAACGCGATTTTACGCTTCTTATTTCTTGTAATAAGCTTACGTTTGTAACACCTATATATATGGTCTGAGTATTCTGTATCTTAGTTTGGAGAATTACTCAACATTAGAGTTTCTTTGAGTCCGGGCAGTATATTTTGCATTATCGTTGGCATTTTGGGTTCGCAGGTGATACGATGACAGTGCTAGACAGAGATCAGTTGGACCGAGCGAGTGTTCTCTGGGCGACTACCGTTTATTCGGTGGCCAATCTGGACGATGTTCTACCGAGGTCTGGAACATATCCCGTAGGCCTATCGCAATATTCCATGATAAAACCTTCAATCCAGACAACTTCAGTGTTAGCTTTATCGTGCTTTTGCATCTGGGACCTACTGCAACATACAGGAATATAAGATACGTAATCTGTATAAATTAACTATACATTGCGTCGTGCCTTTTACAGAAGCAGTAATATCGAAAGACGTTTACTATCGAATGCTATATTATTTCGTCTGCTTGATTTATCTGAGTGTGATCGAACAATCTAATTAATTATTATTGGAAATATTACTATTATTCTGTAGCATTTCTATTACGAAAATTATTTACAGACAGCAACAAATTAGCGATCGAATTTTTATTATTCAATCGTTGTGTGTCCGTATTCATTATATCATCTTTCTCTTATTTTTAGACTTCACCAGCATAACTCAGATCTGCCTTTTCAATTTCATGCGTCCAAAGACCACAAGATCTAGCATTTGAATATAAATATGCGTTTTTTTCTTAGAAAATAAATATTACTGTCTGATTAACGCAATCAGTTCTTCTGGGTGCCAATCACAAACTGATTTCTTGACACCTCCTCGGACCTTGACAAGATTAATCTTGGGTCGGAGAGTGCAAAATTAACAATTATTACATTTATGAAAAAAATTATCGCTAAAATGCATTAAAGGTAACCATCAAAATCATTATCATCTTAGAATGTAATTTGCTTATCCGCCATTACAATACTGTTCATCAGTGGTTTCTCATTTGCATCTTTCATTGTAGCTATTTTCATTTTGAACTCTCTGCAGTCTTTGAGTTTCTTTGTACGCTTCTCTGGTTCTAATTAACATCAAAGTGGCCTTGTATTTCTGACCATTTCTCTCTTTATATAAGGCCATAGATAAATATAGTTGAGTAAAATGATCTCAAGATAGCAAAATAAATAGAAATAATAAACTGATTTTAAAAAAGAGAACGACTCAGACTGCATTGACAGAGAACTTTATGTGAAAACTTATAGATTCTCTATATTGCAATACATTTTGCTTCAGGTTTGTTCATATAGTACAGTGTATTTAGCAGTGGTTAAATTACTTTTTCAGAGGTGCCGGATCTCATTATTTTTCCTCCGGTCACAAAATTTCTTCACAATATCTTTATTCATTTTAAACGAACATTTAGAGTACAGTTCAGGTTTGTTTCTTCCCCTTGCATGCAAAGTGCTAAAGTAAACAATGAAAGATCACAACGAATAAAAGTATGTTCCGGATCTCTTGCCAGATGTCCCGGATCGAAAATCCGGCTAGAACCGGCTCAATTTAACCCCTGGTATTTAAAA
The DNA here is from genome assembly GCA_018105865.1 of Metaphire vulgaris. Taxonomy (NCBI): domain Eukaryota; kingdom Metazoa; phylum Annelida; class Clitellata; order Crassiclitellata; family Megascolecidae; genus Metaphire; species Metaphire vulgaris. Next base: position 7,654,524 of record CM030850.1, read on the forward strand.
GCACAAATATATTTTATGACAGGTTCCATTTGCGGTAATTAACCCATACACCCAATCGAAATGATCAAGTCCGAAACGATTGCTGCTATTTTGATACGGACATCTTCTTCTTCTTCGGACGAGTGAAGACTTGAACCTCGTGACTGTCCTCTTTGTTGTCCGTTTCCATCTCTCTTGATCCGCCTCCGATCCGAGTTCCTCTAAATGGCGAAGAATTATTATCGTCCTGGATTTTTGGCAAAGTGAATTCCGGCGTCTTTACCCTTTCCGGCGTTCTCATCAGATAGACCGGAAGCGATCGGTATATGGAGCCCTGAGTGACGTCACCTGTGACGTAGCTCTCCATCAGATTCTTGCGTGGCTAGAAATGACGTAGATGAGCGCTTTATAGACATGAGTTGATTACATTGCGACGGAAATCTTAAAATCATAATTAATTTAGTAACCTAAATCAGAGCTTGCATATTTTTGCTCTCTTACAGCAATATTCATGTAATAAAATAGTCATCTGTCTACCTGATCCTAATACTGAACGCCGATGATAAATTGAGAGGGAGAGAGAGCGACATACAGACAGACAGACAGACACACAGACAGACGGACAGTCAGAGACACAGGTAGAGACAGTGAGACAGAGACACAGAGAGACATTGACACACACACACACACACATATGTATATATATATATATATATAGAGAGAGAGAGAGAGAGAGAGAGAGAGAGAGACAGACAGACAGACAGACAGACAGAGAGACATACTGCTGATTTCTTCAGCGCTTTGAAGAACTTCCTGTTTGAGGAGGGAACGAGGTTGCTGGGCATTCGACCTAGGCCTCTGCTGTGAAGGTAGGCTGATCGTCGGAACGGAATCCATCGTTTGTCGTCAAGGTGAGCGGATACTCGACCAGCTGCTTCGCATCCTCTCTCAGTCGAGCGCGATCCGAGTCCCGGACTCTCCGTTCCGGGCTCTGGGGAGCTTCGCTGATGTCGTATGGCAGGCGGTCGGCGCTGCAGGAAAACGCCGATCGGTTCGGACGACGAGGAGCGGAGAGGTCGAACCGTTCCGTCTGGCCGAAGTATCCCAGATAGCTGCCGGTTTCCGAAGACCACACCCTATGCAAAATTGTGAAGAAAGCGTGTCTGCATCGGACATGGACATGGACTGGGTCTACCCACGGGTTTGGTTCACTCATGGGTCGGGTTGAGTCGGAAAGTTTCATGTTAATGGTGGGCTGGGTAAGGAAATTAGTCATGAAACATGCAAAGCCGCACAAGACAGAGACGAATGGAGGAGACTAACTCAAATTGCAATAGAACACCAACGGGCATTGAGCCCATGGAGAAGAACAGTGGCGTAGGCAAGGGGCTGGGGGTTAAACACCCCATTGGTTGCCGAACCAAAAAAATTCATTGATTCATTGCGCATTATTATTCTGTAAATGAATGGGGCCAAAATCGGGTTTAAGGTAGCAAAACAGAAAAAAGAAACAAAGAAAAATATCAATATAGATTGTACGTGCTCATATAATCTATAATCACTAAAATTCACTGCAATCAAGCAACATAATAGCGTTTGGCGACCTTTATTGCTTGTCTTAGGATTTTCCGAATTTGGGAATCATGGGAATCAATCTCCCACCTCTGGAAATATTGGCTACGCCACTCGAGAGAATGAATGAGTATAGGCCTAACTACAGTGGCATGCATTAAAATAAACAAGCGATCCGTTGATCTCTAGAAGATCTAATAATGCTAGGTATAAATTCAATTTCTTCCTTTGCCTATTATTGTCTAGAGACAGAACAACACCCTTTTTCAGACAATCGGAACAAACCACTTTGATGCCTTCTTGTCAGAATTCGGTGACAGAATTGGCTTTATGAGAAGACGCGAGAAACTCGATCGGATGATAAGATGAAATGGATTAAAACTGTAGAAGATTAGATATCAGCTCCTCCAGTGGCGTAAACCGCTCTTGGTTGCCCGACCAATTTTTTTATTGCAAATTATTATTCTATGGATGCAAGGGCGCCAAAATTGGGTTTAAAGTAGCAAAAAAGAAAAATATAAGCAAAGAAAACTATCAAAAAATGTCAATATAGTTGTACGCGCTCATATAGCGCTATATAACTAACTTAATTAAGAAAAATAATAGGTGACGACCTTGGATTTGCTTGTCAGGATTTTTCAAAGTTGGGAATGGTCATAACCAGCCCCCTTTCAGGAAATCCTGGCTACGCCACCGAGCTCCTCACCTAACAGAACAGTCGGTCGACGCCGTTATGATAACCTCAGCCTCGTTGACGTAAGCCATTTGTACGATTGGCGTCATGTGAGCACGCCACGATAGTATCTGCAATGAAGAGATCATTATTGATTTACAGGACTGTCTGCGTAAAGGCATTTCAAATGCATGCAATGCGAACTTTACACCACTCTATTTCCCGGAGAAGTATCGTTAACCGAATGAGTAGTGACAGTTTTTGGTAGTAATGCGTTTTTACAAGTGAACTGGCCAAAGTAAGATGTATTGATTCATCTATATTGCGATAATACTATAAGTTAAACATCATAAAATCTGAGTTCGACTAGTTACCGAAGTTTTATAAATTAGATATTGAAGATTCGAGACGTCAAACCCCAAGAAGAACATTCTATTTTTAATTTATTTCAGAAATTCGAATTTAAAGAGAATTTTGAAGGATTTTAACGTATTTTCTCTATCAAAACTAGGGAAACTTTCTGACAGTAATCTCCGAACTTAGATTGATATTTGGGTCTTTCAAACTTTCTGCGCCGCGTTAGTAGATTTTTACAAAGAATGTCATCGTTCTGACTAAATGAAACTGCTGCCGATTTTGTCGTATTACTCCACCTGCTCAATATGTTCTGTATTTTCTATGTTTTCCAGAAATTCGTCCATCTTCCAGACCGTTACATATCCTTTGTCGTCGGCGGTAAAGAGCTTCTGACACGAGAGATCGCTTGCACAGACCGTCAATTTTACCTCTTGATCGCCAACATGCACGTCACCAAGAAGATTACCCTAAGTAAAAACACATCAACAGGTCAACGCAATCAGTCTTATATCCTCCTGGATGACTAGGCTTGCCAGTATTCGCTGCATAGTCAGCAGTTTATTCGAATTTAAAAAGCAATAATTGCATTGGGGATTTGATCGAGACATACAAAATACTAACAAACAAAGGAAATGCCAAGAGAAAGATTTTTTACAATGAAGCAGTATGATCGAACCAGAGGACACAGCATGAAACTGTTCAAGAAACGGGTTGGGAGACATAAACAGCATTTTTTTAGTGCAAGAGTGGTGGACAGATGGAATGAACTGGATGAGGGGATAGTAATGGCTACAACTGTAAACGAGTTCAAAATAAACCTCAGCAGTTTAGGGTATTAGATTGGAACAAGGTACAACAGTGGTTCTAAAAGGAAATAGCACAGGGGCAGTCCCTTACTGAACCACTTTTAAACCTTGTTGTATTATTATATTATATTATTGTAAATAAGCTAGACAATCAATCACTCAAGCAATCACTCACTCACTCACTCAATCACTCACTCACTCACTCACTCAATCACTCAATCAATCAATCAATCAACCAGCCAATGAATTGTCTTCTATCGCGCCACCATCGTAATGCCTTTTGCGTCAGACAATGGTGCAATGGCGTCAAATCTTACCATTGATTAATAATTGATTATATATTAATCATTTATTTTAAAAAATCGACCTGACATAAATCGATGCCGTATTACCAGTTGTTGATTGGCGATCGATCGGGTCGATGCATCTGCAGACTCACCTTTAGATCCCAGAAGCGAATCCAAGCATCGGCATGACACGTGACTAGCATCACATCGGAAAGATCGCTTTGATCTCGTCGGCGGTGACCGCTTTGATCGACGATCTCATCAGAAGATTCCCGACTCGAGACTAAATCATGAAACGCATTTTACTTATTGTTGAAATAACTGATATCTCACTTGAAACGACAATTTCAAAAGGTATACATATATATCATCATCAGCGTCATCATCATCATCATCATCATCCAGCTCCATATGGGTGCTGTACCCGTAGGTGTCGACAGCCTGATTCACAATTTGTCTCCATCTTTCTCAGTCCTGTGATGATCTGGTTAGTGTGTGCAGCTCCGCGTTCCCTAAATCCATGATACAACCATCATCCAACCACTCTCTTCTCGGTCTGCCTCTTCGATTTTATCCATCCATTGTTCCTAGCATGATCTTCTTCACCAGTCTGTTGTCTTCCTTCCTGCATACGATACCTGAAGAAGTTATATATATATATATATATATATATATATATATATATATTGATATATATATAGCTATATATATTGATATATAATCAATATATATATATATATATATATATATTGTTGTTCTGAGGTCGCAGTTTGTCGCAGAGAGGTACCTGTGATTAGTTAAAGTTTAATATGACGTATAAACATTTTAATGGATATGAAGAAAAATTTAAGGGGGATAAGAAACGAGATGGTCAAATTCTTGTTTTCCACCTTGACGACTTGTCTTTATTGTCCGCGTCATACGAGGCAAAAGACGCAATATAGTCTGCTTTCGTGCCTTTCATATTTGGCAGCGCTATCATTGGCAAAGCTGCAGAAAGCAATCTACGGTGTCCTGAACAAGTTAGCGTCAAAGTAGACCTATGTTGCGCGCAGGAGCGTAACCAGGAATTTGATTTGGCGACAGATTTTTAAGGGGCGGGGTTACCGATATACCCGTGTTTGCGCGCTTCATCGCCTGATAGTTTTTATTACTTTCGCATAAGTATTTAAGAAATACTAGAGGCAATAATAGTGAAAACGGTTCATTTTACGGAAGGACATATGATACAAAATTTGGCGATAACCGAGCCATCTGGCGATTTCTCAATCGATTAATTAACCAATTTTAAAATATAAATCAGTATACCGCCTCCTATATGCGTAATGCACTATAGAGACAATTATTCATATAATACTTCTTTGTTTACACCAGCCGTTGAATAATTGACATCACACCCCTGCTTCCCAGACGCGCAGTGTATCAAATGACATTGATTGTTATCACACCCCTGCTTCTCAGAAGCGTAGTGTATCAAATGACATTAATTGACATCACACCCCTGCTTCCCAGACGCGCAGTGTATCAAATGACATTGATTGTTATCACACCCCTGCTTCTCAGAAGCGTAGTGTATCAAATGACATTAATTGACATCACACCCCTGCTTCCCAGACGCTCAGTGTCTCAAATAACATTAACTAGCATCACACCCCTCTGCTTCACAGACGCGAAATGTATAAAATGACGTCATGTGCACCTGAATGTGGCTGTTCTAAAGGCACGTCCATGGACTTCCGCAGATCTTTGTTCGATGATCTATAAGAGAAGGCGTTCGAAGTTCTCAGTCTGAGAAATTTCACAGCGAGAACCGATTGATTTAACGCTCTGTCGACGATAGTGAAGTTCTTTCTCGTTCCATTTTCCTCTCCATCGGGTGCATGACAACTTAAGACCAAACAACAATCTAGTTTAAACAATTTTCTGGCTTGACCTGGCTCTTAATCGGATTGGATTTGGCGCGCGATCTGCTGATGCCCTGGGCATTATGGCAGTGGCGCCCTAGAAGTATTCTGATTGATTGATTGATTGATTGATCGATCGATCGATCGACTGAACAATGAAAGTCATTTTCGTAACTTTCGGAAATCGGATTGCATTTTAGAACTGTGTGTTTCTGGCATATCATATATTCCCAAAATAGTAAACAATTAAACGTTGAAGCACAAGCACGGTCCCCGATCCCCCGGGAGGGGGATCCCCGGTTCCACCGGGGATCGGGGACCGTGCCTCCTATTGAATGCATGGCCTCATACTTTAGTGCACTAATTCCAAGCAACCAGACTAGCCCAGGCTTGTGAAAGGACCAGCTGGTCCACATGCTTAGAAGTTGCCACCTCAAAGACACCCACTTGCCAAATCCTGGAGCCGCCACTGGTGACCAACAGAGTTGAAACATAACAATTGCTCCTACAATCTTGATACATTTCTCTGTAGCGGTTTTGTCCCTTGGCAAATGACTTACAGGGCGTTGCTGGCATTTTGTAGCGAATTTCCTGGATTCTTAGAATGGTAAAAACGGGACAAGAAATACACTTACATATAGTCCGCCTTCATTCTGATTAGGTTCCAAAGAATCGCCTTTCCATTGTTGAATCCGGTGACGAATACATCAACGCCGTCTACGTTGAGTAGGTCGGCACACGTCATCTCCACGCGGACCTCGTCTTTGTCAGTTAGTTTCACCTTTGCGCTGCTATTCAGCATTGGTGTCTTGACCGGGATGGGAGGAAGAGTCAGTTCGAAACCGCCGGAAGTCCGGATGATGTCCGAGAACAGAACGGAACAGTCCACTTCCTTTAGCGTCGGAAGATCACGTGACGTTTTGCTTTCCTGCAGTAAACCGTCTCATTCGTCAGACTTTTGAATTATCGCCCAGATTATTTTAGTCGTCTATACTGTACTTTAGGCTGAATTAGGTAAAAGGAAATCTCGAACCCCCCTTAAAAGTACGTCACAGATCTCGAACCCTCTTAAAGCGTCGTCCATAAATTACGTCACGCAAGTCTTCTATTGGATACATTCGCGTTTCTCGTTCAATTTTCAGCAGAAAAACTGATATACAACTTCCGACAATGATGACGAATGAAAGTGAGATTTAAAATTCCACGTGCCTAGCCAACCGGCATAATATAGTATTACTATACACCAGTGACATCTTCTGGTAAACTAAATCCATCAGAAGACGATGTAAAAGATCACCATAAATTTCGGGTTTCATATGAGCCTGAAAGTGTGACGTCACACGTGATCGTTACCCCTCCCCTGTCACAAACTGTCATCGCACTCTCTTAGACCTATGCCCCTCTCCTCGTCGGAGCGTGACGCACTTTATGGACGACCCCATACACTTTGACTGATCGACCGCTTACGTCCAAGATTCTGACGTAATTGTTGCCACTGGCGACCACAATGCATCTGACGCCATCGATGACGCAGTAGTCGAGTCCGATGACCTTTGACCCGTCGTCGAAGGAGTTTCCCTTGGGTCGCTCTCTCTTCTTCAGTTCCTGACCGGATCCGGCTTCCCAGATCCCGATCGATCCGTCGACAGCGCCGCTCGCCAGCCGATACCCGCTGAGGTCGACGGCCAGGGCCGTGATGTCGAGGTCGCGCCCGTGACCGGCGGTGTTGGTGGAGAGAAGCCGTCCCGTTGCCAGGTCCCAGGTCTTGATCGTCGATTCGGCGCAGGCGGTCACCAACTGGTTCAAAGCTGTGTTTATCAACATCTATGACAGAGACAGCTGTTAGTAATCAATCAATCAATCAATCAATCAATCAATCAATCAATTAATAACTTAATCACTGAATTAATAACTCAATTAATCAATCGCCCAATCAATCAATCAAAATAAGCAGAAAATCAATCAATCAATCAAAATCCAATCAATCGCAATGACGCAATCAATACAATCAATATCAATCACGCGAAGGAATCACTTAAAAAGAAGTACTACGCAAGCTTACGAGTATCGCTATAGAAATTCGACTTGTTTACCTATTAATTAAAGGTTACCTATTAATTAATTATTAGTGGCGACCCTGTGATCATCTCACCTGTGTGATAGATCGATCGTGGGTGTGTGGAATCTCCAGCTGATCTTGTACAGCGCGAGTCAGCGGCCACATATCCAGAACACTGGAACCTATATATATATATATATATATATATATATATATATATAAATACAAAGGCAAACCATTGATAACGTGCGAAGTCTACAGTAGATTCGGCCTATAGCCTAGCAATACAGCGCAGCAAAACGCTTATTAAACGGTGTCTTGTGGCCTATGTGCAGAGTTATTTCTAGGATTTTGAATTTGGGGGGTGTCGGGAAAATATGGGGGGTGTCGGAAATTTTAAGTCTCTGCCCAAAAAAGGCTGACAAGCAAAAAAAGATCATCCGACAATAAAACTTGGGGTGTCCTTCTCCATTGGGGTGGGGGGTGTTCTGACCTAATTAATATGCAATTTGTATACATACTACTGTCGCAATACCAAATTTGGGAGGGAAGGTGTCGACCTCAAATTGGGAGAGGAGGAGGATGTTGGAGGCTGTTAGGGGGGTGTAAAAATATCCCTGCCTATGTGAACCAGTAGTAGAGGTTTCAAGGCGCGCAAACTGGACGTTGCAGTGAACAGTGGCGGTTCCAAGAATTCTTGGTGGTGGGGATGCAATGAATTTCTAGGAAATTGGCGTGGGGGCGGTGCAATGAAATCCCGAAAAAGGCTGATAAGCAGGAAAAGGTCATTAGCAGTGGTTTTGGCCAGTAAATAACGAAATAAACCTTCCTGAAAAGCCAGACAAGCAAAAAAGGTCATCCGCTCTGATTTGCCCACAAGGATAGCAGTTCGGACCCTGTAAACCCTCAAAAACACCGACAACCAAAACAGTTCAGTGGGGGCAGAGGTGCATCCCAGTCATCTCCAACGTGGAACCGCCTCTGGCAGTGAAAGTGTCCTCTTGTATTTTCTCGGCGAAGGTTACCGGTGATGAGATGTTCGTATTTTTCGTTGTAGAATATAGAGTAGATTTTCTTTTCTCCGTGAATTTCGTCGTTATTCATGAAAATCTGCAAAATATATTACGACAGAGTTGTTAATTAGTAACTACGAGCAAGAGCTTAACGAAACCCTCATAAAACAATCTCTGATTAGGCCTATGTATAGCCTACGCAACGATTTGCGATTCGTTACATTAAATATCATGTAATGATAAATAATACAATTATGATAATTATGCATAGCATCAGTTCTGACAGCAGATCAGAACAGAGTGGAAACAAGAGGGGCACTTGCCCCCTGGAAAATGCAATTATCAATATTTCACATTTAAATTTGAAAACCTTGCTGAAATATTAATCGTGGCAATTGTGCTAAAGTGTGTTTTGCCCATCCTGGAAAAATTTCCTCCGTCCATGGCGCCCACGGATGGAGGAAGGAGTCAAATGGAAGATATGCGTTTTAAGTATAGATTTGATGCTCTACAAATTTAACTCGCATCACATATAAACAGTGTCGCAGCTAGGATACCGGAGTAGGGGGCACATCGACATTTCCATCCGGGAATGTCATGACGAGCGAAAAATTCGTGGTGTCCAGCACGTTGTGTCCAGCACGTCCAGACTTTCACGCATTCTATCCCATCGATCATGCTACCTATACCCTAACCCCAGAAAAAAAACTTCTCAACGGTTTAGCGCAAATCCACGATCGGTCCAAGTCCCAGCAGGGGTATGGCTTCTCGTGCCGCCCCCGTGGCCACGCCAATGCATGTAAAGCAAGTATAGGGTGGCGCAAAAAACCAGACTATATTAAATGCCAAACCTAAATGTGACTAATCCGGTTTTTGCGCCAACCTGTACTTATAGCATCAGTATAGATAGCGTCATTCAGTGCATTATCCAGTCTACGACATTTCGTGTTAAACAGTCGTTGTTCCGCGGCCTATAGTAACTGACTTGTAGCGGTGACATTGCGTTGATATCCCAGACTCGAATAACCCGAGCGGACGAGAGGCTGACGATGTGCTGGTCACTCTGATTGATGACGATGTCGACGATCGTGAACAAGTGACCGACCAGCTTTCCCACGGGAGCGGTGAAGATGGACGAGTGCCAGACGCGTATCGTCTTATCGGCGCCTCCGGTTGCTATCAGGTTCGCCGATATGCAGTAGTCAAATGCGTTCACACCTCTCGCCAGAGATAAACCTTTCACAGCACTAAACACAAACACTGAACTAGGACTGCTGTGCGCAGGGATCTTTTTATACCCCTAACACCTCCAACACCCCCAATTTGAGACCGATACCCCCAACACCCACCAATCTCAGCTGTGGGATGACCTTTTTTGCTTGTCAGACTTTTTTGGCAGGGGACTCCTAGAATTTACCGACCCCCAATTGATAATCCTAGAAACAACATTGGCTGTGCGTCTAATGCGGTGATTTTTTCGGGAAATATGCGGTACTGAGAGGTCGTAAATATGCGGGAGAAAATGCGGAAATGTTCAAGCTATGCGCCTAAATTTCCCGTTTTCACCTCGCATATCTGCGGAAATTGTGTCGTTTTTCTGTTAAAAAAGGCCGACGAACAAAAGAGGTAATCCAGATCATCCAGACAGGCGCTGATCCCCCGCAAATCTATGCCTATATTAGAAAAATAGGAAAAGTGATATATATATATGACGAAAATAGCGAAAAATGCGAATAAAATTGCCGCAGTTTTGTACAGAAATCACAAATGCGAAAATACGCGATCGCATATGCGACCGTATAATCGCATTAAACGCGCAGTACTAACTGAACAAATTAGAATTCTTCAGCGAGAAACTTTCTGACAAATTCCTCTTATTTCGAACAGTCAAAAAGAGTGCATTGGTCACCCCTCAGTTGACTTTGTCCTATTATACCTATATAACCTGATGAAGGTTTTACTTGGTGATATCTTTCAGGTGTTACATTTTCACCTCTAATCAGCAAAACTAAACAGATATGTGTGCCGTGCAGATCAATCTAGCTGCACAAGCGTGTAGCTGGGCTCAATAGAGAGCCAGTCGGAGACGCCGGTACAAAATGTGGACCCCGTATAAAAGAGGGACATTGATTCCGAAGGACCCTTTCCTGCAAAACGTCGTCTGGAAAATCAGCATTACAGTTAATTAGCAGATAAGTTTTAGCGCCTCATTTTGCCTATTAGTCAACCCTTGCAACCAATCGACTAATAATTAATTTATTACTTCTTAACATATGGCCCCATCTAAGCCCATCGAAGGCCCTTTGTTCTGTATATACTTCGAGCTTAATTTCAGTGACGTACCTAGGATATGGCAGGTGGGTCAGACGCCCCCTGGGCGTCACTTGAATGGGCGCCAAAACTCTGTAATCGTGCTCGATTCAGCATGGAAAGAGATGAAAATAAGAAATTTGACATTGAGAACAGTTTGCATCAGTAAAAGCAAGAAAAGCACATCTGCAGTAACTTTTAATCGCATGTCAACAAAATGCCATGGTTTGTTAAATAATGATTTCTTACCCTGTTACTCTAATTATCTTATACCTCCTGCCGTGGACGCCAACTACCCTATAGGTACGCGCCTGCTTAGTTTGATTTGAAAAGAACTGCAGAGGTTAGAGCGAGAAGAGCTCCCCTAGTGAGTTTACCGGTCGTCAGTGATGGCGTCCAGAGAGCCTAAGACAAACGACGAGCAGCCATCGGTGGAGCAGGAACCGAAAGAACGCAGCTGTGGAATGTATTTCACCTGCGACATAATATCATGATCTGTAAACCAGTTTCCATTAAGCCTGTTGTTAGATAGTTTGATTAAAGACATTGTCACGCACGCACAAACAAAACAAACAAACACACACACATTTATGCATATAAAACGTTGGGACATTGTATAGTGCAAAGCTTCGTTGTTATCTGTAAACGCGAAGGCAAGAAGACAAAGAATGAGAATACAGGAACAAACCTACCGTATATAATGTGGCGTACAAGTGATTTCATTACCTTGAAAACCCATTCGTTGTGAAACTTTCTTCGATGTCTTTGACTGTAACATAACGAAGCAAAAAGTCTTTTATTAATGCGTCGATTTTACTCTTTGAACGATCGAACAACGTAAACTAGGACAATTAGCAATTAAATTGTTAGATTACATATTTATAATAATATGAAGATTAACAGGGGCGTAGCCAGGAATTTGATTTAGGAGGCTATAAATATTTTGGGGTATAAATCTCAACTATAAACTACATAAACCATACAAACCACATTAATTTAACCCCTTAACTGGGGACCCCGGATATATCCGTCCATTTTACATTGAGTTACAGTTAAATACCCATTTTAAGGCAGTCTTTTTTTGGAGGGTATATATATACCGATATACTCACCGTCGCTACGCCCTGACTATGACTATGATGACGATGACAACGATGACGACGATGATGTCGATGATGACGCCGATGATGATGATGATGATGATGATGATGATGATGATGATGATGATGATGATGATGATGATGTCGATGATGATGATGATGATGATGATGATGATGATGATGATGATGATGATGATGATGATGATGATGATGATGATGATGATGATGGTAGGAATTGGTTTGCTTACTGAGTCAATCTGTTTGGATCTAGAGTGACGGTGGCTGTTGAGACGCCCGTCTGGGCATCGGGGCGGCTGCTGCCCCCCGTCTTCTTCGCCGTCGTGAGGTCGTTGGCGTCGATCGTTATCATGCCCACGTGACCCTCGTCGTCACCGTACAGGATGACGTCACGATGAGTGGGCGTGACCGAAGTGACGGCGACGGCGCACTGGACGGACGCCTCCAGAGGATAGACGACGAAGCGCTGGACCTCCTGCACACGCAGCACACAAGACACCAAGCGCCCCCGCCAGTAGACAGACAGACAGGCAGTTGAACTTCCACCGACCGATTAAAGCCGCTTCCGAATCATTTGTTTTGATCGTTATCTCGATAGGCTTTTGCTCCTCGGTCGACACGTCTATGCGTTTTTAAAACTCAGGCACAGGTCATCGCACCGCTTCAAGTAATGATCCACTTAACACCTTACTAACTCCTTATGAATACAGGCTTGTTTTATCGCTTTGATCTCGTTAAGCAGCTTCAGATGTCTGCACTTGACCATCTTGAGATTGATTTTTATGGCATAACCTTGCTTAAATATATAATAATAAATAGTAGTCATGCACTAATATAACGTCTGGTCTAGTACTCTAAAGGTGTCAATCGATGGTACTTAAAATCCGTCCGCCAAAGACCAGGTCATTTCAGAGATCAGTCAGAGGGAAACAGCAAGACAGACTACTGTATGGAAGAAATGCTTATTGGAAGAGCTGCGTTTTAAGCCTGGACCTGAAAACACTCAATTCTTTGGCAATCCGACAGCCGAGGGAAGAGAGTTCCTTGTTTTATCTGGATCGGAAATGAGACAGGTCTCATATCAATTTCGGTGTTGGCTTAGATATACATCAGACACATTTTTAATGCTGTGGCATTAACCAGTGGCGGTTTCAAGAACTCTTGGTGGGGTGGATGCAATGAATTTCTAGGAAGATCCCGCAAATTGTCAAAGGAATTTTATGTAAACGGTTTGTAGAAGAAATCTGTAGATTTGATTTATAAAATATATTGTTCAGGAATGACAATGCATGAAAGCCATTTTAGTCTGGTTGTGCAAAGTCATAGTGCAAAATATAGTTTTCTATTGCTGGCAGCCAGTGTTATTTCTAGGATTTTGAATTTCGGGGGTGTCGCAAAAATCTAGGGGGTGTCGGAATTTTTAAATCTCTGCCCGAAAAAAGCTGACAAGCAAAAAAAACTTATCAAGTCCCAAAATCAACCAAAAAACCTTTAAAAGTCTCAAAAAACCTCTAAAAAAACCTCTGACAAGCAAAGAAAGCTCATCCGAGAAGAATAAAAGTTGGGGAGGGGTGTCCTTCCCAATTTAGGGGGGCGTTTTGTGCTAATTAGTATATATTTTGTATGCGTACCATTGTCGCATTACCAAATTTTGGGGCGTCGACCTCAAATTGGGGGGGTGTTGGGGGTGTTAGGGGGTGTAAAAATATCCCTGCTGGCAACGAATTTGTCAATGACATTGTCTATGGATATGTCCATATCTTTATGGATATACATCAAGGCTAAGCCGTTTGAACGATCATCTTCCATTGAAGGCGCATTTTTATATGTCGGTGAGGGATGCATCGCCAGTCATCCTCACCGTGGAACCGCCCCTAGCGTTAACATTAAATACTAAATCATTAGTTTTCTTTTTCGAGTTGAGTCGGAGAGAGAGTGTCTAACCTGTTTCTTTCCGGAGACGCGGACGTCGTAGAGGCTGATGCTTCGTTCCTGACAGACGGCCATTCGACGAACATTCGGAAGAAAATCTCCGGCGGTCACCCAGGACTTATCCTGCAAAATAAGGAAAATCACCCGAAATCCTGCCATTAACATATTAACAGTGGCGGATCTACATTTTTTAGACTCCGGTACCGGAAAATTCTCTGTGGATTATTTTAATTTTTTTAAAAATCCGATAGTGGTGATAACCTTTTTTCTTGTCAGCATTTTTCTGAACGTTGCGTTAAAAATAATTCTACATACGAACAAAAGAAAGATAAAATATGATATATTAAAAATTCATTAAATAGATATATTGTTAATGGAAAAGGTGAGCCTCTAAAATTTCATTTTGTTGGTGAGCCCGTACCGATGTACCATATGTACCGTGGTGAATCCGCCACTGCGTATTAATTAGAATATTGCGTTCAGTTTTATAGAACTCTCTATTCGCAAATCCAGACAATATAACACAAAGGATAGCATCATTTTAACTATTAATTAACTACACATTCTTCTACTCCTGTACACAGTTGACAAAATAAAGTGTTTTCTGAGAGAACTTAATTGTATAAGAGTGATAACGTTTCCGAACAAAATCTTGTATTGTATTCAGTCCAAGCAGCTCACCGCGCAGTTCGTCAGTCTCAACACAGTATGCGCAACACTTGCAGACACTTTGCACAATAAATCGCAGCAAGCGTAGTACTGTATGTGTAAATTATAACTTCATTAAAGGTAAAATTGTAAATGACCTGTAAACAGCAGTATCTGTACTTACACCAACGTCCATGCATGACTGTAAACGAAACTGAAAGTATACAACGATCTAATGAAGTATTTCATACAAATGTTGCATTATAAAACCAACTTTGCAATAAATAGTAGAAGCAGTAACAACATGGACTCGACTCTCATTTCAAAGCATGATTCGGAAAACAGAAGAGCGACAGAATTGGAAAGACGTAATACATAATAGTGTATAGGTTAGTCCAGGGTTATTTCTAGGATTAACAATTTGGGGGAAGTCGGCAAATTCTGGGGTCCCCTGCCAAAAAGTCTGACAAGCAAAAAAATGTCATCCAGTAGCTAAAATTGGGGTGTTGGTCAGAAATCGGGGGTGGAGGTGGGGCGTTGGAGGTATTAAGGTTGTAAAAATATCCCTGGTGTAGCCCAACCTCGCATCGAGGATGGCTGACGAACAGAACAGAACAGTACAAGCAGCTAGCTGTTTAAATAGAATAGCTTGGTTTTAATCAAACTATTTGAAAAGTATTTAAATAGACAACAGTACCATTGATGTGTGTAAGCGCTCTTGTTGTAGGCATCAGCCTTGCTACTGTGCTATAGAAATTGTCTAATAATAATAATAATAATAATAATAATAATAATAATAATAATAATAATAATAATAATAATAATAATAATAATAATAATAATAATAAACCATTTAAATATTGCGCCAGTATTTAGAAGTTCAATATTGCATTAATTAATTATTGTATTATCTGTCTGGAAAATGGCGACAACCACACGTAATTAAATTTTCACCAAATTACAAGTTACAAGTCATGATGCAAAGCTGTCTAAAATAAATAATTGTCGTATGGAATGTAATTTACATTGAATGAAATTTACATTGAAACTAATGTAATTCTTAAAAGCGTAAAAACCTAATATAAGTTACATTCAAACTAAGCAACTATTAATTATTAGTACGTTGTTTACATTATTGCATTATTAATACATTATTATTACATTACATTAGTACATTAGTACGCTATTTACATTAATTAATTATTAGTACGTTATTTACATTGAAACCAAGCATCTATTAATTATTATTATTAGTTCGTTATTTACGTTTTTCGCTCTCCAAACTGCAAGTGACCCCTTGAGTGACACTGTCACGTAACAGTCGAGTGACGAAATGTACTTGATGACAACGACAACGTCTCTTCTTTTGATCACCTGAAGACGCAAACGCAGGTGACAATCGAGATCACAAAAGTTTCTATGCACTACACTACACTGTACATGATGGAAAATTAAGGAACAAATCGAGATATCAAGTATTCGCACTAAAATCTAGACGCAATAGGTAAAAAATTATTCGCGAATTTTATTTTTGACATTATAATTATTGTGCCAAGATTTTTATTCGAATACTTTCTTCTCGGGGGCAGCTTTTATAAATAGGGCCTAAGTAACAGTGGCGTAGCGTGACTTTTGGGGGCCCGGGGGGCATCTTTGCCATGGAGGCCCCAGAGTTTCGAGCTGACGAGCAAAAAAAGGTCGTCAGCACATCATTTCTAGGGTTAGGGTTAAGAAGTTAGGGTTAACCCTAACCTAACCCTAGCTTAGACCCCTCTTCCGGGCCCCCTCCCCGCCCGGGGCCCGGGGGGCTGTCAACAAAGTGCCCCCCGCCTCCCCACGTTACGCCACTGCTAAGTAACGACTTTCTTCTTCGATAAACTGGCTTGCGTATACTGTTTATCTAAAAAGACGGTTCAACATCTTTAATAGTCAGTGATGTTAATCCTTGTCCTGGTCCTTGTCCTTAAGGACTCCTTAAGGACCAATTTGAAGTCCTTGTCCTTGTCCTCGTCCTTGGGGAGTCAGTCCTCGTCCTTATCCTCGTCCTTGCAGATCGGTCCTTGTCCTGGTCCTTGTAACTTAGTCCTTGAAAAGTCCTTATAAGGACCAAATTACTTGTATACCATTTTCAATTGTACTGACAATTATGTTCCAAGGTAAGAGTAGTATGTGGATTTATATTTAGGCTACATACTTGCTTTGAGTTACTCTAACTAAATGTTTAGTCATTGTTTCCTTTATAATATCAGTTGAAGAGTTGATTCTTTAGCAGAATTCTTTGTTGCCCAGCGACGTCGGCTCCAGTTGAACGAGTGTTTTCGCAAAGTGGTCTCATAATTAGACCTCACCGTGTGTGCATGACTGATCAGCTGCTGGAAACACTTGTTCATTTATTATTATTATTATTATTATTATTATTATTATTATTATTATTATTATTAAACTTGACAATTTCTTAAGCGCAGTAACATAGCTAGGTGGCTAAAGTCAAAGGCGCATTTGAAATGCAGCATTGCTGTTGACTAGACTATGTTTTACAACATTCTTTTTTTCCTTTTCTAATTTTGTGATTCGAATTGAAATTGTGTTTGGTTTTTCCTTTCTGACTTTTTTGTCTGACAGAAGTTGGTCCTTGTCCTTGATCCTTGTCCTTGGGGGTCAGTCCTTGTGGTCCTTGTGCTTGCGGGGTAAGTCCTTGTCCTTGTCCTCGTCCTTGGAGGGCCGGTCCTTGTCCTTATACTCGTCCTTGGGGGGTCGGTCCTTGTCCTTATCCTCGTCCTTGGGGGGTCGGTCCTTGTTAACATCACTGTTAATAGTATTATTAACAGTTTTCATTGTGGCACTAGCTTTCAACGTTTTCTCGAGTTTTGACGCTGTTTGGTCTTAAGATAGACTGCAGAGTTATGAGGAGTGCATTTTCACAATTCTTAATGGAGCGGGTCTGGTGAAAAAAGTTTAAAAGTAAAGAGCATTATTTTGTATAATTCGACCCTTTCGAACATGCAAATGTTGGAGGTTCAAGCAGCTAAAACAAATGACTCATATCAAATATCTTAAAATTTTTAGATTTCTGCCGTCACTTGTAGGCCTAATCTAAGTCCTGAACGGATTAGGCCTATTCTTTTGTTAGTTTTCTACGATTCGATGTAGAATGGCATTATTTATCTCATCATTAGTAGTCCAATTTTCAAAGACAAGCACTGGGGCAAACTACTCCCACCCCAAATTTTTGCCCTCCAGGGAATGTACAGGAGAGTAGAAGACCCAAAGTTTCGACCCTCACCAAAAGAGAGTCCCACGCCATCCACCTGTTGAGGCTAACCGCACCCCACCCACCCACCCATCCCGGAATTATCCTGTCGAATTGAACGCCATCTATAGGCAACGGTGGATTTTATTTCTTCTCTGCTTCGAAAAGCACAACGCAGGCGAATAATATTTCCCTTTTGCCTGTTACTTAATAATAATAATAATAATAATAATAATAATAATAATCATCATCATCATCATCATCATAGAATTTTTCTAGTTCTTCGTCTTTTGCTGTTGATGCTGGTGCATATACTTGAAAGATTGTCATTTTCCCGTAGTTTATGTGAAATCTTGCTTTTATTATTCTTTCCGATATTGCCTTGTATCCAATTAAAGCTTTTGTTGCTTCTTTTCTGATCATAATACCTACTCCTTCCTGGTGTTTATTATCGTCTCTTCCTGCGTATATGATTTTGACGTCGTCTTTGTTTATTTCTCCATTCCCTGTCCATCTTGTTTCACATAATCCCAGTATTGTCCATTCAATTCTTCTTAACTGATGTATTAGTATATCTAATTGTCCTGTTTGGTTCAGAGTTCTTACATTCCATGTTCCTATATATATGTCTTTTTTGATATCCAGAAATTGCAGTTTCTGTCTTTGTCTTATTGTTATGTCATGACTTATTAATTATAATGGGAGATTATAATGCCAAAGTAGGGCATTCCTGGGAAAATTGGATGGGAGCAATTGGAAAATTTGGATATGGAGAAGAAAACGAAAGAGGACGAAGATTATTGAACTTCTGCCTGACATATGACTTAGCAATAAGCAACACCTTTTTCAAAGCAAGAAAAAAGAAGCATAAATACACATGGGAATCACCAGATGGTAAAGTGAAAAATATGATAGACTATATAATCATAAATAAGAAATGGAAATCAAGCATACTTGCTTGCAGGTCATTCCCCAGTGCAGATATAGGAAGCGACCACCAGCTAGTTATAGCAAAACTAAGACTGAGGTTAAAGAATAAAAAAACACCAAAGCCACAAAAGAAATTTAATATAGACAAACTCAAGGATGAATCGACTAAAGAACAATATAAGAGCAAATTGAAAGAGGAAATGGAAAAGAAAAATCTGCTAAAAGACAAAAAAGAGATAGACCAACTATGGGAAGAAATAAAAGAAATATACATTAAAACTGCTGAAGAACAAATAGGATATATAGAGAGGAACAAGAAAAAGCCATGGATAACACAAATAGTACTGCAACTGAGTGATGAAAGAAAAAACCTAAAAGCGAAGAAAGAAAAAGGGGATAAAGTAGCCAAAAAGGAATACAATAGGATAACAAAAGAAATAAAAAGGAAATGTAAAGAGTGCAAAGAAAACTGGATACTTGGAAAATGTGCAGAAATAGAACGGTCAAACATACTCAACGACTCAAGGAAATTGTACCAGACGATCAAAGAATTATGTGGACAAATCCAATTGAAGACAACCACAATAACAGACAAGAATGGTAAAGTATTAGAAAACAAAAATGACATAATAACAAGATGGAAAGACTATTTTGAAGAATTATACAACACAGCAGGAAGTAACAATGAAGACACCAACATAAGGAAGGAGAACAGAGAAGAGAATGACGAAGAAGAAATAGCAAACTTTACAGAAGAGGAAATAAAAGAAGCCATAAAAAGATTGAAAGTTAGAAAATCTCCAGGAACAGATATGATAACAACAGAAATGCTACAAGCAGGAGAGAGAAATTACAGTGAATATATTCCACAACCTATGCAATAAAATATTCGAAGAAGAAAAATCACCAGAGGAATGGGAAAAGCCATAATAGTACCAATACATAAAAAAAGTGATAAAACAAACTGCAATAATTATAGAGGAATAAGCTTACTCAGTATACCAGGGAAAATATATACAAATGTGCTACAACAAAGACTCAAACACTACTCAGAAGAAATATTGACAGAGGAACAAGCAGGTTTCAGAATGGGAAGGAGTACAATTGATCAAATACATACGATCAGAAGGATAGTAGAAAAATATTGCGAAACAAATAAGAAAATATACCACAATTTCATTGACTTCAAACAAGCATTTGACAGCATACAGCATGAAGATCTATGGCAAGCACTGAAGCACTATGGTATTCCAGAGAAGCTAGTGAATCTCATAAAAAACTTATACTGTAAAACAATGAGCAGAGTGAAAATTAATGGGGAACTAACAGAATGGTTTGAGATAACAATTGGAACGAGACAAGGATGTGGCTTATCTCCACTGCTATTCAATATAATACTAGATGTGGTAATGCAAAAAGCAATACAAAACACAAAAGAAGAAGATGCTGGAGTAAAAGTATATGGACAAACAATAAATAACTTAAGGTTTGCAGATGACATAGATGTGATAACAACAAAAGCAGATCACCTACAAATATTAACCAATGAAATAAGCAAGGCCGGAGAAGAAGTGGGGCTAAAAATAAATATACAGAAAACTAAAGCAATGGTCACGAGGAACAAGAAGGGAAAGTTAATCTAAAACTAAAGGAGGAAGTAATAGAACAAGTACCAAAATTCGTATACCTAGGATCAGTACTGACAGAAGATGGCCTAAGTGAAGAAGACATAATAAGGAGAATTGGACTAGCAAGTGCAGCATTTGGAAAACTTCAGAAGATATGGAAAGACAATCAAATATCACTGAAAACAAAACTAAAGCTATATAATACACTGATCAAACCAATACTATTATATGGATCAGAATGTTGGACCATAAAGAAGAAAGACGAAGGAAGATTAATGACTGCAGAAATGAACTGGTTAAGAGGAATAGCAGGAGTCAGCAGAAGTCAAAGAATAAGAAATGAAACGATCAGAGAAAAGACAGAGCAAAAAGAAACGATACTCGAATCAATACAGAAACGAAGACTGAAATGGTTTGGCCATGTTGAAAGAATGAAGGAAGAAAGACTACCAAAGAAAGCACTATACAACTATGTTGAAGGGAAAAGAAGAAAAGGAAGACCAAGAAAAACATGGATAGAAAACTTAAAAGAGGATGCAGGAGAAATGCAAATGAACTTCATCCAATTGACCAGAGCAGCAAGAGACAGACAGAAGTGGAAGGAACTCATTCAGACCCATCGTCCAACCCAATAGGGAAAGACGGAAGGAAAGAAAGAAGAAAGAAGATCATCATCATCATCTATCTGCAGCGTATGAGGGTGGATCGAAATGTTGTGCTGCTATATATGCATGCGTCTGAAATACTTACCGGCGGCTTCTCCGATCCTCGTCCGCTGCGGAATGGCGAAGACGCGTCCGCGATCCAGACGACGTCCGAACACGTCATCGTCGTCCGTACCGTTGTCATGGTAACCGAATACCTCGAAAACAGAACGACGCGCGGCGACAGAATTACTTAAAAGAACTGTCGGTCCGTACTGTAGAGAGAGAGAAACCTGCTAGCGTTTTCGAAAGTGTTGCACTTATTTCAACACGTTGTTTAGTCCATCGAATAGGTTTTTTGTGCTTTCTTAGCACTTTCGTGTATCAGAGAACTAGCGTATATAAAGTGCTTCAGTTATGCCCATTGCAATTTCTGATAACAAGCCAACTAGATCTGCAAATTTCTGCATACTATTCTACGAGTTTAGCAAATGTTAGACGCCAGCGATGAAAATACACACACGGTATGCCGAAATCAATATCACTTCTTAATCTCGATGAAAATGCGATATGACCATATATGTACATCCTACTCCAGTGCATTTTCATACTTATAACGATTGCAGAGCATCGACGTGGCCATGGGGGGGAGGGGGTACAGGGGTCACGCCCTCTTATTCGGACTGTGGTCGATCGTGGGATTTGTACAAAACCGTGCAGTAAATTATCGCTGTGTTCCCCCCTATTCCGGGATTCTGACTACGCCTCTGTTGCAGACGAGTAATCAGATCTTACTTACTTCGCTCCAGTCGATTCTTGCGTCCGGATTGGTTCTGATCTTCTGGAAAATGGTCTGAATGTCGCTATTTTTGACGTCTTTGCCGAATAAGACGCGGACAGATTCGGAGAATTCGTCGAACTGCAGATTCTCTAGAAGAAGTAAAATCTCGCGAATTCATATAGCGCTTTTGTTGTAGACCTGTAGCAGCTGCTCATTCTTGGAAAATACAGATAGCATCAATAATTATTGTTAGTAGCGCCCCCAAGCGCTCCCAGTCGACTCAGCTGTGAATGAGTACATCGGGTGTCAACTCGGTGGAAGGAAAGGCGGCGAGGGAAAGGCTGGCAATCCGCCCTCATTCAGCCCAACGTTATTATTATTATTATTATTATTATTATTATTATTATTATTATTATTATTATTATTATTATTATCAACAACGTACTGATTAATGTGGTAACTCGTCCGAACAACTGCGTGAACACATTACAAAGTTACAGATAACTCGTGCGATATAACCATGTTTTAAGTCTCTCTTTAATTAAAAGTGTTTAAGGTCGTAGAGAGCTGAGAGCTGTAGGCCTATTGATGGCGGTAGACAATTCCATGCCCGAGCCGCGGCCGCGGGAAATGCTCGATCTCCGACGGTTCGGAGGCGCGTCCTGGGACCACCAACGTTGCCGTGTATAACTGAAGGCGCAAACCCTTCGGTTCCCGACGGGTCCGCGATGGCCTATGGAGTGCACCTTTACCTTTACCTACCTTATTAGCGCTTATGTCGACTGCCTCAGAGTTTGCGTTATACAAGTGCACCGTGCCACAGCAAATAAAGGCTTCCCAGCTGTCCAGTTCTAGACTTGGCAATCTGCCTGGATCTGTATGGCGTGCCACAGGTTAATTAATGCCCTATATGCATTATGATTTGCTAAATAAATATTTGATCTGGCCTCATAAGAATTGTTGCAGTATTCTAGCAACAAGAGCTGAATTCGCCTACTTTGCTATACAGTACATTCGTCTGTTTAAGAATCATACACGAGCGATGGGTTCTTTCATTAAGATACATGTTATTTGAAGTTCTAGAGTAGCCGAACTGTTGAAAAGTAGCGCAGCAGACGTAATTGAAAAGAGTCAAAATGATAAATTAATCAGATTTATTTAAAGTCACTAGGGGCGTAGCTAGGGTGTCCGGCGCCCGGGGACAAAACATACTGAAGGCGCCCACACGCGACTTCATCAAAACCATGAAAAGCAGAAAAAGGTCGTCACAACTATATTGATGCCTCTTTCCCAATTTTTTGCTACCCTAAACCCGATTTTGGCACCCCCACCTCGGTCCCCGGAGACATATGTACCCCCGCCCCACCTCTGAAAGTCACAGTCTCGTTTGAAATATTCGCTTGGTCCAAACAAAGTATGTGGAGAATCGGACCAAACTCAGACCAAACTTGTCAGCCAAAACCGAGACATCAGACAAACCAAACTATATTTTCATCGCAAGCTAGGAGGTCTTCGACAATAATCCCGCTCAAACTGCTAAAAACCTCGGTTTCAAATTATTTGACTCATCTCTATAAATTTTCAATCACAAATCTCTTAACTTTCAAAAGCCTGCTATGCCCACATTCGTGATCTACGTCGCCTTCGTCCTTGCCTCAATTCCAAAACTGTCTCCACAATCGCCACTTCAATAGTCACGCGTTCCAAGCTAGATTATGGCAACTCCATATACTATAGCATTCCAAAGACCTCCATCAACAAATATTACAATCCATTCAAAACGCAGTATTCCGAGAGGTAACTAAATCTCCAAAGTTCTGCCATCTCTCATGACCCATACTGAAGTCACTGCACTGGCTTAAAATATCCGAACGCATCCAGTACAAAATAATAACGATCACATTATTATTATTATTATTATTATTATTATTATTATTATTATTATTATTATTATTATTATTACAGTTCACTCCATTCGTCAAAACCTGTCTACCTGCGAAAACTCTTAACGCCTCAGCCTCCTCGACCTACACGATCGTCATCTCATCTGACACTCTCACGCCCGTTAAATCGATCAACTCTAAAATCTGAAAACCGTGCTTTCTCATATACCTCACCAGAACTTTGGAACTCATTTCCAACTTCCTTCCGCAGCCTTCATCGTGGTCAAACAACAAGCTCTGATTCTTCCTCTCCTTTAATTCCTTCACAATCTTCTCAAGCCTTCAGGTCTAGACTAAAAACCTTTCTAATCCAAAAGTCATTTCCTCCGTTGCTATAACAGCCCGACCCGCCACCTCATGGATACACTGACCTTTGCCCGACCGACAACCCACCTTACCCAAAGCTATTTCAAGAATGATTAAGCGCATAAGAATAAGCAATTACTACTGTACTACTTCCAAAGCGCTATATAAATTTACGAGGATCTACTTACTTACTCTTCGGGCGGGAAGATGGCATTAGTGGTTACACGTTGGGCAGGCACGCTGACTGAACGGGTTCAACTCTAGAGGTATGAGCCCCTAAGTCGACTCAGCCTTACTCACTATAGGGGCGCTAACACTGCTGACCAAGACGTTGCCTGGCAACCAATGGCACTCTAGGTTAATGGCGTATGCCACCTGCGTCGCTGGTAAGGGGCGCTCAATAAGTTATCTACCTGACATATAAACAATTGTGTTGGGCAGGCACGCTGACTGAACGGGTTCAACTCTAGAGGTATGAGCCCCTAAAGTCGACTCAGCTTTACTCACTAGAGGGTGGTTATAACATCAAATTGAGGAGCAGCTTTCGTTGCGAAGTAAAGCGCTGACCCAGACGTTTGCCTGGCAACCAATGGCACTCTAGGTTAATGGCGTATGCCACCTGCGTCGCTGTATGCCTCGGAGACCGGAGATCAGCGCCGACCCAAACGCTCGAATTCGGGCATGGGAAAACTACTTTTACTTACTCTCCCTTACCAGTGCGGAGTTCAGCCCCCACTTCTCTGCAGCTGAAATGTATATTCGTACGTTACTGTGATAAATTTCAATTACGCATAATTAATTTAGCGCCAGTGTTTTTGCAATAATGAATTCCTGGCGGTTGCTTATTTCGTTCGAATAGGCTACGTGACTGCAGCTTCCTTTAATTAAAACATTCGGTAACTGCTCAGTGCTCAACGTGTTTTCGTGTAAAGTTTACCTGAGATCAGGTGACGTTTCTGCTCAGTGGACGTTTCCAGGTGATGGAGTGTTACGTCCTTGATCAACTCCTCGAACTTCTCCAGGCGCCTTTCGAACGCCCCCTTCCGTAGAACTTTGCCAGAGAACTGCTGACTGGACCGTGCTGAGGACAGGCCACGTCGTCCATTCTACGCTCCAAGAACGATCTAGATTCTAGAACGACTCAATCGAGATAACCGGGCGTGTTCTAATATTAACCGAACGCCGTTTTGCCTCTGCTACGAAAGCGCTGCCGTCGATCGAGGCTTCAAGATTCGATTGACTTACGACACGCCTCAGTCGATTAATTATATTATTTCGTTCAGCCCGATCCAATTAAGCGCTTGACTCCGGCTAAAAGCGCTTAGCTTCGACAACTGCAAACGGATATTAGATATTAGAAACAGCGCTGCAGCTACTGAGTTAAGCGTATACGTTAAACATATATACGAGCGAATCTTACCGCATAGTCTGTCGTATTAACCGTGTATTTAACTGTAACTCAATGTGAAATGGACGGATATATCCGGGATCCCTAGTTAAGGGGTTAAAACAAGAAAAAGTCATCCTATTATAATAGAATAATAATATTATAATAGAAATTTAACGTAGCTGAGCGCCATTTCGTTTAGGATTGCACTCCTATATGAAGTGATTTCGAGCAGTTTTTTTGACCGCTACAGAAATACTGATAATAAAGAAATTAACTCTATGCGAACCTTATAGTTGTCTATTCTATGGCTAATCGAAGATTTACTGGGAATGATTGATAGCGTGCTGAAAAAGTCAAACGCTGAAGACAATAATATTATTTGACGACCGTGACTAAATGCGCCGCAAGGTTCGCCTAACGACACCGAACATCGTACACAACTAGGCGTACATGCACTCGTACGATCAACAACAGTTCAGCTACGCATGCACTACAACTATACGCTCAAGTCATTTGTTATTGCCAACATACAACCATAAGTAATGTATGGATATTGTCCGGTGCCGAGCAAGGTCTTGTGATGCGCTCTCTCTCTCTCTCTCTCTCTCTCTCTCTCTCTCTCTCTCTCTCAATCTCTCTCTCTCTCACAATCACTCACAATCTCTCTCTCTCAATCTCTCTCTCTCTCTCTCTCTCTCTCTCTCATCAATCACACGCGCACACACACAAATAACACACACAGAACACACACACAAATACACACAAACACACACACAGGTGCATTCACTTGTAGCTCGATCTAATATTTGATGTTTTATGTCAACCATTGACTTTTTATTGCGATAATTGATTAATCATCGATCTCCGGGTCTGTCGAGCTTTCGAACTCGAGTTATGGAAGTACGTATTGTATAGCGTGCATTGTCAGCGAAAGGTAGAGGCCTACGCGTGACGCATAAAACTGGTAATTATTATTTCTAGGAGAATAAAACACATTCTATTCAACTCATAAAATGGCGATAATGACGACGACGATAGAGATGCCGATGAAGAGGACGGTGACAATGAAGACGACGACGATGACTATAATGTACTCCAGGTCCAAATATCCTACTATAGATAGACTAATTGATAATAATGACGATGAAAATGATGATGATGATACAAATGATGATGATGATGATGATGATGATAATAATAATAATAATAATAATAATAATAATAATAATAATAATAATAATAATAATAATAATAACTGCCACTCCCACCTCGTTCAAACTGTTCCACCTGTCAATAATAATAATAATAATAATAATAATAATAATAATAATAATAATAATAATAATAATAAGAAGAAGAAGAAGAAGAAGAAGAAGAAGAAGAAGAAGCCGAGAGGAAAAGGGACAAATACCATTAACTGTCTTCCTCGTATCACTTTGTTCCTATGGATTGGGAGACAATGGGTCCAATCAACGAAGAAGGGTCTTCACTTCTTAAAGGAAATCGGCAGGATCCTAACACGACAATCTGGAGATGAAAGAGAGACATCCGTTCTCCTACAAAGAATATCCATGACTCTCTAGAGATTTAACGCTGTCATCTTCCGTGGATCTTTCACGTAATAATAATATTCGATTTTGAGAACTTAATAATAATAATAATAATAATAATAATAATAATAATAATAATAATAATAATAATAATAATAATAATTTTGACGAACAGATTGACCCTTGAACAGTCCCTCCCACTGGGTGCCAGTGCATCTGGGACCCGACGAGGACCGACTGTGCTCGTGGCCAGGAAAAAAGATCCAGTGCGACACCTGCGGTCACAGCGAACACTCCGGCACGAACATCTTTGACCCCATCGCATGCGAAGCTGTCATCAAACGACATTTTATTTGTTGATTTAACCTCAGGTCCTCGGATAATAATAATAATAATAATAATAATAATAATAATAATAATAATAATAATAATAATAATAATAATAATAATAATAACAATAATAATAATACGCAATAGTTGATGCGATTGCAACAGTCGTAATATAAGCAATGATAAACAATAGAGATGTGCCAGCCCGCGGGTATACCCTACCGTACCCGTACCCGCGGGTACGGGTGTACGGGTCATCAAAGCGCTACTGACGGGTATAGCGGCTGGTATACCCCGTTTTTACCCAAAAATTATATTGAGTGAAGTGTATTAGTGTAACTTGTATATCGCGTTCAGTTTGTCAGACAGCATGCATTTTACTTACTGAAAACATAAAGGAAATACAGTTGACGTCATCCGACATCATCAGTAATAAATCTATAATGGCGTCCTCTGACTCTCAAGGTTCCTCGACCGAGGATTCTTCTGGTAAAGTTTTGTTGTTTAACTTAATGCCTGCTCATAGATAAATTATATCTACTAAATATTTTAAACAAGCCCATCGAGTCTTCTAACTAATCCATGTCCGACATTCATGTAAGGCTTAGGCTAGCTGACTAGTTGTATTAGTTACCAACCAGTAGTCCAGACTTCAGAACCAGGGCCTACTATTTGCCAAGTGGATTATCCTGATTCCTAAGTATAATATTCCTAAGTACTAGAATTTATTTTACTATTACTATTTCATTGTTGCCTCTCTATAGTCTCTAGGAACGGATACGGGTACGCGGGTCCGTGTACAGGTCCTTGTAGGCTTGTACCCGTATACGCACCCGTGACGCAGCCAAAAAAATTTCCACCAATGTCGGGTACGGGTACGGGTACACAGCTTACGGGTACGGGTCGGGTAGGGTATAGCGCTAGCGGGTACGGGTAAAAGAAAAATGTTTTTCATGTAGGGTAGGCATTTTTCTGTCTCTAATAAACAACTAAAATTTTAACGTGCTTCAGCGTAATAAAGAGCAATGAAAATGATAGAGCGTTTCTCGTATGAGAGCAGCGCATGCAAACGGATCATGGAAATTAATTAAGATCTCTGAAGTGGAGCCTTGCATAGTGGACGGATATTAGCAAAGGTCTATCATAAAGCGCCTATCTTAAGACCATTTTATTGTTATATATATAGTTATATATATTTGTATAGTTATCGTTATTATTTGTATATATATATATAGTTAGTGTCCGGCAGACAGCTGGTCTTGCATTGACTGAACAGCGGCCCTTGTAACTTGCAGTGGCGTATCCTGGATTTCGGACTAGGAGGAGAGTCAGGAGACACATCGGCATTCTCGGCTGTTCCGAAGAGAAAAAATAAGGTCGTATATAAGGGAAGTAATTCCTTGCAACGTTCATTCGCGTACTCTTCTTTTATTATGTTACCTAACCCCACCCCCACCCCAGCGACGTACCAGGGCTTTGTGCCGCCCAGGGCGGTAACAGAATTTGCCTCCCCGAAAAACTAGTTGAAGGGGCCCATCGTATGTTTCACCGCCCCCTCCCCGGGGACGCCCCGGATGTTCTCTACGCCTCTGTCTTTCGTTCTTGTGGCAGACAATATAAACCTTCGTAAATGTATTTATTTGACCATAAAAAATGCCGCCACTGAAAAAAATTCCGCCCGGGGCAGAACGCCCCCAACGCTCCCCGCGGTCCGCCACTGCCAACCCCTCCAAATAACTCAACGCAAATTCCACGACCGGTCCCAAGAATTCTTGGTGAGGGGATGAAAACAAATTTATAGGAAGTTGGTGGGGGATGCAAAGTGAAGAAGAAAAAACAAAAGAGAGAGAATAAGGTCATTGTTAGTGTTTTGCTCAGTAAATGTTAATAAACCTTGCCAAAAAAGGCCGACAAGCAAAAAAAGAAGGTCATTCGCAGTATTTTTCCCAAGTTTTTAAACTCACCGGAAAATATGTTGACAAGCAAAAAAGGTCATCCGGAACCCCGATGGGGGGATGCATCCCCAGTCATCAACATGGTGGAACCGCCGTTGGTTGAAATCCTGGCTTGCCACACACTCTTGTCACCAGAATATACAAGCCTAACCAAAAATCTCTATAGCGGCGGCAACTGTAGAATCCTTTCTATTCCCTGTCGTTTCGAATATAACGACAACCCTGGAATACTTGGTCGATTGGTCGAGAAATACGACTGTTTCATTTTTTTCAGCGGGATTGCGCTGTTAGCATAAGATCTTGAACTTTGCCGCTCGCTTAGCAGCCTACTGGTCTGCGGAAATATACTGCGAGCGCTCCTGCAGAGCTACAAATGGAGGAGATAGGCAATAACTAGATTTTCTCAACATCCGTCTCATTCCTAAGTTGACATGAACGGCATATTATTATTATTATTATATTAGTAGTATTATTAGTAGTAGTAGTAGTAGTAGTAGTAGTAGTAGTGGTAGTAGTAGTAGTTGTTGTAATAATAATAATTAATAGTAATAATAATAAGTAGTAATAATAGTAGTAGTAGTAGTAGTAGTAGTAGTAGTAGTAGTACTACTTGTTGTAATAATAATAATAATAATAGTTGTTGTTTTTGTTGTAATAATAATAATAATAATAATAATAATAATAGTAGTAGTAGTAGTAGTAGTAGTAGTAGTAGTAGTAGTAGTAGTAGTAGTAGTAGTAGTAGTAGTAGTAGTATTTGACAATTTATAATATATAGTGCAATAAGCATGGTGAAGGCCAAAGTCAAGAGCACTTTACAGGGGCACTTATAGCAGATAATTTGAACAAGTGCGTCTTTAGTTTCTTTGCAAATATTACATTTTGCTCACAGGTTCGTAGAAAATGTTCAAAGATCAACATTATTTTCAGCAGAGTAGACAATTGATCTGTATTTTAAAATTACTACCTGGACTGGATAGAAGATAGATGCCTCATTTGACTCTTCTAAAATAGTTGTAGGCCTAAGCTTTGAAAATCTTCCGTTTAGTAATGAATTATTTTTTTTGCGTGACAGCATAGGCCATGCGTTTTTAAGGGTCTCCGAAGAAGGTCTCTGAAAAAGGTCTGTCGCATATTTCTCCACTGTAAATGGACTCTATTTAAAAGGATGTCGTTACTCAAGTCTTTCATGGCGTCGAGTCTACTAGCGCCACCTGGCGAATCGTTGGCGTCAAGACGATTCTGTATGCTTTGCATTGATTGATAGTACTCTGCTCCAAGTTCAGAAAGAACTTTGCTCAGTACATTGTAAGCATTATGTTGTAGCAGACGGGACTTAATCGAAATTCCATCCATATTCCGAACAGAGTGAGAGAGAAAGAGGGAGCGAGAAAACGGGAGAGAGAAAAAGGAGAAAGAAAGAAGACGGAGAAAGAGGAGAAAGCGCGAGAGTAAAAAAAGGAGCGAGAGAAAGAGGAAGAAAGTGTGTGAGAGAAAAGGAGAGAGAGGGAAGAAAGAAGGAGATAACGAAAGATGGAAAGAGAGAGGCGAGAGGGAAAGAAGGATAGAGAGAAACAGAGCGGAGGAGAAAAAGGCAGAGAGAGGGAGGGAAAACAGAGAAGGAGAAGGAGAAGGAGAGGAGAGAGAGAGAGAGAGAAAGAGAGGGAAAGTTGTTAGTTAATTGTTGCAATAGTCGACGACGACTGTGCAGCAACGACTCACGGCACGGGTCCTCCCTGCGGAAGTTGGGACAGTAGGCGCTGGCCGTTTTACCTTGCCGTGTGAGTGATAGGGCAACGGACCGTCTCGCTCGGGCCAATGATGTTCGCCGACTGAGTTTAGCGAGGGGAGCTATAGTTTCACCCCAGTACTGCTTTGACCTAAATTAATCAATTGACTGTGCACTGGAATCAATGGATGTTCTGTCTTCAGCAATCCTTTTTAGTCTTCCGTACTTTTCCTGTTTAGCTGCCAGTCTTTTGGCCCTGATTAGCTTGATAAATCTGTGCTTGAACCCGTGTAGCAAAGTTTTCTAGACTAGAATTTTCTTTAGATCCATAATTTCTCTTGCCACAATTTTCAATTGATAAATTATTGTTATTTGTTAATTGTTACAATAGTCGACGACGACTGTGCAGCAACGACTCACGGCACGGGGTCCTCCCTGCGGAAGTTGGGACCGGGGTCTGGATTCTGGAAGTAAGTAAGTTCGCCCCAGTACCCAAAACCAAAAGTCGGCGCCTGTGGTAGTAAGACACTTCTCAAAAAATGTTATAACGTCTGCTTTTTTTCTGCTGTGCTCCTGAATTCAACGCTCTCCGCTTTTCTCCATTACTGTCTAACCGGAAACCGTTTTACTATCTTACCGTGTGAGTGAGTAAGTATGTCCGTCGTCGTCGTTCATAAATAATGACTCCATAGATCTTAGCGCTCGGGCAGCGCTGGAGACCTCTGCTGACTTCCCAATGATGTTCGCCGATGCCTCTTGTCTCGACGTTTAGCGGCAGTTTACTGTCCTGGAGCTTTTATGGTCTGTCGATTTGTTAAAGTGTATCAGACAGATGCTGACGGTGCATAGTATAGTTCTTATAGCTTATAAAGAGAACTGTTTATGCTCAGGGATTATTTCAGCCAGAAATTTGATTTCTGGTATAATCTGATTGGGGATATAAATCTTGAAAACGTTGAAAATCTTAAAACACATTAAAAACTTTAAGGTTGCCTGATTCTTTTTTTTTTTGGGGGGGAGGTTTGGATTTGCCGGGGGTTTGGGGGTTGTTGAACCCCCAGCTAACTTTGCAACCCTCCCAAAAATCGCACGTCGGGTACATGCAGCTTCTGTCATTCATTGAATTTCAGTCCTCACCTCCAGCTAAAATTTCACAACTCCAACACTGGGGGGGGGGGTAAATACCGATATAGGCCTACCCCCGTCGCTACTCCACTGGTTTATTATACTCCTACTGATTTTGGATTTCCGCGCTTCGATCGGTCGTTATGTGATTAGATTTTTGATTTTTGAGGTTGTGATCATCATAATTTTTGTCGTCGCGATTAATTGGGAGATTTTGCAACAGCTTCTGAGACAGAATGAATGTCCGCTTTGCATAAATTTATCCAATTAACAAGTGATCGCTTTGTTGTGTCTAAGGAGCCAGAAGCAACTTGGCTATTATGAAAATCAATGTACGAATCTTCCAATTTTGTGCAATTCTCCGATTGGCTAATGCACGACATACGGTTTCAGGTGATTTGCAGTGTCGGGGCCAAAGACATGGAACGATTTGTCGATATCCATGAGATGATCATCCAGTTCTCTGTCATCCTTGTAGAAGAAAATCTAAAGACACATTTGTTCCGAAAATCATTCACTTTTCTGAATTTGCTGGACTCTATAATGCGCCATTGCTCCAAACATTTGGTAGGCCTAAATGTATGGTGCACAAGAAATTAAAGCCAGTTAATAATAATAATAATAATAATAATAATAACTGGAAGAATAATAATAATAATAATAATAATAATAATAATAATAATAATAATAATAATAATAATAATAATAATAATAATAATAATAATAATAATAATAATAATAATAATAATAATAATAATAATAATAATAATAATAATAAAATAATAATAAATAATAATAATAATAATAATAATAATAATAATGGTACTATTCATTCATTCATTCATTTTTTTTTTGCTTTCTTTCTTTCTTTCTTGATTGATTGATTGATTGATTGATTCGTTCAATCTTTTTCCTTCGTCATCAGTGGACCGTGTGACACCACAATCAACGATGCCATTCCTGTGTTTAAAAAAACCAGTCGCATTTGTCGAATTAACACTTTTTCGTTGGTCGTCCAATAGAATTACATTCGCTACTCGACAAATTTATACTTAATGGAAGTTTAATTCATTCGGTCGTTGTTTTTAGGTCGTTGTTTTTGAACCAACGCTGCTGATTGTGATTGAGTTTAATTGGTCGTGTTAGTTGACTCGATAAAAACACGGAATTTCTTTGTCAATAATTATCGACGAAGTTCTAAAGCCAGTAATCAAAACTTGAAAATCAATGATAAATCTTAGTTGTTGCGTGCGTTTGTATTGGCAATCAGTCAATTTGTGAAATCACCGAAATCTTTTAGATGATCATCGACATAAGTCATTTCCTTCTAGAAGAAATGTCAAAGACATTGACTGAAAATGTCTCACATTGCTTAACAATGCCTGAAAATTTTGCTCAAATTTTATACACAATTTCTGAAATCTTTATCTGTGATTAGCATAATAAAACATAAAACAGTCTGAAACCTTAATAAGCATTTTATTCACAACTCTTATTCATTCATTCAATGAATTTTTTTTTTTATAAGGTTCTAACGCAAATAAAGAAAAAAGCAGTCATATAAAACTTTTTTCTTTCAACATTAATTGAAGTCGTTTTTATAAGGTTGGTCAATCCAGTCATATAAAACAGAACATTAATGAAGTAAAACTAAAACTTTATAAGTTTCTAATGCATTAAAAAAAAGCAGTCATATAAAACGGGCTAATTAACTCGAACTTAAAAATATTGCATTTCAGTTTAGCTTACATCTACAACGATTTGTTTCACAGAACCCCTTAATTCATTTTGCAAAACCTTGGTTGTTTTAGGTCGTTGTTGGAACCAACGCTTCTGATTGTGATTGAGTTTCGGGTCGATCAAGAATGACACCCATTTTACGAGTCGAGACTCGATAAAAAAACACGGAATTTCTTAGTTTTTGTCAATAATTATCGACGAAGAACTAACGCTTTGGTCAGATCAAAACTTGTAAACTGATAAATCTTAGTTTTCCGCCTGTTCTTCAACCGTTGTTGATCTTCTTAAGTCCAAGTGTGTTTGTAATTTCAGGCCTAATCTTTATATATACGTGGTGACATTTGCGTACTAAGTGCAAATACATATCGATCAGTTGACCTAAGTTACTCTTGAAAGTTTTCCATTTTAAAATATTTTACATCGTCGGTTTAATTGTAGCCTAGACGTCGTTTAGTTTGCCATAAACGAAATAATAATAATAATAATTTTTTTCTTTTATTATTAGTTTCTTTTTCATAGCTAAAATATAATCCCACAAAAGGCAAACTGCCAGAATTGCCACATTGAATGCAATGACACTATACCAGATAGGGAAACTGAGAAATGTACAGGGTGGCACAAAAAACCGGACTAGTCACATTTAGGTTTGCATTTAATATAGTCCGGTTTTTTGCACCACCCTGTAGTGAAAGAATTGAAAAGACTGGAGATTAACGTACTAGGAATTGCAGGAACAAGGTGGACCGGATATTGTAAAATTAACACAGAGGGAAGGACTCTCATATACTCTGGAGGAGAGACACATCAAGAAAGAGTGGCACTGATAATTAATGGACGAGGAAATTTCTTGAAACCTAATAAGCCGCTCTGGGATTTGGGACAGAGTGCTGATGGTAAAACTTAGAGTACATCCATTCAAAATAAATGGAAATCGGCTGTAGGTCCCTATGATCCAACTACAGATCACTCAGAAGATGACATAGACAAATTTCATGATGATCTCGAGACAAGGCAAAAAGTATCAGTAAATCACAGAAAGTGACATTTGCAATGAATGGGAGGACTTGAATTCAGAGACCGTCTCAGTTGGAGATGGAGGTCTGGGAGAGAGGAAATGAAAACTGGACCGTCAGTTGGTGATGGAGGTCTTTCCGGGAGAAAATCGAGAAATTTCAAATGATAGACTGGATAGGTGGACTAAGAATTCCCCTGGTGTGAGTTTCCCTCCGAACAGGAGATGATAATTACAGGTGATAATTACAGACACTTGGTTCAACAATCACTCTAGAAGATTTTGGACATAAAGGAGTCCTGGAGATAAGACCAGAAATCCGATTGATTATATTGCAAATGATAGCAAGTTTCGGAGTTCGATATTGAAGTACAAATCATATCCTGCGACCATGTATGTCCCGGCTATAGCTGATGTGAGGATAAAACTAAGAAAGGTGAAAAAAGAAAAGAAAGTAGTAGGCTATATAAAATTTCTTTTAATCACAATTTATTTTTTTCTCATTAGCATCCAAAATAAACATATATCAATATGAAGCAAAGAAGAAGAAAAAACCTGACTAACAATTAACACTTAACTAAATTCATTGACAAAAATTGCTTATTGAACTCTTATTTTCAATGAGAAAAAGAGAAAAACTACAACTGGAAAGAAATGGAAAAGGACTATGAACTAATACAAGAATGTCAAACTAGGCTAAATAGCAAATTTCAGGTGCTCTGTGACGAAGATGACGTAATTAAAATATGGGAAGATATCAAGGAAACTGTCACTTTGACAGCAAAGGAGGAAGCCCCCTCCCCCAAGGAGAATGTAAAGAGAAAACAACAATGGATGGAAACAGAACTAATGTATCTGATGGAAGAAAGAAGAAAAGCAAAACATAAAGACAGGATAAACTATGATTTCTTAAACAGTGACACGAAAAAGCGACACAGGGAGGCAAAAAGAATGGCTAACCTTTACACAGGGAGGCAAAAATAATGGCTAAACCTTTAATAATACTCGTTTCAATAAGAGACAGCGATAGTTAATTAAATGTCTTCTGAAACTCAGTTTCCATTGAATGTCACGTGATCTACGCTGAAGTTTCCTCTAAAATTCACTAAACCGTCAGCAGTTCTGCGGTAAACTATTACGTACGATTGGAGGTCATTCAGTGCTTTTCCATCATCCCAAGTACGTCTCCAGTACAGTAGTCGGTATAATGGAACGTGACTGATCCAGTCCTCCGTTTCCATTCCTCGCTCTCTCTTGTCCTTTCGATCAAACGCTCCTCAGCATCCCCCCTCCCCCTCCTCCACTGTTGTCTTGATTCGTCTGTCTGTCGACCAAGCAGGGATCTCGTCATGCCGTCCGTCACTCATCGCCCCATCATCCTCTCTCTCTGTATACGTCTTCGGGTATTCTTCGCGCATGTTCATCGTACGATGTGCAGACGACGTCTCCATATCAAAGACAAGCGATTTGTAATCGCGTCGTCTACGAAGAAGGAGGAGGAAGAGGAGGAGGAGGAGGAGGAGGGGAGGGGAGGATGGAGGGAAATCGACGATCTACCAAGCGGGGCCACGTGACGCGACCGACCCGAGGCCGGATCGGGGATTTACTGGCTAATTCGGATGCGTCCTCTTTCTCCCGTCGCTAATAGCTGGATGGAAAAAATAATTCGAGTATATACTGTTCAGATAAGACAGATGTGGCGGTGTCGTTTGTCGCTTCTGGCAATCTCACAAATCCAAAACAGATGGACGTCAGAGCAGTCCAGTCCAGTCCAGTCCAAGAGATCTCTCTACTACTTGGGGCCGATTGTTTTGCTTTGCAAAGCACGCCCCGTTCGGAATTTGTAAAATACCGCTCTTATTATATTACGCGGTTGTTTAGCGCACGTTAAATCATTCGCAAAGCGAAGAAACGTACAGTGAGTATTCCTTTGGATTGATCGCGTAACGTAACGTAACGCGCCGGTTTAAGG
Source organism: Metaphire vulgaris (assembly GCA_018105865.1). Lineage (NCBI taxonomy): Eukaryota > Metazoa > Annelida > Clitellata > Crassiclitellata > Megascolecidae > Metaphire > Metaphire vulgaris. The sequence goes on from CM030850.1 coordinate 7,691,467, forward strand.
CGCAACATTTGAGCAATTAAGGGGTGAACAACTCGCCCACGGTCGCTACGCAGTGGATTCGAACCCGCTAATCTCCGGGTGGCGTGGCAAGAATCCTGCCACTACTCGACCGCGCCGCTGCCATAAAATTTGTTTAAAGAGTGGAGTCATGCACATTCTTTAAGCATTTCTTTCTCTTTATGTTTATATTCGCTTTTCCTATTTACGATATCAAATAAATTATTCAAAAAGCAAATGATATTTTAGTTAAAAAAATAATACATAAATTACGTTGACTCATTTTTGACCGACGAAACTGAAATCTTTGGAAAGTTGCAGTAAATGAAAAAACTATTCCCAATATCCTGCAAATTCAGAGAAATGTCGTGGCAGTGTGATGATCTGATGCAGACCGTCACCATTTGTGGTGTGTAGGCCTACCCATCATCATCATCATCATCATCATCATCATCATCATCATCATCATCATCATCATCATCATCAACAACAACATCATCATCATCATCATCATCGTCGTCGTCGTCGTCATCGTCATCATCGTCATCATCGTCGTCGCCGTCGCAACAGTAAATGCGTTGCCAGCTGGTAAGAAATTGACTAATTGAGGTTGAGCTAAGAAGTGGTTTCGAGTCTATAATTTTTTCCAAATGGAACTGGTCTAATATTCACACACAGCCTGTGCATGTATAATCAATTAAGCGGAAGGACTGGCTGGCTGTAAAACAGGTCGAATTCTTCGGCGTTTATATTCATCAAAGATAGTAAGTAATCCTTTGGATTGATCATGTAGCGCCAGTTTCAGTCGCAACATTTGACGATCGTAAAACAGACTGCAATGAAAACCGTTCCTGTATTTGGCCGCGGGAACTTTTCCGAGTGAAACGAAGACGACGCTTGTTGTTTTAGTCCATAAAGAACGGCAGTTAACGGGCAACCCTGGGCCAGTATAGCTGAGGACGGAGATAAATGCTGGCCGCCGAGTGGCCGCTTAACCTAGTTGAGACTCGGCTAATGACTGGACTGTGACGTAGGATGTGCTACTGTGACTGCAGAGAAAAAGAGACGACAAACGCAGACAGCGGTAATAATAATAATAATATAATATAATATAACAAGGTTTAAAGTGGTTCAGTAGGGACTGCCCTGTGTGAGAACCACTGTAAGCACAACCTGAAGAGATACGAGCAAGAAGAAGCGCAAAATTTAGACTTACATACAGTAGAAGCGACTAATGGATAGGCAGATAAGTATATGTAAGTAATCTGGCAAGTGGCAATCATCATAGAAAACCGTTGGATAATTTACTATCGGTCCTTACCCTAGCGCTGCTCAAACGTATGACTCTAAGCACTAGGATATTTACGATGGTTTTTGCCTGTCCTTTCTAACCTATCTTGGAGCATGCTTCTAATAACGACGTAATTTCAAGTGGTTCAGGAGGCTATGTTGGTCTATGTGAAAACCACCGTAACAACTCTCTACATTTAATAACCTGGCTTTCCAGATAATTTTTGCATATGTTTATTATTTCAACTGGTTCTGCCTCTTCGTCCAGACTGTTCCATGCTGTTGTAAGGCAACCCTTGCATTGATAATAATGCTTCTTTTATTTTGTTAGCCAGTTAAGACTATTGGTATTGTTGTCAATCCCGTTCGTGCTTTGAAATGAAATGATTGTCTGTCGTCGGCAGACTGTCTCTCTTCTGCATTTCTCCCTATACCCTACTGCTATTCGTTGCATAATTTGAATTAATTGTCTACTAATTGTCTACTCTTGTCTACTATATGATGTTATATTAATCTGAATATTCTAGTAATATATTAACTTTAAATTTGACTACTTCTCAGGTTTCTTTTTGTTTTCTATTCTATTGTATGCTTAGACTAAAATTAGTCTTGTGAATATTCTGTGAATTTTCTTGGTCTTATTTTAAATTCAATTGATGTCATTTATTGTAATTGATGTCAGACATGCCTATGTTAAGTTGAGTTGAAATAAACCTCAGTTCAGTTAAAAAATTTCTTTTACGAGACACAGTCTCAGTCTTTCTCTTCCTTTCGTCAAGAAACAAGTTGTTTCCGCTTAATTGTTTCCAGTAGCTGCGAATTGGTTTTGCATTCCCCTCCTCCAAAATAAAACTACTGTTTCATTCCCTTCGCTTCAAGAGCTTCGATAAGTCTTTTCCTTCTCTTCCTTAGTGTTAGCGTTTCAAACCCTTCTGGTACAATTAACCAATTGACCATCACTTTGCCATGAAATAGAAATAAGTAAGAACGTAGTTGAAAAACAATTTTGTGGTATTTCTTTAATTTGCAGCGTTCGTTAATATGTGTTTATGTATGTATGCGTATGTGTTTGTTCCTTCGTCAGTTAGGCAGGGGCGTAGCGACGGGGGGTATACTAGTATATATACTGTTGCGAACCGACCTTATTGCTAATCTACCAGGATGACTGACGTCGGCCGCTAACAGGATTATCTCTCTTTCAATTAAGGCGGGTGGGTATTCGACTTAGCTTTTTGGCTAAGGTTTTATTATTATATGGCTGATTCCCTCTCTCTACCTCTATCTCTCTCTATCTCTCTCTATCTCTCATGTATTACTTCAATATCTTAGCCCAGGTACTACCTCGATATCTCGTTCAGGTACTACCTCGCTCTTCTGTCAGGTACTACCTCGCTCTTCTTGCTCTCTCTCAGGTACTACCTCGCTCTTTTGTCAGGTACTACCTCTCTCTTCTGTCAGGTACTACCTCGCTCTTCCACTTCAGGTACTACCTCTCTGTCTCTTACTTCGGGTATTACCTCAGGTACTACCTAGGGATCTACCGGGCCTTTCCACGGGCTCCTTCCCTCTCCTAACGCGCCGCGGTTTTATCTTTTGACGGGGCACAACCCTGCCCCTTGGGAACCGCTTCCGCGGTGGATTGCCACTTCCCTAGCGGAAATGTAGTACCTCGAAGGTACCTCCACCTACTCGGCACTCCAAGTCGAAACTCAGTATACCAGCCCCGTGGCCATCTAAGGGACCTCTATTTATAGGACTCTGATACTACCTTTAAAGAGGTGTGCTAAACTGCAACTACCTATCGGGCTATAACTCGACAATACCTAGCGCCCTCTACTGGATATTCTATGTCTCACTTCCCTAGGCCCTTCACTTATTTATTATATAGTTATTATTATTAAAGGTCCTTAATTATTATTATTATTAATTTATTCCTTATTTAAACTACCTAACTGGCCATCAGCGCCATATAGCGATTGCCTTATAAACTATCTTATATTTTATTATTGGATCTCATACTTGCTATTATCAATTTCGCTACAATACATCCCCCCAAATCTGTCTGCCTTAAAGTTTTTAATGCTATTTTAAAGATTTTAAAAGTTTTTAAAGATTTATACCCCCAAATCACTTAATCCCCCAATCAAATTCCTGGCTACGCCCTTGCAGCAAGGGTGTCCGGGTGGACGGTGGCGTAGCAGTAGGATCGTGTCCGATGTTGCATCGTTTCGGGGATCGATGCTGCCATGGCGGTCAGGAGGCAGGAAGCGATCGGCTGCAGCGTTGGTTAATGATGTCTGCGTCCAGGACAACTTCGGCCGCATTAGCGGCGCAAAGCAAGGCAACCGAGAGGAGGCACCGATCGTCAAACACCGATTGCACTGAACGCCCGATACCTGTACACCTGCATTTCTCGCCTTACAGATTCGCGTATACACACCGGTGTCTCATCCAAACCCCAAGCCCTTGGGGGTCAAATCGACTCGCGGTTGGAGGGGAAGAGACACAGTTCAATGCAAAAATTTGTGTCAGCGCTGGAATTTTTGTTGGGGGCGGAATTTTGGGTGTTTTGTGGATCTCCCCCCGAACAGGCCTGAATGAAACATTGTTGCACACACACACACACACATTCACACGCACACACACATTTAAGAGCTGTCTGGTCTTGCAACATACATGCATGCGAAATATCTAGGATTTGACATTTAAAGCTAATACGTACAGTATTGCGTGTGCCTGTGTGCGTATCCGTGCGTGTGTGCGCGTGTGTGTGTACATCACAGTACGTGCAGTGGCGGCTCCAGGATTTGGCAAGTGGGGGGCCGTTGGGGTGGCAACTTCTAATCATGGGGGCCAACCATTTGTTGTTAGGTATGCAGCATTAAATACATGGTCCCAACAGGGGGGCCACTGGAGGGCCAGAAACTCAATAGGGGTGGGCACGGGCCCCCCGGGACCTCCCCGGTGGAGCCGCCACTGAGTACGTGTACAAACAATAAAAGAACATGATCCATGGTGGATCGGGAACCGAACGCAGACAGCGTTCCCGAGTGTTGGGACTACAAGCGCACTCATGGACAATGCCACGGTCGGCTGAGTGCATGACGAGAACGCATCGCACAAGCTAATAGGCTCATTATCATAGCCAGACGATGATGGACCCCGCGAAAGGTTTTCTCGTGTCTGCGCCGCAAATGGACGGCACCAACTGCCGCCGCCGCCGCCGCCGCCGCCGCCGCCCCGCCGCCGCCGCCGCCGCCGCCGCCGCCGCCCGCCGCCGCCGCCGCCGCCGCCGCCGCCGCCGCCGCCGCCGCGTATACACGGGTCGCAAAGAACAAAAGCGCCCCCTGGAGACGGCGGCGGCGGCGGCGGCGGCGGCGCAAGCAATGGATACGCACGTCCGTTCGGCGTTATTATATGCTTACGCGCATCTCTTGCCAAGCAACACACTCCAGGCTCTGGCGATTAATACCCTCTCTCCCTCTCTCTCTCTCTCTCTCTCTCTCTCTCTCTCTCTCTCTCTCTCTCTCTCTCTCTCTCTCGGTTCCACCGGTTTTGACAATGCCATTCGTTAAGGGTAAGTTGTAGGTTCGTGCATGCGCATGGACGTATAGGCCTACGAGATCAATTTTACGGACAGAAGCGCGTAAAACGATGCGTTTTTGGTGCAGCGACAATCATGAAGAAGAATCAAGTCGCGAAATGAGTTGAAACGAAAGAGAATACAATTAGCGACGATGAAAATATTAGAAAGATCGGTCGCATACTTCGCATGTCTGCTTGACCTTTGACGGCGAAAAATAAAGCGCAAAACGGGAACTCTTTTCTCAATGGGATTTTCACTGCGAAACAGGATTTCCATGCGTCGCGCTTTATATGTTTTTTCCCAGAAGCTTTCGTTAGCCTACTACTGGTCTTCCGATAGTACCTTACCTGTTGACTTCGCGATGCGGTAAAACTGGAGTACATTTCCATTGTGCTCAAGATATGAAGACATAAAAGCAGTTTGTTGATCTTGTTCAGGTAGGCAAAATCCATCTTCGTGAATTTGGACGGTAGTCGTTTAAACATTATCAAGGTGTCTATCTATTTATTTATTTTTTCATAATAATAAATATTTATTATTGCATTTTAAGTGGTTAAGTATAAATTAAATTTAAATTTCTCCTGCGCTGAAAACCACGGGTACTCATGCAATCCTCTATTCCAGCTGCTGTTCGTCGAATCTACTGCATATATTACTATACTACTATTATTACTACTATTAATTATCTGTGAATCTACAAAAATAAACAAATATCTCAATTTCTCTGTATAGAATGCCTAAACAACTCACACATTAAATCTCAGTTCTTCATAATTTTCTTCAATGACCACTAAGTTTTCTGACCCAACCCAACCCACCATTGATAAGGAAAAGTCTGACCTAACCCAACCCAATCCAACCGGTGGACATCTCTGACCCAAGTCACCCAACCCACTGTAATACATTACAGTTTCTTAAACCATGACTTATTTTCTGACCCAACCCAACCCAACCCACCATTAATATGGAAAAGTCTGACACAACCCAATCCAACCCAACCCAACCCATGGACATCTCAGTGATACTCTACTCCGTAGCGTACCGTAAATATTTTGAACCGCAAAGCCAGATGACAAACGCATAGCGATTAATTGATTAATTATTGGCGTTCAATAGAGGAAAAACAGAGAGTACTGTAGGTCGAACGATATTTTAATACTGTGACCCCCTAAATTTAGAGAAGCAGTCATCGCGAGGTCGGTCTATGGACAGAGATCGAAATAACAGCTGATAGCGATTTCACTGCATAAATAGACTCCCTCTGGTGATGTCGCCGGATGGCTGGAGTGCGTCTAATCGAATTAGTCAGTAGACTTTTTAGAGTGGAAGTGGAGACAGGAAGTGGGTGAAATGTCACCTTGGTTCAAAGTTAACCTGGTGGTAATCGTAGCTTTAGGCGTGCACACAAGTAACCTCACAAATGGAACTTCTGTGTAATAATTAATCGTACGACGATGACTGGTACAACTATCTTAGACAACGATCAAATTCTGTCTTTAAATGAGTTCTTATAGATCCTATATTTTCTCCATTCATCTTTCAGGATTACCACCTTGCGGGATCAATGATTCCTTAGGTAGTCCTTTTTTCACATACAGTAATTGCTCATAACTTACTCTTTTGTCTTTTATTTTTATTTTATTTATTTGCCACTTAGTATAAGTTAGCAATAAGTTTGTTATTTTGTACCTTAAATGTACTTTGTATGTATTTTGTTAATGTTATATTCATGAAGTGCATTTGTATGTATGTGAAAATAAATTTTAAAAAATATAGCGCCGAAGAGATTCCAAGAATTAAAGAAAAATATATAAGTAAAATAATAAGTCGAATTTAATTATTGTACCTGAAAAATGCCCTTAACAGAGATAGAAATAACAGCCGATAGCGATATTACTACATAAAGAAACCCCATTCTGAACAATGCTACAATACATCCATGTCTAAGGGAAACGCTGACTCTTATGATATCAAGACAAGTGTCCTTAAGAAACGATTAGTCTCAGGGCGTTTTAAAGGACATTTGTACCTGGTGTCCTCCCTGTGCCTTGGGTCTTGGGGGTCGTCCATAAATTACGTAACGCGGTTAGGGGAGGGTCCGGCCATTTGTTACGAAGTGTGACGACGTGGGGGTCCCGTAAATGTGACGTTACGCAAAAAATTTTAAGTGATGACCTTTGACCTTTTTTGCTTGTCAGGGATTTTGGAGAGGAAAAAATACAAGGATGACCTTTTTTGCTTGTCAAGACTTTTCGGAAGACGAAAATGGGGGGTGGGGGGTCGGCCCGTTGTTACGTCACATTTTTAGGGGTCTGACGTTTTGTTACGTCGCGTTACGTATGGGGGGTCAAAAAGTGCCAAAATCGCGTTACGTAATTTATGGACGACCCCCTGTATTGTCCATTTTGCAGGTAACTTGACCGGGCCGTCACATGCTAACGGCGTCAAGGCGTGCAAATCCAGTGTTTTCCAGATATATAATTATGCTTTAGTGATTTACTTTTTGCATGACGTAATAGAATTTTTATATATTTTCTGACTGTCACTCCATCCGTTTGATCGATGATTATAGTCGATGGTAGAGTTACCATTACGATGATCCTCTTATTTTTCACATCCTATTCGTTCAATGTCGCATCTTCTTCTTTCTTCTTTCTTTCCTTCCGTCGTTCCCTGTTGGGTTGAATAATGGGTCTGAATGAGTTCCTTCCACTTCTGTCTGTCTCTTGCTGCCCTGGTCAGTTGGATGAAGTTCATTTGCATTTCTTCTGCATCCTCTTTTATGTTTTCTATCCATGATCCATGCTTTTCTTGGTCTTCCTTTTCTCCTTTTCCCTTCAACATAGTTGTATAGCGCTTTCTTTGGTAATCTTTCTTCCTTCATTCTTTCAACATGACCAAACCATTTCAGTCTTCGTTTCTGTCTTGATCCAAGCATCGCTTCCTTTTGCTCTGTATTTTCTCTGATCATTTCGTTTCTTATTCTTTGTCTTCTGCTGACTCCTGATATTCCTCTTAACCAGTTCTCAATGTCGCATACATAGGCCTATGGCGGCATTTGGTCTGTGTTGTGTCAAATCCACTCGGCTCCATATGATCTTTTGAGTAGTTTTTCGAGTGGATTATGGTTAGATAGATAATTTCACTGCACAATATAAACTCCGCTAATTCTAATATCGTGTACACTGTACATTGTACGTTTCCTAAAGCATATAAGCGACATTCGGCTGGAATTGGAAACCGCACACTAAAATTTTAAACATTTGCTGCTGGAAATAAGAATTTAATTTAAAATGAAATCTATCTGCTATAGATACGTGTTGAGAATGGAATACACAGATTAAAGATCCGTGTATTTGAAATATCTTAAATCAAAATGACAGAGAGGAGAAATTGCGCAACTTTTCGAGATTTACAGGGCAAATTATCTGCTCTCTTAAAAATACTGTATACTGTACATCTGTATTTGCTCTAAAATACAGTAGAAGTCAATCGTATACTTCTAGTTTAGTCATACAACTAGACAAATAATTCAGTAGACAGGTATAAGGTTAAGGGGAGAGAGAGAGGAGAAACAGACCGAGAGAGAGATAGATAGAGAGAGAGAGAGAGAGAGAGAGAGAGAGAGACAGACAGACAGACAGACAGACAGACAGAGACAGAGACAGAGATAGAGAAAGAGCGGGAAAGAGAACGCTCCATTTCAGTTTCTGCGTTTCTTTTGTCACAGTCACCTGGCTGTCACGTATTAACTTTTGTCATAGAAGCAGAGCGAAAAGTCGCTAATTTCACACTTAAACCGATGCAAATCACGTGACAGCTCTGTCATTTTGTTATCGCCCAGCTTACTAGCACACAGACACGGACATACACACACACACACAAACAAACAGCCATAGGGATATCTGTTATGAGGAAAAGTCTACAGAAGGTGACGAGATTCAGTATTTCTTCTGACATTTGGTTGTGTGAAACAACAGTTGCTTAACAGTGTCCAAATCAGCCAAACGCTGTACGCGTAGAAGCTCTGTTTTGAGCTTAACAAATTCAGGCGACAAAAGCCTATATTGTTCCAAATGTAAATGTAAATGCAATGAGCTATTTATATTGCGCCTAATCAATCAATGTTAGCAAGCGCATTACAATTAATGTCAATCATGTACATGTACCGAAAGTCTTCTTTTGATGAGTTTCGATTAATTCCCATGCTCGACCAACAGTAGCTGATTATAACAATGGACAGCAAATTCTTACAGTCATGTTACTGAAATGAAATTAGTAATTTCTTATTAAATTTTATGTACTGAACACAAATATGACAAACTGCAAAATTGGCTAAGTTTTTTTGTAATCTGCAATTATTGCTTATTACACTAATGCATGGCATTAGTAATATTCCTATAGTTAATATTTGTAAAAATCAAGTAGGTCTAATGCGCTGTGTCTTAAATGTCTTTGCTTGTCTCTTGTACAGTTGGTCGGGAGCATCTCGACGGAGTGTCTAACACAGGGGCGTCATTGGAGGGCAAGGGGGTCGTTGCCCCAAGGAAATGAAAAAATTATGTATGATGAATGTGCAAACATCGCAAAAATTGCCAAAAATTGCCAAAACTATCAAAATTTGCAAATTTGCCAAAATTGGCCCAAAAATTGCAAGTTTGCCAAATTTGCCAAAATATTGCCAATAATTTGCAAAAAATTGCAAAAAAATTGCAAAAAAATTTGCCTAAAAAGGCTAAAATTATCTCGCCCCAAGAAAAGTGTGAAATGACTCTACTGATCTAGCAGTATTCAACCAGCACGGTAGTGGACCATTTTCCCTGATATCTTTGTTCCATTGTTGCGATTTCTTGATGAATACGTTCGCCGTGCTAATCAGTAACCGTGCCAAAGTTTTCAGGAAAGAAATCCAGATGGTAATGAAGGAAGTGGATCTTTAGAGGCATATTTCAGCCAAGTTTCCGATGCATCAGCAGGTCTTCTACTGGTTCCTTGTAGTTCTGTGCCCCTCTTATTACCGAAAAAGTTTATAGACACAACGCGAAGAGCATTCCACATCTGTTTTGCATCACACTGCAGCAAATTGTTGAACAGGTCATCTCTAAAGAACTCTCGAATCTGAGGAATCACAAAACTGCCTCTTTAATCTTTGCCATGCTGAGCTGAGTCGACGGACTTTTTCATACGGGTATCGGAAAGCCGGCAAAGTGTGGTCAATGGCCTTCATATGAAGTTCTTCATCAAACCTAGTTTAATGTGAATGGGCGCGAAACAGGTCAACTCGGCGACGGCGACTCGGCGACGGTCAACTCGGCGACGGTTAACTCGACGACGGTAAAATCGGCGACCGGTCAACTATGGAATGACATGTATAAACTCAACAATAAACTATTAAATGAATCGTATTCAGACAGTATTTCGGTAATTTGGGATTTAAAACCAAGATTTAAGCGCACATTGACAATTATTTTATTGTTTTTTTCACTGGCGCCGAGTTGACCGTCGCCGAGTCGACCGTCGCCGAGTTGACCGTCGCCGAGTCGACCGTTGCCGAGTTGGTACGAACCCGAATGGGCGGTAGCAGGAGATTTTGTCAGCGTTGATCAGAGCAGGGTGCTGGATATTCTTCGCTCTAACTCCCGCTTTTTGTCTGTGAGTCTATTCTTTCAAGCAAGTAGAGCAATTCCCTTGCTCAGCTATCCCACTCACATAAGAAACACATGTATTTTAAGGTTTATTTAGCACCTTGTTACATTCCTAGTGGATAAATTTACATAGTAAAACAACATAGAAAATGAGCTACGTGAAATATCTTTAAAAAGAGAACCAATAAAATTGTTCATGGTCATAGTCGCGTTCAGGATATTAAAATACTAGAGATTGTGTCCTTTTTAAAGTCAGTAACATTTTCACTGTCGACCAGTGCAGTTATCGATCAGTTTAACGGCGCAGTATAAATTGACCCGCCGTAACGCAGACTTGCGATATGGTTTTATGGACGTTGGCTGTTCTATTCAATGGCTCAGGTGTATAAGCCTAATGAACAAACCGTCTGACCGCTGCATTGCGTCGGCGCGAGAGACTATAGCGACCTTAAAACAAATACGACTCGCTTAAATATTTATTCCACGGTTGGAACGTTGGAACGTTGGAACGGTGGAGACCAAGTGGGACTACAGGCGGCGACCCCCACCCCTACCCCTCTCTTCCTCTCTGCCTACGGTAACCCGATAGCGGGCGGCGAATTTAGCGTCGAGACTAATTTCATTTGCGCGTTGATTGAGTTAAGAAGCTCGCACTGCGTTTTGCAGACAACCGTGAAGCGATGACTCACTCCATTACTTTTTCTGTTCAGTAAAGTATTTAATTTCTCAAATTAATTATTTATCCATACCACTGTTTGTGCATCTGTGTGGAGACACGTCAGGACAGTGGCGTAGCCAAAGAAGAGGGGTTGTGGGTTAAACCTCCCTAAGTTGCCCGACCAAAACATTCTTATTGCGTATTATTGTATTATTATTCTGATACCTATATAATTCACTTAATCAAGCGCAACATAATAGTTGACGACCGTTTTCCTGCTTGTCAGAATTTTTCGAAGTTGGAAATAATGTGAACCATAACCCCCTTTCAGCAGGGGCGTAGCGCAGTGGCGGCTCCACCGGGGGGCCAGGGGGGCCCGTGCCCCCCTATTGACTGCCTGGCCCCCCAGTGGCCCCCCCAGTTGGGACCCTATACTTAATGCTACATACATTAAACAACACGTGGTTGGCCCCCATGATTAGAAGTTGCCCCCCCCAACGGCCCCCCCACTTGCCAAATCCTAGAGCCGCCACTGGCGTAGCGAGGATGGCAGAGGGGGCGAAGCGCCCCAGGCGGCACTTGCTCTAAGGGCGGCACTTTCGAGATTTCTTAGATTATTTTGCTTGTCAGAGACTTTTTTGGAGGAGAGTTGATAACGTTTTTTTCTTGTCAGACTTTTTCGGAGAATTGAGGGCGGCACTTTTTTCTCGCCCCGGGCGGCACTTTGTCTCGCTACGCCACTGCCTTTTAGAAAATCCTGTCTACGCCACTGCGTCAGCATCTATCTATCTATCTATCTATCTATCTATCTATCTATCTATCTATCTATCTATCTATCTATCTGTCTGTCTGTCTGTCTGTCTGTCTGCCTGTCTGCTTGTCTATCTATCTGTCTATCTGTCTGTCATCCTATCTGTTTATCTGTCCGTCTGTCTGTTTGTCTGTCTGTCTCTCTAGGACATCACTCAAAGCTCATACGATCTAGTAATCTTAGAGACTTAAAGACTTAACTGTTAAACGTATGTAGACATAAATTACAGTGCAACGTGGAAGTGGCAATGTTATCTTTCGCTCGTTTAATTAAAGAAACAAAACAAGCAGCTAAAGAATGAATGCAGCAGATACGTTACAAACTTCTGATACAAAAATTTGAAGCTTTTGCTATTTTAAATTCGTATTATTTATTTATTTTTTATTTTTTATTAAGCGCCTCCTACTTAAGAAGGCGTTATATAAATTCACGAGATTTTACTTACCTGTTTACTTAAATTCGCTTCATTTTACTTTGATAATTCCGTTAAATCGCGTCGTTGTTTTTTTAGCCATTTTCAAAGCCCAGTTTCACTTAATTATTTCAATGCGATTAAGGCGTGCATTTCAAACGTTGTTAAAACACAGCAAGACATGCTGATTTTTCGGTTCGATTCCAGGACATTCGCCTGTCCACAGGCGCAGATGAGTCTACTATGTAATCAGGTAATAGCAGCGTTTTATACTAGGCCGATGACATAGTAGAATGACATCAAAGCGCTCTATAAATTGAGATTGAATTGATTTTGTGCCATTAGACGAAACATCGGTTTTCGTTAAGCGATAAACTCTTTGAACTCGGTTGTCTTGCCATTATCGGCCCAACAGGGAGAAGTCTCGTTAACTGCCGGTTCTAGAAGACTCCTAATGAAGACACATGTGAAATTAGCTAACAGAGTGCATGCTCCGGTTACATGCAAGTCAATGTTACGGATGGGTACAGTTGCCTCCTCAAAGGAACGTATCGTATAATAGCAAGCGCCTGTAATACCTGAGTCAAATTCAGCGTCGAAAAGCGCGCATTCGCGAACTTGCTTAAACAGCGACACGGGATCTCCGCTGCTGTGGAAAAAAGTCCAGTTCAGCTTTCGTCTCGTACATTTTTACGAATCCTTGAGTGTATTTTTAAAACCTGTGGCGGCAGCGCTTCTGATTCTTGTCCGCTGAATTATGAAGCGAGGTGGCGTAACGACAGTTAGAGAGAGAGAGAGAGAGATAGATAGATAGATAGATAGATAGATAGATAGATAGATAGATAGATAGATAGATAGATAGATAGATAGATAGATAGATAGATAGATAGATAGATAGATAGATAGATAGATAGATAGATAGATAGATAGATAGATAGATAGATAGATAGATAGATAGATAGATAGATAGATAGATAGATAGATAGATAGATAGATAGATAGATAGATAGATAGATAGATAGATAGATAGATAGATAGATAGATAGATAGATAGATAGATAGATAGATAGATAGATAGAGAGAAGAGAGGAGAGAGAGAGAAGAGAGAGAGAGACGGAAGAAGGTCTCTTTGGGGGGGGGGGTGACGTAGAAAAGAGCAATGGGCGAACAGTTTCAATGTGCGGCGCATTCAGATCCGACTGTTCACAAGGATTTTAGCAGATTGTGACGACCTTCACCTTAAGACGACTTCTTCGAAGGAGTCGTCTTAAGGTGAAGGTCAAGGAACAATCTCAGATATTATTTGCACCAGTGAGGAACATTTTCGAAACTTTGTTCACGTCAAATGGAGGAATTACGACACGCCTATACTGCCATTAGGGTAAGTTCAGCAACTTTTGGGCAGAAGCAGGATGCATGAGAGAAAAATGTCATTTGCTTTGTCACTCCATTAACGATTTGCAAACAGACACATTCTTTGATTCCTTTTCTTAGATATTCCATATTGTTTACTGATGGAAGGACTCGTTTTCATGATTCTTGATGAATTAGTTTTTTCCGTGTTCTTGAGGGTAGGTTAACGAGTTTCAAGTTCGGATTATATATATTCGGATTATATATATATAATGTATATATATAATCCGAATATATATATATGTATATTATACATATATATATATATTCGGATTATATATATATTCGGATTATATATATATATTTGGATTATATATATATATATATATATATAAATATATATATATATTATATATAGTATTTATTTATCCCGACCAGACTCAACCTTTATAGTGCCACATGACCCTTTTCAATTCCCATTATGTGGCGACCCCAAACGGTTACGTTGACAATGTAACCTGCTAAAAATAATAATGCTAACAATCAAAATGTTCGGAATCGTTATTATTTAATTGTCTCAGGACTAATGACAATAATTTAAATAGAAAACAACTAGTACGAATACAATTTTGTACAATAACAAGAAAAGAGACAAATATTTCTCAAATCGTCATTCGACCCTTGGGGTCGCGACCTTTGAGAACCGCTGCCATAGACATTGGGGAGGAGTTTAACATGTTTGAAGGACAAAGTTTGTCTCTTGTTTGACAAGCAAAAAAAATTCATCCTTATATTTTCCCTCCCGGAATCTCTGACAAGCAAGAAAAGAAACATATCCTTCCTTGTATTTTTCCATTTTCCCTTTCAGAATGCCTGATAAGCAAAAAAGGTTATCGTTGTATTTTCCCTTTTCAAATGCCTCAAAACCAAAGAAAATCGCTTATATTTTTATACCCAATGGAAAACCCCCATTCAATTTTTTGGGGATGAATGTCTTCGACAATCTTATTCAAACTTTTGTGGCAATTTCTAACTTTGTTGCAAATTCTCCCCAAAAAGCCGAGAATAAACACTGTATATATTATATATATATTTTATTCAACTTCATTACAGAAAACTGCAAACGCATGTTTCATAAATTGCATGATATTGATAGTTTAGAAATCTGGAAAAATCGCGTCTCACAAGAACAACAATGCCTTGGTTGCTTGTATATTTACTGCCAATTTCAACTCTTGAATTATAAATCTTTCTTGCTTTCATTAGCGCTACAGATTCATTATGCATAATAATACATCATTGCAAATCATACTTTAACTCAGAACGTTATAACATTACATGGTAATGATTGTCGAACGACAATTATTTTATTACAAAGATGTGATTAATAAGACTGGTCTACATTTTTAAAAAAATTTTCTGGACCTGCCCAATTGAACTGATGATTCCAGATATTCGTCAAAAATTTCACGTCAAATTTTTTCGCCAATTAGGCATGCTTAATTAAAGGTAATAAAACATAATAATAACAAATTCTTAGAACCGATAACGCGTAATATTTTTTATTCAGCCCAAAAATGAGTCTGTCTTCTAACTGAGGCAATAAGAGCAATAGCTTTCCATTAAAATTTTGAAAACGAATCTTCTTTTTTTGGATGCTCCGGTAAAGTTATGGTCACAGTTGTCACGCTGTAAACACCAGCAGTACTTAGTCTGCCATAATGTTCGAGTTCCATCTGCCTTGATATCTACGTTCCATGGTCTTGATGTCTTGATGGAAGCATTCTCCTTGTTCTTCATATAGCTCAAGATTTGAAGTTCAGATAGCTATGAAAGAAATGCAACTTGACACTATGTTTGCTCCCAGTCTTCGGAAAAGCAATCTTCGATTTTTAACTGAAAGGTCATAATTCTCGACTTTATATATATCAGTAATCAGGTCGCAAAAGGCATCTTGTTCAACTATAACATCCCATTGATTCAAAAAGTCCTTTGATGTTGATGCAGTATAAAATGTTTATGGAAATGTTTGAAAAGATTCATTCTTTGCCAAGATACAAAAAACACTGAACAGATTCTTTTCCTTCAGTCTTGAACCCCGTAACTCTGCTGACAAGCAAAAATATTAGGTCATTAAACTCAGCTTGCTTGAATGTTTGGTGCATTCCATTTTCCCACGAAATCTTCGCAATCGGTGTCTGATGACTGACAAAATTCATCTTCGTTCCCAAAGTATTTTCCAGGAACTTTGTCAAAGTGAGCAACTGGTCTCAAACAGAAGATTTGGGTACTGGATGGAAGATTTTGTCTTTGTGGACATGCAAAAATTTACCAGACAGAAGTCAATCAACATGCATGGGATCAGGCTCTTCACCATTGGAACTCAAAATTTAAGACTTTTTCTGACCTTTAGTCACATTATGAACTGTCTGAGGCTTTCAACACATGTCCTGCACACTTTATGTGGTGCCCAAGGTTTTCCTGGTCATAAACAACTGTAAATATGCATATATTTATATTCAGACACCTATCTCCTTTGTTTAGGTGTTGTAAAGCAACCTCAGATGTAGTAAAATTTGTCAGGATCATTCCTGCACTGCTCACGAAGTGTTCATTGCTGGGTAAATTCCATGAAAGCTATTAGAATAGTTTAAATTTACTGGAAAAAATGTAAGCCTCATAAGAACGACTGAATGCCCGTCGGTTTCACGCTGCTTATATAGGCCTATATCCATAAAATGCTGACGTCTGAGTTTAAAACTTATAAACTCATGTATTATTAAATAGTTATGCCCATATATTAAGCATATCTTTTGCATCAACTTTTTGCATATTCAATCAGCTAAAGAATTATAATACATAATGCTACATTATTACAGTAAACAGTTATAAACAGCGTTTTGGTAAAAATTGGACGTGATAGGAGAAAATTATTTTTGGATTCAGTACACCAAAATACATAAAGATCACATGTTGATTAAGTCAATTGAATGTAATAATTATTAATAATAAGTTAAACATATTGAATTATAATTATGATACTACATCGAATACCACATATTAAGGCATTATGCATTATTATCCATGTAGCTTGTTGAAAAACGGGAGCATATAGCTCTTCATTTCTCTCAGAATAGGCCTAGATAGAAAATCAATTTTTATGAATAATAGGCATCATAGCCATTATTGTGGAGTTTTTATTTCTCAGTTTCCTGATTTAAGATATTATTAGCTTGAGGTTGCTTAAACCATGACCTTTAATTAGCGATGCTATGGTATTTACTGGTTGATTTTAATATAGGCTATATGGCCTATACAAGTAGATATTTTGAAATGTATACGCATATACCAGAACTCTTTCTATACAGTAGACAAAGGCGGCAACTTCGGAGTACTGTATTACAATGGAAGAGAAGATAATAGAGGTGATAAATTTTTCAGAAGGTGAAAGCATAGACCAGCAGTTTTTAAAACCGTTTTGAATCAGATTTCTTTCCATTGGCATAGAAATAGCCCAAAATAATTTCGCTGGTCAGCAGTGAAAATGTTACTGACTAAAAAAGGACATAATCTGTAGTATTTTGGTGTCCTGAACACGAATATGACCATGAAAAATATTTCGTTGGCTTTCATCGAAATGTCTTCAGAGCAACTTATATGCAGGAGTTAAATTGAGCCGGATCTTGCCGGATCTCCGATTCGAAACGTCTGGCAAGAGTTCCGGAACTTCTGGCATCAGATCCGGAACGTAGGATACTTTTTATTCGTTGTGATCTTTTATTGTTTACTTTAGCACTTTGTATGCACGGGAAAGAAAAGTAAACGTGAACGTCTAAATGTTCGTTTAAAATGAATAAAAAAGTTGTGAAGAAATTTTGTGGCCGGAGTAAAAATAAGGAGATCCGGCACCTCTGAAAAAGTAATGTAACCACTGCTTATATAAAAATAGCAACTTACATCATTTGCATCTATTTTTGTCTCCTAGGGTTGCATCGAAAGTGAACTCTTGTCCTGATCGTATGCCTTCGACACGTCACGAAGCCGTATACTGAAATGCGGATTATATCGCAAGCTATGGATGCCTGATTAAGTGCAGCGATACGAAAAGAGTGCGATTTGCGCACCTGTCGATTTTTTCTTTGGACTTATTCTGCAAAAGAATTGGAAATCTGTACAAAGAAGGCGGGTGTTAATAATTGCGCTACGCTGTCGGCAGAAACGATGAATTAGCAGAGAAGGCGTGCACGCAGGAAAGGAGCCGGTGGGTGGACTGGCCGAACCCAGTTCCCCAGCAGGTCGCTATGCCATCCCGAAGGGGTTTGGTCGCACCCCAGAACACCTTTCTCGAAAAGCTGATACGCCGAGCGAACAGTCAACGTGAGTATTTTTCGCTTCACTGAAGCATGACCATTAACAGTAACGACAACACGCTTGAGTGGATGATGATCAAATGAGCTTGTCAATTATGCTGCGGCTGCTGATGGTGGTGGTGGTGATGATTACGATGATGATAGTTAGTTAGTTAGTTAATATGCCAACTTATATAGCGCTATAGTCATAACAGGCCAAGATCAAGAGCGCTTTACATATTGCACTGATGATGATGATGATGATGATGATGATGATGACGACGACGACGACGAATACGACGACGTCAAATAATCTGGCTGGGATGTCCTGCGTTTGAAGTTGAATAACTATTTGGCTTTACACAGTCAATGCATTTCATCGCTCGTTGAGCAGCTTAAATTATATCTGGCTTCAGTTCTTTGTCACGGCGCAACACACGCCAGACGCTCAACTGGTACGGCTTTGAAAAATGTCAAGGGTTTATTTCACAATGCTTTGCAAAACGTTCGCAGGAAATTATGACCAACCAACAAAATGCCATGCGATCCCCTCCCCGCCAATGTAGTTTATGGTTGGCCCCGCCAGTCGAAGATAGCTTTGTACTGGTCGCCGTCGTTTGTATTTTGAGTACCAGTTGAACCTGGTGTAGTAAAGTAACCGTTAAATCAACAAAAAAGATAAATTTAAAATCTAGTACCTAATAGTTTTCCTAATGTTAAAAGAATTCGAATGAATGCTTGAAATAGACGGTGGACGCGAAATCACGACTTAGATCTAGATCTATTCTTTAGAAGTGAAACTAAAAGGAGTAAATATTGTAATTTAAAAAATTACGAAGTGACTTGCAAACAGACCCGCAAAAGTGAAAATCGATAAAAACTCATTTATGGTGAATTCCTAGAAAAGTAAAAGGAGAGCTGGAACGTTATTGCGTTTGATAGAACAACCAGCAAAGGATGCGCATTCGTTGACTGTCATCTATAAGTTACTGTATTTCTGCGGCAATAAATTATGGAATTCCAATGCAAAATAACATATTTGTTATTCAAATTTCCCCACTCTATTCCCAAACAGACATTGGGTGGAGGGGGCGGTTGCTGCTTTCGCCGCTAGGTGTCGCAGCAGAGTGTGACGACGACGACGACGACGACGACGATGAGAATGGATCGATGAGTCGCTCATCAGATGCTAAATATCAGTCACGTGACTCGACGGTGTTTACGAATATTCTTCAGTCCGCGAGATTATAGTAGATGTCAGGTTCAGTATAAAGTCTACACTCGAAGTAGATAACGGTTCGGTCTACAAAGTCCACACTTATAGTAAAAACCCGACTCCGTCCACAAATCTACACTTACAACAAATACCTGGGTCTGTCTACAAAGTCTACACTTATAATATCAGCAGCCTAGTCTACAAGACCACAACCAACAGCGATTCAGACGTTTGCTCGCGGATGTATCCGGGGTGGGGGGGGGTATAGAATCATCAGACGCTTTCACTTGCAAGGGAGTGATTCTCTAGGATGACAAGGATCAAGGATGACGCCGGATACGGTTAGTGAGAGGACGGATGAATTTCTAACGAGCAACGTCTACGCGGCTCGTAATAATTCAAACCGTTGTTAACGTTCTGATATCTTCATAATTCAAATTGAGCCACATTCAAACGAATATGAATGGCTTTACATAATAATAATAATAATAATAATAATAATAATAATAATAATAATAATAATTCTATTCTATTCTACATGACGATTTATATAGCGCAGTAGCTTAGCGAGGGCCAAAGTCAAGAGCGCTTTACATGGAACAATCGACAATAATAATAATAATAATAATAATAATAATAATAATAATAATAATAATAGGGCCTAATAATAGGGCCTAATAATAATAGGGCCTAATAATAATAATAGGTCTAATAATAATAATAATAATTATTATTATTATTATACCTAATAATAATAATAATAATAATAATAGGCCTAATAATAATAATAATAATAATAATAATAATAATAATAATAGAGCCTAATAATAATAATAATAATAATAATAATAATAATAATAATAATACTACTACTAATACTAATAATAATAATAATAATAATAATAATAATAATCATAATCATCATCATCAAAATAGCCTGTGTGAAAACCACTGTAATGGCCTTTATAATAATAATAATAATAATAATAATAATAATAATAATAATAATAATAATAATAATAATAATAATAATAAAAAATAATAATAGGGCCTAATAAAAATAATAATAATAATAATAATAATAATAATAAGGTTTAAAGTGATTCAGGAGGGTTTGCCCTGTGAGAGAGACCCCCTGTTGTAAGAATCACTGTCGTATTAATTCAGAAGATATCTGCCCATAATTATGATGAGTTATAAGTCAAATGATACGAACGTGAAAAATCTAATGCAGTTTCCGGCATCGGTCGCAAATTTTATCAGAGGCGCGATTCTTTGAGTCTTACGTAGCCCGGATATTTTCCACTGTAATCTTGACTGCTGCTGTAGGCCACAACTGCTTAGTTGAGTACCTGTTTTATTGTCCTATCGGACTTTAGAGCAACTTTGCATTTCAAAAATGAATGAAGTTTAGTCGACTTTCTATAATCTTTCTCACACTTCTTCTGAGGCAGCGTCACAGTCGCCTCATGCTTGGGGAAAAGTCGGAATCCTCCAACCCAATCCAGTCACCAACTTCTATAGCGCCACGGTACAATTGAACCGTTCTGAAAAGCAACTCTTGAAGAGCGTAGACCCAGTGGCGGCTCTACATGGAGGCCAGAGGACCCGCATCCCCTATTGAATGCCTGCCCCCTAGTGGCCCCCTTGTTGTGATCCTAAACTTACTACAACATACAGTACCTAGCAACAAATGGTTGGCTCCCATGCTTGGAAGTTGCCACTCCAACGCCCCCTCCCACACTTGCCAAATCCTGGAGCCGCCACTGCGTAGACCAGCTACCTCGTTCAAAGTACCGTTTCCTCAACACAGACAGTATTTACTATATAAGCAAGTAATTTGTCTTCATAAAGCGTAAACGTCAGCGGATGTAGAATACCTGTCTATGGCCACCGGAAGCAAAATGCGCAACGATATTAAGAATTATTATCGCTGTGTCGAACTTAAAATCATTGCCGACTTGTGTAGATATAGGCGACGCGCTGAACTAAGAAAAGTTCGGCTCCGTTTGGGGGCGGAAGGATGGCAGAGTGGGTTGCGTGCTGGAGCGTCATGCTGACGGAACGGGTTCAAGCCCCGTCAGTGCCCCTAGTGGCTTTCACACGGGCAGTAATGCCTTCTAAGCCACTTTAAATCACGCTAAGTAAGTAAGTAAGCTGTCCCTTTCCAGCCGCTCGTTCCTCTTGCGGCATTCTTTCACATTCAGTTCTTTTCAACCAGTTCCGGCCTGCCTGCCGTATTTAATGGGGATATTTCGGATTCACTGGAGCGGAACTATGCTTTGACGAAATCATCAATTCGCTTCAGTGGACGGCTGCAGCGAACCTAGTGCCTCGATCAAAAGACCAGGTAGCCAGCCATTTGGCAATTGGAGGCTGAGTGTGCTGTGTTTCTTTTGTCACCTCTGTTCATGCATCAGTTACGTCCGCTGTCAGGCACTTCAAAAGAAAACAGACCGACAACTAGGAAGGACTGCGCCTGGCAGAGGCGTAGCCAAGGGGGAGTTTTGAGGGTTAAACCCCCCTCTTTGGCTGCCGAAAACAAAATATTTCTAATGAGTTTCTATGCATTTTAAATTTTGGGGCGCGATTTTGAGAGGCAAAACACCCCTTGGCTACCTGGCTGTACAATGTAACACGGTTTATGAGGTGACGACGTTTTTTGCTTGTCATGCGAAAATCCTGGCTACGCCACTGGCGCCTGGAAAGAATCAACATCGAGGATCTACCTACCGACGTCAATTACCTCAATGACTTTGATTCCATAGGGTGGCGGAGGAGTGGAGGCGCAGGCAGTGGCGTCGCCAGGGTTACGAAATAGGGGTGCGCATTCACATTTTCGAGCAAAAAGTCTACAAGCGAAAAAAGGTCGATGGGGGTCTATGAGTTCTTGAAACATCCACGAATTCGGTTCCCTATCATCCTCCATACCCCCTAAATTTCTCAACGGTATTGGGAAAATTCCACGACTAGTCCCAGTAAGAATATGGGGTGGGGCGCACCTTCCCGTGCTCCTCCCCCCCGTGGCTACGCCAATGGATGTAGGTTGCGTGAGATGAAAACCAGAGGTGTAGTAGAATTGCTAAAGGGAGGGGGGAACGAAATCGAAGATCGACATTCAGTTGAACTTGTGACTGATTATTTCGAGTCCTCGTCATAGACGCTTAAAAATGGCGCGAAATCTGAAAATTCTCAATAACAAGTTGCCAACGGACTCTAACTGGAGCAACATCGAAAAGTCGGTTGTTGGTGTGTCTGGATGTCGGCGTATCTGTATGGATTGCTCAATTCAACAACGAATGATATAAATCATAGATTGCTGCTGCTTTCGTTAGCTATCGTGTCGTACCTGTATGATGTATCGACTGAGAAATTGAACAAATGATACATTTGCCATTAAGCTAACAATTATTGGTTTTTCCTCCATAGTCGGTCTTGCTCTTTCCCTCTGACTGATCTCGGGAATTACCGGGTCTGTTTGCGGGTGGATTTGAAGTACCATCGATTGATACCCTTGGGTATTAGAACTGGTGCTTGAATTCATTATTAATTAACGATTATTATTATTATTATTATTATTATTATTATTATTATACCGGAACCGATGACATCATATTGCGGTGTAGATCTCTAATTGGGAAAATCAAACTCAGTTAAAATTTCTCATAGTTTTATATTAGACAGACATGGGTGAGGCCAGAAGATTGAACAAACAATACAGTGTTGCTGCATTCTTTGATGGTACTCTGTCATTTGAACCTAAATGATGTGGCGATTTTCAACTCCATCAGTCCGGCGCTCTACCTGTATCCGGTGTCGTTCACTTGGTTCCCTCTAACGACTGCAATAGTGTGTTGTGGGGTCTCCCGGTCAATAAACTGATCGCCTGCAGTCTGTTTGTCAGGATCGTGTTCGGATGTCGTTGGCGCGAGCACGTACTCCACTTCGGATCGTCTTCATTGGCTAGTCCCTGAGCGGATTGTGTTCAAGAGATGCTGGCTGACGTACAGAGTGTGCTGCATGACCCGTACTGTCCGGAGTATCTCGCCTCTCTTGTAAAAGACACCGCAGTGCAGTGATAGGAGATCGACACTCCGTTCGAGTCGTGGGGTCAAACTTCAGGTTCCTCCTCCCTCCAAGACTCTCCAAGTTTGGAGAGAGATCATTTACACGGAAAAACTCTATCTTGTGGAACTCTCTTCCTGATCACGTCACCACGGCTGAAAACTTCATCAAGAGCTTAAAAACGCATCTTTTGGGTTGGGGTATATTGAGATGTTAAACGCTTTTGTTGTGGGCCTCAAGTTACAGCGCTACGTCCAAGAATGAATGAATGAATGAATGAACACGAACATGTCCTTAGTCAAGGTGATTGTCAAACGTAAAATCGTTCTAATCTTAAGTAATTTCTAAAAATGCGATGCTCGCTTCGGCTATAATAATGACAGATGAATAATAATAATAATAATAATAATAATAATAGTAATAATAATAATAATAATAATAGTAATAATAATAGTAATAAATGAATAATGAATAATAATGACAGATGAATAATTATATTTTATTCTCATCAGTGATTTCGTCTCATTTGCTCATTGCGAAGAATCGAGTCGACGTCAAAGACATTTTGGTGTACAAACTACCAGTGGCGATTCCAAGATTTCTTGGTGAGGGGGAATGAAATGAATGCATAGGAAATTGGTGAGGGGATGAAAAGAGAAGGAAAAAATCACTAAACTTTGCCGAAAAAGGCTGACAAGGAATTCCCCCCCCCTAATTTTACTACACTTTTACCCCAAAAATAGGTTGACAAGCAAAAAAGGTCATCCGCAGTTTATCCCCATAGTTTTACTAGACTTTTACCCAAAAATAGGTTTCACAAGCGAAAAAAGTCCGGAAGCCCGATGGGGGATACATCCCCACTCATCCCCCCACGTGAAACCGCCACTGCAAACTGCGTCTTACCTTGGTGGCCTCAAGGTTCTCAAATCCTGCGCCGTCTTCAAATTTGAATCGACGATTGCTTTACGAGAATTATATTTATTATTCCCGGAACGGGTTGCTTAGAAGATTAGAAGATTTATTCCCTTCTCTCTCCCCTAAGACGGCAACGGAAACGTGCTGATCGCTGCCAACAACAACAGGACCTAGATTAGATTAAAGATAACACCGACGCCGCCGCTGTTTAATTAACCAGATAAGAGATCGATTGTTCCTCGATAAGTTTACCTATTGGCGATTCGCGTGAATGCCGACGCGTATCGACCAAAGTGTTTGCATAACACGGAGGCGTCTCGAGACGATTTGTTAACAAACAGAGACGAACAGAAGAGACGGAACAAATCCAGTATTTCATACAAAAAGGGCGAGCACGAATTAATTAATCCATGGCTCGACGGCGACAATCAGTTTGACTTCGGATGTTAACGTGATGACTTGAAGTCGCGAAGATGCTGCAGAAGAATTGCAGCAGGGCCATATTAAGGCGGGGGGCTGAGCGGGTTGTAGCCCCCCCCGGCCCATCATGAAAATAGGCCCACCGATTTTCGAGATAACCTTTTTTTTGCTTGTCAGCACGATTTGGAAGGGAGATAACCTTTTTTGCTTGTCAGAGATTTTCAGTATAGGCGACGGCCTTTTTTCTCAGCCCCCCCGGCCCACTCAGACCTTAATCCGGCCCTGAATTACAGCGATCGAGATTAGAGGGGAACTCACGAAGAAATCAGAAACTGATGTCGTAATAGTCCTGGAAATAGGCACAATGAATATTCAGTAAGAAGCAAATGATGACGGCGATGGTGGTGATGACGATGGCGACCGTGATGATGATGGTAGTAGAGGTGATGGTAGTGATGATGATGATGATGATGATGATGATGATGATGATGATGATGATGATGATGATGAATTGCCGTGGTCACTGACGTACTGTACTGGGCCACAAAATGGGCCATGAAAATTGCTGACTTCAGGGGCCCATCAGTAACAGTTGCAACATCCCTCCTCAAGTTAGCCCAATTAATTATTAATGTGTGACCCAGTTTAAATGAATTTCATTGGACTAACTAATATATCTGCAAAAATCTTTTGATTTCTCTTCACGAGATGTTGCCATTGTGCCCACGTGCACATGGCCAAAATATAATGACACGTTGCTAGAGAGAGAGAGAGAGAGAGAGAGAGAGAGAGAGAGAGAGAGAGAGAGAGAGAGAGAGAGAGAGAGAGCCAGTGCGCCGCTGGCAGTGATTGTGAATTGCCATTTGCCAATGGGATGACGATGGTGGCAATGATGATGATGATGATGCCGATGATTATGGTGATAATGACTGAAGCAGTGATAAATCACTTCTCAATCATTTGAATCCGTTCAGAGGTTTTTGTGGTAGGTTGTGTTAATTGAGGGTTCCCATTGACTCCTCCACGCATCGTTGACTATATTGCATGCACCGCGGATCGTACGCGATAATAAATGTAGTCGCCAATGTTAGCAAGAGAGAGAGAGAGAGAGAGACAGGCAGACAGACAGACAGACAGAGATGAAGAGAAAGAGGAAGAGGAAGAGGAAGAGAAAGAGAAAGAGAAAGAGGCAGAGAAAAAGGAGGAGAGAGAGGAATGGAGAAGGAAAGAAAGAAAGATACGGAAAGAGAGACAGACAGAAAGAGAGAAGAGGAGAGAGCGAGAGAGATGAGAGAGACGGAGAGAGAGAGAGGCAGAAATAGAGAAAGACAGAAGGAGAGAGAGAAAGAGAGAGAGGAGAGAGGAAGACAGACAGACAGACAGACAGAGATGAAGAGAAAGAGAGAGAGAGAGGAGAGAGGAAGAGAAAGAGAAAGAGGGGAGAGAAAGAGAAAGAGAAGGAGAGGAAGAGAGAGACAGAAAGAGCGAGGAGGAGAGAGAGAGAGAGAGATGGAGGGAGGCAGAAAGAAAGACAGAAGGAAAGAGAGGGCGAGAGAGAGAGACAGAAAAAGAGAGAGGGATGAGAGAGATAAGTAGAGAGACAGACAGACAGAGGCGAGAGAAGAGAGAGATATAGAGAAGAGAAGGAGCATTGCAGGCAGTCACGCATTTTCCGTGGGGCGGCGTAGGGCGCGGTGCAAATGGAAGCGGTGATAGTAATTTTTCCCTGTGTAGAGGCGTCGTCGTCGTCGTCATCGTCCTCATCTATTAAATGGGACACGAACTGCCGGTCAAGTCTTCTAGATCACCGACCAGATTGGTCAAGTGGCCATTCAATTGTGCTCCGAGTCGATCACAATGTGTAATCGCTCGTCCCTCCCCCCTACCGGAGAACGGTTCCAGCGCCGCCGGACGACAGGCGACGCTTTTCACGACGTCACGCACCACCTCGCTTCTATTCACCGTGGTCCAGCAGCAGCAACAGCAGCAGCAGCAGCAGCGGTGATGGTGGTGGTGGAGATGCGTGGAGGTGGAGGTTAATTAATTATCCCCGCGTAATGGGGTTCTTGTGTGACTCTGGTGAAGCCTGCCACTCCGCTTCGGTTGACGATTGCATGATAAGCTTGACAATAACAAAATATTAGAATTTAACTGCCGATCGTAACAGGCTAGTACAACAATAGCAGCAGCAGCAGCAGCAGCAACCGTATTGATCAAAGGAACGCGGAATCGTAGACGGCTAAGTCAATAATTTTATAACGCGTCGCTTTATAATGAATTCTTGGTAGACATGGGCGCCCACAGAAATTTTTCCAGGACATAATGGTCATGGCTAAAACATAATGGTCATGGCTATGCCACATAAATTTTTCTAAGAGGGGCAAAACATATCTTAACACAATGGTCCCGGTTAATATTTTAGCAAGGTTTTCAAATTTCAAAGGGAAATATTGGCATTTTTATTTTCCCGGAGAGGCAAGTGCCACCTCTTGCCCCAATGTGCGGGCGCCCATGTTGGTAGAGGCTGTATCCAAGAATGTTTAGCGCCTACGGATCGAGATAGAGGGAACGGGAATAAAGTGCTATCTTTTCATTTCCCCTAAATTCTCTGGGATTTTTCATTGATTTCTAGCGATGATGAGCGTCTGATATATATATATATATATATATATATATATATATATATATATATATATATATATATATATATATATTCTGATCCAGGAGAAAGTAGCCAGTTGTTGTCAAATTGAAATGGGAATCGATTAAATATTTCCAGTATTCGAGACTTCATGACATTAGGTTTTTGGAGATCAATTTAAGAGCTGAAGTTCAAATGGGATCAACTGATCTTGATACACACACAGTGCAGAGCAGAGATGGAAATGGGCTACACGGGTCAAGAGTTCAAATAGTTACAAGGATCTGGGGGTAGTTTCGAGTGACCCGTTGCCACCAAGGGTACAAATTACTTTCGGTCTGTTGCTATTCCATGTGACATGTTTCTAATACACACTTACTGTATTAAACCTGTGGCGTATCGTAAGGCGATGCACATAATGACATACAGCATTGCATGAACTCTCCTCTGCCGTGGTGAGATTTATGGTAGTTCGGAGGCATTAGCGGTTCCACATGGGGTACCGGGGAACCCGTGCCCCCTATTGAATGCCTGCCCCAGTGGCCTCCCTGTTGGGACCCTATACTTACTACTACATACCAATCAACATATGGTTGGCCCATGTTTAGAAGTTGCCACCCCAACGCCGCCCTCCCCACTTGCCAAATCCTGGAACCGCCACTGTCGAGGGGGTAGGGTGGTGATGGTGGGAAACTGTCATCCCACTCTATACTGAAATGCTTGGCTTAACTTTAACATTACCGTTATTAGCTTATTACACATAAATCATTGCAAATTTGGAGAATCTAAGATTTTGAGAGGGGGAGGGGAATTTCCCCATCTGGCCTGTATGCAACACTGGACTTGCATCGGAGGCCAATAAGCCCTGCTGACAAGCACCGTGCTCGGGGATGTTACTTTTGAGGTGAGGTGAGGAGAGATATTTAACCTGCTTAAAGAATATTGTCACCAGGGGCGTAGCCACGGGAGAGGAGACATTTCGGTATGCATACCCCCAAATCAGGCTACCTTAAAATGTTTAATGAGTTTTTTAAAAGATTTTCAACGCTTTTACAGATTTATACCCCCCAACCCCAAGTCACATTATACCCCATCGCCCAGATCAAATTCCTGTCTGCGCCCCTGATCGTCACTAACATTGATGACTGTAGCCAGTGAGAAAAGGCGGCATGGGCGATGTTTCCGTTTTGCTTAAGTCATGTTGGAGTTGCCGGATGTGTTGGGGGTTGACCCCCCTACAGCTAACTTTGCAACCCTCCCAATAATCGCATATCGGGTACATACAGTATCTGTCATTCACTGAATTTCAGTCTTCAACCCCCCTCCCCCCAGCTCAAATTTCACAACTCCAACACTGTCTAGGAGTCAAATCTTTACTCAAAACACTTATATCAAGTGCCACTTATTTTAGACAATCATCGCCATGATATCTGCCTATATAGGCTGTCTTCAGGACAGGATCCATCATGCTGCATCAGAATTTTAGAATCAACTCAACATCAACAGGTGAACGAAGAGATAAAAGCTAATAGTGATTTAGAGTGGCTTAGGAGGCATTACTGTCTGTGTGAAAGTCGCCGCTAGAGGGTGCTAACGGGGCTTGAACCTCTCGCTCCATCAGCCTACCGCTTCAGCGCCTAACCCACTCTGCCATCTTCCGCTCATAATATCTCCTACTCTCCTGCAAGTTATTAAAAGAACGTATGGATTAGTAATATTTCTCAAAAATTGTGCCATGCTGGTTTTCAAGGTGAGGTTCGATATATCTCGCCTTTTGGCAGGTAAGCCGCTAAGGAGTCTGTAATTCGCCCTCGGACATACAGTCGCTCCGGAATAGACTACAACCGAAGACATGAAAGCGTGATGGATGGGGAGAGAGAACGTGGAAGATGTTTTACGTCATCTTGGACGGGGGGAGGGAGGGGCGGCGAAGGAGCTCACTCTCGCTGGCTGGTCAGCAGTGGCGTAGCGTGGGGGTGCCAGGGGCGACCGAACGGGGCGCAAAATTATCGGGAAGGCGCGAAAGTTTGTTTGATATTTTGGGCCGCAAAATAAAAATTAATCGAGAGTGCAAATAAGAGAAAGAATCAAATTAAAGTAAAACTGAAAAGCAATACACCAAAAGTGATTACACGAAATAGCTGATGATCCTTTTTGCACGTCAGACTTTTTCTAAAGTTAAAGGTCGCCTGTACCAGTTTTGCCCCCGGGCGCCGCCAGCCCCGCTATGTCACTGCTGGTCAGCAGACAGCTCTGACCCCAGCGCAGTGAATGGCCTGAGAAGAGAGTCCGCCTATAGGTCGGTTGTCGCAGCGTCGATGATGGATTGGAGGATGATACGACGACGACGACGATGATGATGACGACTGTGATGATAATTATGATGCTGACGACGACAACGACGACGACGACGATGATAATGACGACTGTGATGATAATTATGATGCTGACGACGACGACGACGACGACGATGATGATGATGATGACGATGATGATGATGATGATGATGATGATGATCGAACGATAATGACCGGTGACGCTATACGTGAAACAAGCAACAAATTATCGTTGTGTTCCTTTAGATTTAATGCCCGCGAACAGATAATGACCGGTGACGCTATACACTGTAGGCATTTCACGCAACAAATTATTGTAAACTGAACGAAACGATTTAGATTTAATAGGAAATCACACACACACACACACACACACACACACACACACACACACGAAGCAGTCCAGTGGCCTATTAATTATTGGAGTCATTTGGGATTATTATTATTATTATTATTATTATTATTATTATTATTATTATTATTATTATTATTTGAAAGTTCCGCGGAAAGCAACTGAGTTAAATCTCTGGAGTGTCACGGATATTCGTATTATTACTATTATTTACGACAATTTATATAGCGCAGTAACATAGCTTGGGATAAAGTCAAGAGCGCTATACATAGGAGTAATTTATAAGATTTCTTAAATAAACGTGTTTTTAGGAGTTTCTCGAAGCAGCCAACAGAATTCCCATTAATCACATCGCTCGACAGGGATAGGATAGGATAGGATAGGATAGGATAGGATGGGATAGGATAGGATGGGATAGGATAGGATGGGATAGAATAGGATTAGATAGGATGGGATAGGATAGGATTAGGATAGTTTCGTTCTGTGACGATAAATTCTACGTTTGCGTCGTTCAAAGCACCCGTTTCGACTGAAACGCGTTCAGACGTGTGCCTTCCTTGTTACTTACTGGCCGAAGTAGTATCGTGATAAGAATCACAGATAGACATGTACAGGTCGAAGACGTCAACAGAAGACGCCTGGTTTGCACCTGTGACGGCGATGAAAGCGCCTGATCACAGCTGACCCTAGAGTCAACGACGTCCACTATAAAATCCACGATTTTAAAATACAGTAGAACTTCGTTATAAAGGACTCGGTACAGAGGCGTCATTTGAAGGAGCTGGGGGGCAGTGGCCCCCCAAGGAAATAAAAATATTAATTTATAATGTACTAATGTGCCAAAAATTTTAAAAATTGCCAAAAACTATAAAAAATTGCAAATTTTCCAGGCCCTAAAATTTGCCAAAATTGCTCAAAATTTGCAAAAAAAAATTGCAAAAAATGCCTAAAATTTGCCGAAATTTGCCCAAAATTTGCCAAGATTTGTCAAAAATTTGCAAAAGATTTTCTCGCCCCCAAGAAAAGTGACTCGGTAATAACTCACACACGGTTATAAAGTACCGCAATGTACGCAGGGCCGAATTAAGGTCCGAGTGGGCCTGGGGCTGAGAAGTAAAAAAGGTCGCGGCTTCCAGAATTTGAAAATTTCCCCTGGTAAAATTTTCTGCCGCCTTCACTGAAAATCTTGAAAATCTCTGACAAGTAAATAAAAGGTCGATGCTTGAAAAACGGTGGGCCTATTTTTAATGGTGGGCCTGGGGCTTCAGCCCCCTCAGCCCCTGCCTTAGTATGGCCCTGAATGTACGCCTACGTTCCCGTGTCATGCGCTGCCGCATTGGATGGCATTGGATATAGCGTCCCTCGAATATAGCGTACTCAATTACAGACACACAAAGTACGTTATAACGAGGCTTTACTGTATCATCGGTGAATTAGCTGCGCTTTTGTTTCATTATCATTTCAATCAATAAATCAATCAATTAATCAAACAGCGAACTTCCATAGCGCCACTATCATAATGCTCAGGGCATCAGCCGGTGACGCACCAAATCCAAATCGCATAATATCCAGGTAAAAGATCAGAAACACAGCGGAGAGCAATCTAAGGGGGATAAGCCAAGTCAAACAGCTCAGTCGATACCTAAAATGTCTTCAATCGTGTATAAGATAAAGATACTGTAGTTAATATATGACCAGTGGCGGCTCTAGGATTTGGCAAGTGGGGAGGCCGTTGGGGTGGCAACTTCTAATCATGGGGGCCAACCATTTGTTGTTTAATGTATGTAGCATTAAGTATAGGTCCCAACTGGGAGCCACTGAGGGCCAGGCCTCCAATGGTGGCAAGGCCCTGCCACTGTGGAGCCGCCACTGTATGTGACGGAATGACAACTCATACACCACAGAAATAATCGTGCGAAATAAAAGCACAAAATTGACCGTGTGCTTTCATTCAATTGTGATTTTTAACGTGGAATAAAATTCAACTTTACCTCGTTTGCAACACGCAGACCGTAATGTCTATTTAACATAGCCCAATACAGCGCCATATAAATGAATACTTTTGTGACTGTTTACTTTGGATCTAAGCTAATAATAAATCAATTGCGTCATCGCCGTGGTAACGTTCCATATGCTAATGACGTTAGGACGTGGAGCAACATTGAAACTTGTAAAATTATCCATTTATCCAATGGCGTAGCGATGGGGGCATGGCCAACCGCCCCCGGGTGCCGAGGAGGGACGCCAAATTGATGACCAAATTTTTTAATAGGATAGCTTTCTTTACTACGGTTGAATGTGAAGAATTTGAACTCATGGGCACACTGACCTTTGCCCGGCCGACAACCCACCTTGTCTATAGCTATTTCAAGAAAGATTAAGCGCATATGAAAAAGCAGCTACTACTGTACCACTTTCCAGAGCGCTATATATATTTACGAGATTTTGCTTACTTACTTATGTATGTGACTTAATTAGGCGATATAGGTCTAGTCGATGATGTTTTTTGCTTGTCAGGATTTTTCGGAAATTGAGGACGCCACTGGTGCACTTTGACATTAATTGTTAGTTTTGCATAGGTTCTATTAAACCACGTGTTGCAAGCAAGATCAGTCATCAAGACATAACGATTTTAAAATAAACTAGCTGTTAACCCGTCAAAAATGACGGGGAAAATTGGCTATTTCCTACCCGATTTATTGCAAAAGTTCATCTAATTACATAATATATAGGCCTAACAATATTTTAAATCTGAAAATGTCAAGTGAATGCGTGACTATCTTTTAAATTTATAACCAATGCAAAATTAAGGTTTTGTATAATTAATTATAGGCATATAGCGATACCTTGGAACAAAAATCTTAAAATATTTAATAATTAAATGGATTTATTCAAAAAATGTCAGGTGATTTAATGCTGAAAACGCATCGATAATATTCTTTTTGAAATTTCGGCATAACTAATTTCGTGACGATTGTCACCAATTTCTAGAACTTAACCCTGACGACCTTATCTGCTTGAACACTTTTTATTTCAATGTCCATCAATTTAAGTCCCAAAACACTAAAATAAACAATCTTGTCGACAGAACATTTTTGGAAATAATAAGAAAAATAAGAAATATTTATGAGTAGGCCCGTTTCCCATATGCAACATGGTTAATCCGGCTCTGCCAATGTGCGAACGCCCAAACCTTATCTGCGAACACTTTTATTTTCACTTGAAAACTGATCGCCAACGCCCAAATTCCGGAACCCTGACTGCGCCACTGTGTGTGTGTGTGTATGTGTGTGTCATCGAGCGTTCTGGTGTGTGTGTTCTGTAGACAGCAGTTTCATTCTCGTGAATGCTCGGGTCGTCGACCATCCGATCGTCTTCTGTAACGACGGTTTCGTCAAACTGTCCGGGTTCGCTAAGGTCGAGGCGATGCAGAGACCGGCCTTCTGTCCCTTCATGCACGGAGAGCTGACGAACAGGGAGACGCTGAGACGTCTCGAAAATGCCTTCGAAAATCAAGAACAGGAACAAGTCGAAATACTTCTCTACAAGAAGAGCAGTGCGTATGCGAATCAAACACAGTTGTTGTTTTTGTTGTTGTTTTTGTTGTTTTTTTGTTGTTGTTTTTGTTGTTGTTTTTGTTGTTGTTTTTTTTGTTGTTTTTTGTTGTTGTTGTTTTGTTGTTGTTGTTTTTTGTTGTTGTTTTGTTGTTGTTGTTTTTGTTGTTGTTTTTGTTGTTGTTTTTTTTGTTGTTTTTTGTTGTTGCTGTTTTTGTTGTTGTTTTTGTTGTTTTTGTTTTGTTGTTGTTGCTGTTGTGTCTATTTAAAGAGGCGTGCGTCAAAAGACGATGGGTGTCTGGCTCCTCCTTTCTCATCCGTAGCTGCTTCTGCACAATATTTAGATGGCTTTAAGCTGTTATGCATGATGACCCAATGGGCGTCCGCAGAAATTTTTCCAGGGGGGTGCAAAGCAGGGTCTTGTAACGAAAGAAATGAAAACATTTTCCAACGGGTGCAAGTTCATCGGATTCTTACATAAATTCATATTTTAACTTAGTAGTATAGGTTACTTTTTCTTGTAACTTTACTTTTTTCATAACTTCACAATGTTTCCAGGGGAGTGCAATTGCATTCCTTGCATCTCCTCCGATACAGGAACGTAGCTAGGAATGGACTTGAGGCGAACTCAAACCCCTAAGCCTGAAGCTAGCCCCCCAAATGAATTCAAGCCCAAATAGCATTGCGGGTTCAAAGGGAAGAAAAGAGAGTGAACCTTGAGCTTCAGCCCCCCCCCTAAAATCCTGCCAATGCCTAGCTACGTCCTTGACTCCGAACGCCCATGATGACCCTCTAAATCTTTCTCCTCGATGGTGACTTTTAGTCCGTTCCCACGTAACTCCAATTCTTGACCTGCTCCCTTCCTCCCTTCTTCACAAGATGCATCATCACAGAGCGCTTATCTGCGTTGAGAAGTTTCTTACTGATAAATAATTATTAGGCCTATGTTTGACCGTTGTTTCGTGACACTGAATACGGCGTCCGTGTTATCGTAGATTCGCCGCGCTGTTAACCCCTTAACCGTGTATTTAACTGTAACTCAATGTAAAATGGACGGATATATCCGGGATCCCCAGTTAAGGGGTTAATTTGCAGCATTTTGAAAATATCTTTTGGTTGAAATTACCGTTTGTCGGAATCAATCGACCCTTTTTTCCAACAGTATTTTGAAGGCTGCTGGTGCCTCTCGATTGCTATGGCGCTATACTATTGTTGGAACCATGGGCGTCCGCTGAAATTTTTCCAGGGGGTGCAAAACAGGGTCTTATGACGAAAGAATTGGAATAGAGGGGTGCAAAACAAGGTTTTGTGACGAAAGAAACAAGTAATTTTACTTTTTTCATAACTCCACAATTTTTGCAGGGGGGTGCAATTGCACCCCCTTGCTTGCACACCCTTCCGGACGCCCATGGTTGGAACGAATTTTACTGGAATGAAATCGACGCATGGCATAGATTGAATACCGTTTTAATCACCTTAACTGATAGCGACTCTGCAAAGCAGAGCCGATCAGCGAGTGCGCTTTTCACTGACTGTCTGGCGTTGCTCTGCACAAACGGGGCTTTGTAAATTACCGTAATGCTGACTAGAGGGTTAACGGGTTTCATCGATCACAATCTTTCGTCCGAAGACCGTACCTTGCGCTCGCGTATAAATATTTCACAGCTCTCACCTGATTAAAAAAAGAAAAAGATTGAATGTAGAAATAGCAGCAGACGTTAGTTACCCGGTGCGCGGCTACATCGCCCGCCTCGAGGCAAGAACACTGACTAAGAGCGATGTCGATTTAGGAAACGCATTTACGCTTAATGAGTTCTGCTTACCATGGGAGGTGGGAACTTGTCTGTAGCAATGTTAGCCCCATGGACGTGACCGCCCCTCCTACAGTGGGGTCGGAGGGAGCATTTAGCCCCCTTGAAATGCGAATCTATTTTGGTAACTACCAATGTTTTGGCTTCTAGCCAATATTTTCACGCTAAAACACTACTCAATTAAAGTATAGATTTCCTGATTCTGTTTGGATTCTATCTGGCATCCTGGCAAACTTTTAAAATTATTGTAAAATCTTGCATTTGAAAACCTTGCTAAAATATTATCCATGATCGCAGTGGCGGCTCCACAGGAGGAGCCCGGACCCCCTATTGAGTGCCTCACCCACAGTGGCCCCCCTGTTGGGACCCTATACTTAATACTACATACTTAACAACAAATGGTTGGCCCCCACTTGATTAGAAGTTGCCACCCCAACGCCCCCCCACTTTCCCAAATCCTGGAGCCGCCACTGCATGATCGTTGTGTTTTGCCCCTGGAAAACTGTCCGTGGGCGCCCATGGTCTTAGACGATCAAAACGGCATTTAAAATCACCCCAACCGCAAGCGAATGGGGTGGGATGGGTGAAATGAAATTCGATGGGGGTGGAGTGGGAGAGCGCGAAGTCTTTTCGTCTTTGAAGCTATTTTTGTGTACATGGGAGTGACAAATGAGAACTGTATAAATGAGATATATATATATATATATATATATATATATATATATATATATATATATATATATATATATATATATATATACGAAGATGCGATATCACAATGTGTCGTTTCAAGGCTAACGACCTAAGCCGGGTTTCGATCGATCGGTTGACTTCGGCGCCAGAAACTAAAAATAGATCCGGTTCGAAGCGACCGAGATAAGTTACCGTTGAACCCCATTCGCCGATTTGTTTGTTTAGTGTCTGTTTCTAGAGAGTTCTCTTCGTATCTCAACAGGTCTTGCCAGCTTCGCGTTTCCTATCTTCATCTATTCTCCGAAGAACTGAAGATAATATATTCCATTTTCGAGCACCGCCAAACACTATACGTCCCTCCTTTTCTATATTCGTTCGTGATTTGACGAAACGGCTCCGGGCAAGTCCGCGGTACACAGATTGGCTGGCAGAGTCGCTCTTCTTCTCCGACTACATATACACCGCTAATTCTCTCCCCCTGATCGCTTCTCTTCATTCGCCGAATGAACAGGAGGAGAACATATCGGATATATGTATATCAGTCTTTCTTCATCCTCCTTTCTATCCGTCGATCTGTCTCTCAACCTGTTATTAGGCCTTTCCAAATGAATGAGAGATTTAGAAGAAGATCCATAGAAAGAGGATAATGATAATGCATCGCAGACTGCGATTATCTCTTGCTATACGTCGCCACACATGATATTAGCCTATACAATAAGGATGATTGCTATTCGATGTATAGTCTGAACTGATATCCTGCCTAGATTATAATCATCTCGGTGGAGACAAGGGCGGATCTGTAGGGAGCCCGTGGGCATGTGTCCTAAACCCTCCCCAAATTGTTTTTTGGCGTCGCTTACGTCTCATTGTAAGAATTAGCATTATAAAAGGGTTTCGCTGATTTCAAATCAGTGGCCTGTCACTTTCAGCGCTTCAAATCATATATCGCATGGCCTATATATATATATATATACTTATATATACAATGCGATATATATATATACGCATTGTCTATATATATATCGCATATATCTATATATATATATATATATATATATATAAGTCTGAAAAGTTCCTCGAAAAGCAATAGCGTTGAATCGTAGCAGTGATTGACAGTCATTGAAAGAGGAAGTTTCCCTCCTCTCGTTTCCGGATTGCTGGGCAAGACGACGACCAAGTTCGCTAATGAAACAAAGAGCCGCTTGACTGCCAATTTACTCACTTACTTTTGCACGGTCTAAAATGGCCTATTATGATATATATTACTGCCTGTGCGAAAGCCACTGAGGGCATTAACGGGGCTTGAACCCGTTCCGTCAATCCGTCGCTCCAGCGCGAAAACCCACTCTGCCATCTCTTTCGACCCCAATCGCACCTGAAGCGCCTAACGCGTTTCAAGTGCAATTGGCCGTCAGGCGCTGACGGAGTTTGCTGTTTTCTGACAGCAGCGGCGGCGGCTCCAGCTGCAAAAGAAGTGGACGCCAAATATTATATACATGCATATGGCGGCGACTGTGTACGCCACGGTTCCATCCTATATATCAGGTTTCGTTCGGACTTTCCAAAGGATAAGGATCACATATAATCTGGTCTTCTTTCATAATTTATATCATATTATTATATTATTATTATAATATATATAATGTTATAATTATATATTATATATAATTTAGTGCTGTCCTTTAATCGCGATTAACGCGCGATTAACGCGTTAATCTGTTCTTAATCGCGATTAATTTTTTAATCACGATTAAAATTAATCGTATCATAATTAATCGCCTCATATTTCTCTACAGAAACTTTAAAAAAAACTGAGCTTGAAAGTGATAACGTCACGAGTTTTTGTTTAAAGTTGACTGAAATGGTAGATGCATTATGTTTATAGGCCTACTAATTGAATTCAGAAAGTCTGGTTGGTCTGCAACTGGTGCATTTTTTATTTCAATTTAATTACTGCTTCGGGACCAGAATAACGTTGCTAAAGAAAATGCGAATAATCGCGATTAATTGCGATTAAATAAATTAATCGTTGAACAGCACTAATATATATATATATATATATATATATATATATATATATATATATATATATATATATATAGTAGTGTGTGTGTGTGTGTGTGTGTGTGTGTGTGTGTGTGTGTGTGTGTGTGTGTGTGTGTGTGTGTGAACTACGTTCAATCACTGAATGTATAATAAAGCGGGAGAGAATAGGTTGGCATGCAGTCCTCAAATTCAGGTCACATGAAAAGTCGCGTTGTCATGCAAATTGTACAACTGATCGATGCTCCTGAGTGACGGCCTCTGCGGCCGATCAAGGGCGCTGGTCTCTGCCAACCTCACGTCGGCCAAATGCCAGCGACGACGACGACGACGACGACGAGACGCCAGCTCTGCCATTGTTCAGTTGCCAGGATCCGAGACTCTGCAGAGAGAGAGAGAGAGAGAGAGAGAGAGAGAGAGAGAGAGAGAGAGAGAGAGAGAGAGAGAGAGAGAGAGAGAGAGAGAGAGAGAGAGAGAGAGAGAGAGAGAGAGAGAGAGAGAGAGAGAGAGAGAGAGGGAGAGAGAGAGACTGGCTTTTTTTCTATTAGAAAGATTACCTAGAACTCAATTCCCTGTCGTTGTCCCAGTTCTGGCAAAATGAAATTGGAAGCCCGTATCCGACCAGTCTCTGCCTTTCCGCTGAGACCGTTAAATCGTGCTTTTCGGCCGGCGGCCGTTGTGCTCAGTCGAAGAGGCAGAATTTTCTAGAAGTCTGGCTGAGAGTCGGCTAAAATTTCGAGTGGTCCTTTGGGACAGAAGACAAACGCGACGATGCCGCTGTTCTGCAAATCGTAAAAGTGGTTGCTTAGCAGAGAGTTATCATAACAGAAGACCGTTACGGTGTCTTACGGATTCTTAGAATCTATGCGAGAAAGCAACGTTTTGGGGTGGGGTAGTAGGGTGGGGTGCATACCTTGCTGAATGAACAGAAATGGTAGTTTTGATGATTGTCTCTATAGGGGAAAATGTGCGTCATGAAATTATTGCAGTTGTGGCTGTAAGGTCGTATTAAGGAACAGCTCCATTAGGGAATATGTCAGAGATGTCCATGGGTTGGGTTAACCCATGGGTTGGGTTGGGTTGGATTGGGTTGGATGAGACTTTTCCATATTAACGGTGGGTTGGGTTGGATCAAAAAATAAGTAATGGTTTAAGAAACTGTAATGTATTACAGTGGGTTGGGTTGGGTCAAGTAAACCTATTATCGGCATGGGTTGGGTTGGGTTGGAGATTTGATGGGTTGGGTTGGATTAGGTTTTAAAAAAATGGACCCATGGTCATCTCTAGGATATGTTACCGGGATAAATCTCCGTACGAGTCCATTAGGCCTACGCTGTCCCAGGACAGTACAGACGGATGGACCCTAGGATAAAAGGAAACCACGCCTATTGTAAAGACGGCGGACGACAGGATTGTTGCAGTTGGGGTGTTGATGTGCGTTTTAAAAACTGCGTTTTCGATTGGAATGAAGTGTCGCAAGCGTAGAAATTGCCAGTCAGACCGTTGATAATGTTTCGGGAATTTATTATTTTGCGAAGACATTTTAATGAGACAGAGAGAGAGAGAGAGAGAGACAGACAGAGACAGAGACAGAGAGAGAGAGAGAGAGAGAGACAGAGACTGGGTTTAAAAGACATAAAGTTCAATTATTTTCAAAGACTCTGTGAAGAAATGCTCTGCAAAAGTTCTGTTCGCTGGTCCACTTCTTCTTTACTCGATCTGCCGAAAGATTTGAAATATTAATTTTTCCAGAAATACGTCATCATTTTTAACTCTCTTCCAGAAGGGTAACAGTCCATAAATACTCGGACTGTCTGTCAGACTGGATCGTTCGGACGAGGATGGCTAGGGATGCGGAGCACAGGTGTTACGTCAACCGCAAGATGAATGAAGCTTAAATAACTAATGAAACGAATCTACGCTGACCTCAGAATGCACGCATTAAGAGGATCCCCCCCACCGCTGCTGCTGAGCGCGTTCGGTCGAGGAAGCGTTCAGAACAAATGGGAAATAATTTTTCAAAGACTTCCAAAACGAAGTAACGAACGAGAACGCAAAAATGGTAGAAATACCAGATGCCGGGGATTTTTCTACACCCCCAGCATGGGGGTTGGACCCGCCATCCCCCAACCCGGTTTGTGACAGACACCCCCTGCCGCTACACCCTTTCCGAGGGGTGGTGTTGGCTATCACCGAAGCAGACTGATGTTAGAACTATTCATTTAAAATTATTATAAAATGACATCCATTTTCAGATTGACTCGTGTACAGTAGTCACGGTCAACGTCAATCCTACTGGAGTAGTTTTGGTATTCATCATTCATTGTCGTGATTATCTTTGGAAGCTTTAGAATTTTGATGATTCGGCGTAGCCGTGCAGTGCACTGTCCTTCATTCATATCTATATTCTATGGCATCTCTGCTTGTTTTTTATAGCAATTCTATGTTTGATGCTGTTACGGCAACATTCAGCATTCCGCTACTTTACTTTCTTGACTTGTATTTTCCTTTTTCCGGGGGCCAAGCATCGAAACCCCAAGCCGCCACTTCCCCATGTAAGTAAGTTTAAGTAGCAATATTAATGTAGTGTTTGAACAATGTTGACTAGACTATTTAAATACTATTGCAAATAGTTGAGCTTAAACACTATTTAAAATAGTTTTCCAATAGCCAATTTCGCAACTATTTAAATAGTATTTAAATACTATTTAATTTTTTCAATGTCAAAATGAAAACTGTATTATCATTTATCACTGACGAATGTTATAATCTAAAAGCACTGTCACTAGTTATCTGCACGATCACATTGATCACAGTCACCTGTTAGGTTATTCACCAAAAGTCTTGATTAATCTTGAGGAGCAGCAGTTTCTCAAATGTTTTGTCATCCGCTTTGAGATGATAACATAATACAACTATTTAAAATCAAGTATTTATAAATAGTGCTAAACTATTTATAAATACTATTTAAATAGGTAAGTTCGCTAACTATTTAAAATAGTCGCTTAAATAGTTCAGAACTATTTAAATAGTATTTAAATAGTATTGACTATTTCAATAGTCACAACACTGTTAATGTGTTAACTAGTCGATTGACTGCGTGAACACGTACATTACATAATTAAATAACTAGTTCTGAATAGCCAAGATTTGAGACGTTTCTTGAATGTGTCGAGTGATGGAGACTCCTGGATATCTGCAGGAAGTGATGAAACACTGGACTCTGGACACTTGACACTGGACATTGACAGCCTCTGCAATTATGGAACACCCTCTCCCCTCCACTCCCCTCCTTGAACGCAAATTCCTGCGAAAATGCCTGCCAGCTGCCAACTAAAGGACAGCAACACAAATA
The DNA here is from genome assembly GCA_018105865.1 of Metaphire vulgaris. Taxonomy (NCBI): domain Eukaryota; kingdom Metazoa; phylum Annelida; class Clitellata; order Crassiclitellata; family Megascolecidae; genus Metaphire; species Metaphire vulgaris. The sequence goes on from CM030850.1 coordinate 7,732,969, forward strand.
AGCCAGCGGCTTTGCGACTGATTAAGATCCTGCTTGTTATGCAATCTCATGTCCAGCGTTGTGCCAAATAATTATGCGCTGTTTTACAGAAGGAAAAAAGATTTCTTCCTTTCAGAGTTGAACTCGGTCATAGATTTTCAGTTTCGTCGCTTCTAGAATCTAGATCAGGATACCAAAATTCCAGAAATCTCTCGGTAGAATAAATAGATCACTGATAATTAGGGGACGGAAGATGGCAGAGTGGGTTACGTGCTGGAGCGTCAGGCTGACGGAGCGGATTCAAGCCCCGTTAGTGCCCCTAGTGGCTTTCACACAGGCAGTAATGCCTTCTAAGCCACTGTAAATCATGCTAAGTAATTATTCGAACATATCAATAGTCTATTCTTAAAATCTTTTCAAAGAAATTTTGGTCAAGCGCGTTTTGAAAAGCTGATCAAATCCTCGATTTTAGGCCTATCCCCAAAATGCCGATGAAAGTCGTTTTAATGTGTCCAGAAATTCAATCTGGATTTAAAGTGAATAATATAAGACGAAAGATAGGCCTACTATTTGGCTTACATTGGTTCCTATTCTGGCAAAATACGAAATCTGAAGACATTTCAATGTCGTCTCAAGCAATTAAGGGGTGGGAAGATAGAAGAGTGGTAATATCATTGGGCAGGCATGCCGACGGAACGGGTTCAATCCCGTAGGAGCCCCTAAGGTCGACTCAGCCTTAATCGCTAGAGGGCGGTAGTAACATCAAAATGAGTAGCAATGGCAACATTGCGAAAGTAACCATAGGTTCGGCGGAAGAGACTGGCCACCGTCCGCCGATGTATGGCTTAGCCAGTAGCCACCTATGGGCTGTTGGCTACAAAATACGGGGATCAGCACCGGACCCTACGGGCATTGAGCCTACGGGTGAAACCTTTACTTTTTACCTAAGCAATTTGGCTGAATAGCCATGAAAAGCCTTTCATAAAATTAGTCCTGCCACTAGATCAGGGGTAAATCTGGGGAGTTCGAAATATAATTATTTTCCTGCAGATACTTTTTGATGCCCATCACATACAGCAGAAAGCGTAAATTTTAACTGCATTGCGTTATCGCGAATTAAAAATTTCTTGTTTATCGAACATTGATCGATAGAGTCTTGGAATGTGATCTGGAGGGGGACTGAAAAATAGAAAACCGTATACATTTTAAATCAATTATATAAATGTGTGACACCCGCCTGCGTGGACAGAGTCGCTACCAAAAGCCTGTCTTAGGCTGTCTGCACACGTTCCTTGACCCGTAATTACCAGTGTTTAGTCTAGGCCTTCTCTTGGGAGGAATCCCCCCCAGTTTGAATTTTCTCCCAAATTTTTTTGGTATTTTGGCAAGTAGTATGACCTCCCCAATGTCTGTTCCTAACCCCCCCCCAAACAAAAATAAAATAAACTCCCCTTAATGTCTAGGTGGCTAGAATAACCACTGCTTGAGGACTACTCGAAAACTTTTGTCGATCTCAGCGAAGACGCAGTTTTTCTCGAGGAATTCAAGTCAAGGCCATCATCTTATTCATGAAGCCGCAGAATACTTCCCCTTCCCTGCAAATTTGGCCATTCGACGGAACATCGGACAAACTAATTGGGCCGATAATCTCTGTCTGTCAACTCTGCGAACGTCGTATACGTGTTCGAAATGAGCGCGCCTAAACTAGGCAGACGACGCAGAGAGAATCCATCTCGATAAATGTCACCGCTGGAGTGACGAGCCAGCCAGTCCGCCCGCTCGGGGTCGAGCAGCGTGACCCGCGGCAGGTCGACGGGCAAGGGGTCACTCCTCTGACTCCGACCGGTCGAAGTGCGCTCCTTTGATTTGAAATTCCAATCACGAATCGTATTTCCTGCCAGGAACCAGCCGTGCACCGTGTTGTGGCTCGCGGCGGCAGAAAGCAGCGGCGATTAGGCGCAATCGTATAACGACGAGAAAATTAAATTTCGTCGGGGCAAATGAACCCCGCGTGGTTCGCAAATCGAAAATTTTGCGTTCGGTTATGACAACCTGATATGATCGCAGATTTCCGCACGATGTGTGTCACGCGGCATATAGTCTGGTGCTCGGGGCGGGAAGTTATCAGAGTGGTAACAGCGTTGGACGATGGAGCAGAATGCCGCGGGTTCGATACCCGCATGAGCCCTAAGGTCTACACAGCCTTAAATACCACCAGGGGCGTAGCCAGAAATTTGATTTTGGGGTTATAATGTGATTTGGAGGGTATAAATCTTTTAAAACGTTGAAAATCTTAAAGAACACATTAAACATTTAAGGTAACCTAATTTTGGGGGTATATATACTGATATACCTCCCGTCGCTACGCCACTGAATACCGCCCGGATATATCCGAACGTGTGCGTTTGCACATCATTCGAGCGGATAATTCAGCCGGATATCTTTGCCGTTCAACAAATCAGCTTCTAGGTCAGTAGGTCATCCCCGATTGACTGCTAGGTCTTGCGTCAAAGCGAATGGTTATGCGACATTGAAACGTCTTCGCAAAATAATAAACTTTCCGAAACAGCATCAACGATCTGACTGACAATTTCTACGCTTGCGACACTTCTTTCCAATCGAAAACGCAGTTTTTAAAACAAACGCACATCAACACCCCAACTGCAACAATCCTGTCGTCCGACATCTTTACAATAGGCGTGGTTTCCTTTTATCCTAGGGTCCATCCGCCTATACTATCCGAGGACAGCGTAATGGACTCGTACGAAGATTTATCTCGGTAGCATATCCCCTAATGGAGCTGTACATTAGCAGGGAAGAACGTTGACAACCTGGCATATAGCCCAATACATCATCATCATCAAGACTTATTTCACATTGCTATGGACAATTTGAGGCCCTTTGATGGCGTATCTGAATTCTCAATTTCAATTATAAAAATAACTATTAAAAATTATTCTTATATCATCATCGTCGTCGTCATCATCATCGTTATTTTCGTCGTCGTAGTCGTCGTCGGTATCATATTCATCATCGTCGTCATAATCATCATCATTCATCATCATCACATCATCATCAATATCGTCGTTGTCATCATCATAATAATCATAACACCAACTACTAATACTACCACCACCACCATCATCATCTTTATTATTAATACTATCGTCATAATCATCGTCGTCACCTGTCAAAACTGAAGAAGCGAGATATTTGCTCGTTCATTAAAATTCAAAGAAAGTTAAACTTTGGGTTTTGTTGGATTACGACTGAAATATGCGAAGCGACAAATGCGTCACACAATGCTTCCACGTCTCCTGCTCTTATCATCTGAGACTTTTCGGCTGTTATTCTCTTGACTGATAAGGAGGCACAAGACTTTGTAGTCTTTGCTGTGTTGCGAAATCCCTCGACGACAATTTGTCGAAATCTGAGAGAACTGATTAAAATCGATGCTCGATACTTGGATATGGAAGCGCATCAGAACTTCAGTTGTTCCAAATGGCGATCTCTATGATTCGTTCAAAAAATGGCGAGTATTTCGAAATGAAACTGGAAAGTATATCTTGTTCTGTGTGTGTGTGTGTGTCTGTACAGAGACCCCCCTGTGGTTGTTGCTTCACGCGGCGCCCATTCGCAACGAGAAAGACGTTGTAGTTCTCTTTCTCTTGACCTTCAAGGACATCACTGCTCTCAAACAACCGATCGAAGAGGAAAACGACAGAGGTACGTTCCCTCATCTGATCCACACAAAAATGCTGAATTATAATGGTTTTTAAAGTAAACGGTCAGTCGATTTTGAGTAGCAGTGCCATATAAGTTGTAGTGGCACGCGCTATACAAAGTCAAACGGGTACCCTATACGCGATGCACTGGGCCCCGTAACAGTGGTATTGTACGCCTGGCTGAGGGCTATGGAAACGGAGATCAGCGTCGCTCTAAGAGCCCTGCGGGCTCGGGAAAGACTTTAACTTTTGACTTGGTTTAACTCATTACGTCGGCAATCCTCTGTCCCTTTCTGATCTCAAACAAAGAGACAAACCCCAACTTTATCATTCGCCCCCCTAGCTTGTCATTTGACGGAAGTCCTAATGACGAACCAAGAAGCTTTAAAATAGAAAATAATTGTCGCCTGTAAGATTTGTTATCGGGTATTTTTTTTAACCCCTTAGCTGGGTATTTAACTGTAACTCAGTGTAAAATGGACGGATATATCCGGGGTCCGCAGTTAAGGGGTTAAAAAACCCCTTTCACGCATAAACCACACTTAGTCAAAAATCGTATTTAAAACATATAACATTAACTGTAATTGTTCAAAACAGAAATATTTCCTTATGTCTTCGGTTGCTCTCCGGGCAACACTTGGGGCACACGGACAATTTCTCATACTTATTTTTTTCTAATGAGTATGGAATCTTCTTCATTTAAACCAAACCTGAGATACGGGACACCTCGTTTATGCTTCCTACACTCGTCAGTTTCACTCTTGGGAACCAACCACCCAACCAACCGCAAAATAAAAATTCTTTTTCTGCCTGGACTTGTCTGACAGAGCTGGCGACGAATAGTTTTAGTTTTAGTTTTTTTCTAAAACCCCCATTGTCTACCAGGCGGCACCGTTCGTGAATTATTCTGAAACAAAAGAATCGAGTTCGACTTTCAGTCGGACGAACGACAGCGAATCGATTCCTATGAGGTGGTCACGTGATAGCTCCGTTCGTCTGACTCGAGTCGATCCGGTCGTCTGCCGTTTGGCGCCGCCGCCGCCGCCGTCGTCGTCGTCGTAAGTCGTAGGCCTACGTGACTCGACGCACGGCGCGTGCATTAATAAATAATTATTGAGCGGGCGCTGTTTTTTTCTCTGTTCGTCTGTGGGTTCCCCCCATAGACTTTAATATCACAAGACAGAGAGTCTATGCCCTATGGAATTAGAAAGTGACTCCGGATTTCCACCATTTTACGAGTACGCTGAGTTTGTATTTCAATTAAATGCGTACGCCGAAGATATCTAGAGAATGTTAACCGTGACAACAACGTACCAAAATGGCGGATATCTGGCGCCATCTTTCGGCCGACTTTGCCATAGATGGACGACGGCATCTATCTAGTGTAAAATTAAGATCTATGTTTTTTCCAGTCGGTCTCAGCAAGTTCGTTCGACTCGCCAGGTCGGTGACGCGCACGCGACCGACCCTCCAGCCACTGCAGTCGACCGGTGCCTCCACCCAGACGCGGTTCGACGCCCCGAAGTATTCTCAGCTGGCCAACGTAAGCTATACTCCATCGTCGCCCGTGTCTACTGACAATGGGACCCCATCGTCGGTCGAGCTAAGTGCCCCTTCTTCTTCGGGCGCCGGCGCCGCACTACTCTCCCGCTGTCGACGATGACGCTGCTAGCAGACTATAGGGGCATTAATTCATTAGCCGTTTATGAATTGTTTATGATTTACTTTTTACGGTAGCATATGCTGCCCGATGCTCTAGAGGCCAGCTTGGCAGAAGTTTCTACTTTTGAGCGATGAACTGCTACCACTTTGAAAACAGCTGGGTACGTTGGACTGAAAATTCTAGAATGGAGCAGCGTTGTATTAGTATTTGTGGCGGTACGGGGCGAAATTTCCTATCTCCGCTTACTGACTTGTCCGCTCTTTGAATTATCGAGGGTAAATGGGAACTGGGGATGTGGCAATCTTCCCCGTAATGTTCTGACTCTCCAATACCATCCTGGAATATAGAGTCTCCATCCAAAGAAAACCAATATCGACCTATCAGATCACTTTTTCAAAGCAAATAAAACAGATGTTTAATCGTCATACCGACTAATGCTGGTTCTTCTAAATGGCGTTTATTATCCCACTGAAGTTGACTTCTATATTCGGTCAGCGTTGCGAATCGAAGATGACGGATTGAAAAGAGAAACGAAACATCAGAACTTATTGAATAATTGAAGTGGGAGTTTATATTGAAAGATCATCCGCTTTGCACGATATTTACGAAATAAAAGCACACACACACACGCTTACAAACACACACACACACACACGCAAACACCCACACACAAGTGGAGGACTATTAACCAGTTTGTCAACTTGCCCGACGCAAGCGGGTCCTTTAGATAGTAAACACACTGGACCCCAGGCAGCGTGCAAAAGGCCAAAAGTAATGGTAAAAGACATCTCGCTGACCAAAATCGGAGGTGTGCTTGTGAGACGGAACTGAAGTGTGCTGCGTGTGATTCTATCTTATTCGTTATCAAAATAAAATTATAGCATTATAGATCATCATCATCATCATCATCATCATCATCATCATCATCATCATCATCATCATCATCATCATCATCATCATCATCATCATCATCATCATCATCATCATCATCATCATCATCATCATCATCATCATCATCATCATCATCATCATCATCATCATCATCATCATCATCATCATCATCATCATCATCATCATCATCATCATCATCATCATCATCATCATCATCATCATCATCATCATCATCATCATCATCATCATCATCATCATCATCATCATCATCATCATCATCATCATCATCATCATCATCATCATCATCATCATCATCATCATCATCATCATCATCATCATCATCATCATCATCATCATCATCATCATCATCATCATCATCATCATCATCATCATCATCATCATCATCATCATCATCATCATCATCATCATCATCATCATCATCATCATCATCATCATCATCATCATCATCATCATCATCATCATCATCATCATCATCATCATCATCATCATCATCATCATCATCATCATCATCATCATCATCATCATCATCATCATCATCATCATCATCATCATCATCATCATCATCATCATCATCATCATCATCATCATCATCATCATCATCATCATCATCATCATCATCATCATCATCATCATCATCATCATCATCATCATCATCATCATCATCATCATCATCATCATCATCATCATCATCATCATCATCATCATCATCATCATCATCATCATCATCATCATCATCATCATCATCATCATCATCATCATCATCATCATCATCATCATCATCATCATCATCATCATCATCATCATCATCATCATCATCATCATCATCATCATCATCATCATCATCATCATCATCATCATCATCATCATCATCATCATCATCATCATCATCATCATCATCATCATCATCATCATCATCATCATCATCATCATCATCATCATCATCATCATCATCATCATCATCATCATCATCATCATCATCATCATCATCATCATCATCATCATCATCATCATCATCATCATCATCATCATCATTCATCATCATCATCATCATCATCATCATCATCATCATCATCATCATCATCATCATCATCATCATCATCATCATCATCATCATCATCATCATCATCATCATCATCATCATCATCATCATCATCATCATCATCATCATCATCATCATCATCATCATCATCATCATCATCATCATTAACCGTGGGCTGAACGACCGTTGGTGTATAATGTTATCTCCACAGTTTTCTGCCATTCTTTCCTGTTCATTGCTCTGTGGCTAAGATCCTGTAAGCTGGCTCCACGCCATTCTTCAATATCATCACACCATTCCTTGTGTTTGTCTCCCTCTCTTATAGATGTCAGCAATCGCCGATATATACATGTATATATATATATGTGTGTGTGTGTGTGTGTGAGCGTGTCTGTGTGTGTGTGTGTGTGTGTGTGTGTGTGTGTCTGTGTGTGTAGTGATGATGATGATGAGTGATGATGATGATGATGATGATGATGATGATGATGATGATGATGATGATGATGATGATGATGATGATGAGTTCTGTTGTCGTGTATGCGTTCCAGATGATGAACTACAGCGCCGAGATCCTGCCTCACTACAGACAGGAGGCGCCGAAGACGCCGCACCATATCATCCTCCACTACTCTGCCTTCAAGACGCTCTGGGACTGGATGATCCTCGTGCTCACCTTCTACACTTCGGTGATGGTCCCCTTCAACGCTGCCTTCCGGTCGAAGACGATCGCCGACATCCCGCTGCTCGTCATCGACAGCATCGTCGACGTCGTCTTCTTCGTCGACATCGTCCTCAACTTCCATACGACGTTCGTTGGACCAGGAGGAGAGATCGTCTCCGACCCGAAGATCATTCGGATGAACTACCTGAAGAGCTGGTTCGTCGTCGACCTGCTGTCCTGTCTACCGTACGACGTCTTCAACGCTTTTCAACACGTCAACGAAGTACGGGCGGTCGTGTTTCGATTTATATCTCGTGTTCAGAAAACAGGCGACAAAAGACAATGATATAGATAATTAATTAATTGATATGTCGGCGTCTAAGATATCTAACATGTCCCAACATGTAACAGACCAATAATTAATTATGCGTATGTAGGATGACAGATCACATTGTCCAGCCTTAAGAATACAAAGCAGCTGAAGAGATCCTTCAATGACTACTACTACTACTGCTACTACTACTACTACTACTACTACTACTACTACTACTACTACTACTACTGCTGCTACTGCCACCACTGCTGCTGCTGCTGCTGCTACTACACTGCTGACTACTACTGCTACTACTACTTACTACTACTACTACTACTACTATTAGTCTACCACCACTACTACTACCACCACCACTACTACTACTACTACTACTACTACTACTTACTACTATTATTCTTATTACTATTACTACCACCACTGCCACCACCACCATTACTATTACTACTACTACTAGTACTACTGCTACTACTGTTATACTACTACTAGTACTATTACTACTGTATACTACTACCACTACTATTGCCAATAATAATAATAATAATAATAATAATAATAATAATAATAACAATAATAATAGGCCAACTCTGCTGTGTTATTTACGAAGAATTTAAAGACTAAATTGTTTAATGACTCCTACAAGTGATATAGGGTCTATGCTAAAGCGCCTTTGACTTTGGCTTTTGTCATGCCTCGGCGCTATGAAAATTGTCTCAATAATAATAATAATAATAATAATAATAATAATAATAATAATAATAATAATAATAATAATAATAATAATAATAATAATAATAATAATAATAATAATAACGATGATGATGATGCTGCTGTAATGTAGCATTTGTATAGCGCCTCTTATATTTATACTTAGAGACGCCTGCGAGTGATAAAATGATGAGTAATAATGAAAATGAATGGAGCTTTAAGTGGGTTTTAGTAGAAGTTCTTCTGTGTTGAAAGCCACTGTCGCTGCGTTCTTACAGAATGAATAATCAGAGAGCGCCTTATGAATGAGTGTGACGTGATTTGGTTTCGCACTCAGAGGCAGCTGTGATACCAGCGGCATTCCTGCCACCTGCTTTCAGTTTAAACTCGCGATTAATAATGCCTGTATTATGACTTTAATTTATTGGGATTTTTAATGGATTATATTTATGACAAATTTTCTCAACAGTCATCAGCCGATGGCCAAAGGGCATTGACCTTATCACGTTGTAGAAAATCGTTGTTCTATAATGTTGTCAGTCGCTGCTATAAATCTATTTTAATGATCATCTTCTTCGTAAACAGTTCAGCATAAAATATAGAAGCACTTTAAAATCACCTCATTGCACTCATTATTCTTCCTCTGCACTCTCACAGTGCAAGTCCTATAGCTATAGTTAGAAATTGCCTTGCGGTGCGCACGACAAACACCCTGTCTTTAGGATACTTTTAAAAACCTCTTCTAGAGGTTTTTCCTTTCACGAAATTAGAAGTTTCGCGGAAATTGTCGATGCTTTCTCGGCTGCGAAGATGATCATAATATAGAGATGACAATTCTCCCCGAAGCACTCTTCCAAGAATATATTGGAAGCCATTGTCCTACAACGGATTTTCCTGTTATCTCCTTCGTCCATCGATCCATCTCTTATCACTTACAATGGTGATTGATTGATTTGATTCTAATTAAATTAGTTGATCAGAATAATTATGTTCGGGGAGAAGACAAAACACCTCAGAGCTATAATTTTAAATTCTTTTGCCTCGTCTCAAATGATGGTAACACGTTCGCCGAATTCGCATTGCCTGTAACCAGAGATGTCCATGAGTTGGGTTAACCCAATTGGTTGGGTTGGATTGGGTCAGACTTTTCCATAATAATGATAGGTTGGGTTGGGTCAGAGAATAAGTCATGGTTGTACTGTATTACGGTGGGTTGGGTTGGGTCAAATAACACTATTACCGGCATGGGTTGGGTTGGAGATTTTTTGGGTTGGGTTGGATTGGGTTCTAAAAAATGGACCCTTGGACCAGTGGCGGTTCCACCGGGGGGCCAGATGGGCCCGTGCTCCCCTATTGGGTGCCTGCCCCCCAATTGGGCCCCCAGTTGGGACCCTATACTTAATGCTACATACATTAAACAACAAATGGTTGGCCCCCATGATTAGAAGTTGCCACCCCAACGGCCCCCCACTTGCCAAATCCTAGAGCCGCCACTGCCGTGGACAACTCTGCCTGTGACACATTGCGTAGTCTTATACTATATAAATGTCTAAGGAATTTATGAAGCGTGCCTAAAACTTAGCTTATTGAAAACGTTCTCTTTTGTCAATTATTTAGAATCTTAGATGTTCTAAATTTCCTAGATAATTTATTCGGGAGCGTATACGAACTATTCCTAAGACATAACATTGACTAGTAGCAGTGTAATTAGTAGTATCAGTAGTAGCAGAATTAGCAGTACTGTAGTAGTCGTGGTTACTACTACTACTAGTACTAGTACTACTACTACTACTACTACTACTACTACTACTACTACTACTACTACTACTACATAACATTGAAGCAATGAAAGAGAAACAACCGACAGAAGACAATAATAGGCTTAAATAAATCCGAGTGTAAGAATTCTAACCATGTCACTGCATACAGTAAGCCAACAGATAGATAGATAGAAGTTCCCTTTGTAGTTAGTAGTAGTAGTAGTAGTAGTAGTAGTAATAGCAGTAAGTAAATGATGATGATGATGATGATAATAATATTAATAATAAATATTATTATTATTATTATTAGTCATCATCATCATTAATAATATTATTATCATAATTATAATTATAATCAGTGTAATTATAATAGTATCAGTAGTAGTAGTAGAGTTAGCAGCAGTGATAGTAGTAGTAGTAGTAGATAGTAGATAGATAGATAGATCGATAGTTAGATAGTAGTAGTAGTAGTAGGAGTAGTAGTAGTAGTAGTAGTAGTAGTAGTTGTTGTTGTTGTTGTTGTAGCTACTACTACTACTCACTACTGCACTCGTGGTTACTACTACTACTACTACTACTACCACTACTACTACTACTTCTTCTTCTTCTTCTTCTTCTTCTTCACTACTACTACCACCACTACTACTACTACTACTACTACTACTACTACTACTACTACTACTACTACTACTTACTACTACTACTACTACTACTTCTGCTACTACTACCATTACTATTATGCTAAGTTATTATTATTATTATTATTATTATTATTACGGAAATTGAAACTGTATGAAGATTACAATAGATGCCAGCATTATTGAATTCAATTTTCAAGTACCAGCAATTATTAATTTTGTAGCTCTTACATATTTAGACGTTCATTGGTTTAATTGAAGATCTTGATCTGATTGTATATTTACATGCTGACTTCGATCAACAGAATGTAAGTACCATCTGATTACCTCGGACTTTGCTTTGTATTCTTTTGCTTTGTATTCTTTTGCTTTGTATTCTTTTGCTTTGTATTCTTTTGCTTTGTATTCTTTTGCTTTGTATTCTTTTGCTTTGTATTCTTTTGCTTTGTATTCTTTTGCTTTGTATTCTTTTGCTTTGTATTCTTTTGCTTTGTATTCTTTTGCATTGTATTCTTTTGCTTTGCATTCTTTTTTAAGAAACTTTAATGTATTCTTTTTGCTTTGTATTCTTTTAGCTTTGTATTCTTTTTGATTTGTATTCTTTTGGACTTTGTATTCTTTTAATTTGTATTCTTTTGCATTGTATTCTTTTGCTTTGTATTCTTTTGCTTTGTATTCTTTTGCTTTGTATTCTTTTATTGCGGTCAATGTCGAACGTCCGCTCAGAGATGTCCATGGGTTGGGTTAACCTTGGGGTTGGATTGGGTCAGACTTTTTACATATTAATGGTGGGTTGGGTTGGGTCAGAAAATAAGTCATGGTTTAAGAAACTTTAATGTATTACAGTGGGTTTGGTTGAGTTGGGTCATGTAAATCTGTTATCGGCATGGGTTGGTTGGGTTGGAGATTTGATGGGTTGGGTTGGATTGGGTTCTAAAAAATGGACCCATGGACATCTCTGCGTCCGCTCAACAACCGTGAAAGTAATTTAGGATGAAATGTCATTCTGATCTTAAACGCAAACTGCCGACATCTTCACGTTGACGTTAAAACGTGTTCGTTTGAATAAATTTGTGTCAGAATATTTTTACACGCAGTGAAAAAGTTTAGAAATAAGGATCGTTGACTGCAAAGGCGTAAGCAGTCGTTGGTCTTTATACCAAATAACAGAGAATAAGGTATCCTTCGGTCGAATTGTTCTTGTCTGTTGCATCTAGATTTATTCAGAACGCGTTCATCTCGAGTCGCGACGGAACAAGATACTGTATATATATATATATATATACACATATATAATTATATATATTTATTTATATAATATATCTTTGGCATATCATTTATCATTTTGGTATATATATATAAAGAGAGAGACAGAGATACAGACAGACAGACAGACAGACAGAGCAAAGACAACATAGAGCGATAGATACAGAGATGGAGAGAGAAAGTGGGGGTGGGAGGGGAGAGAGACAGCGAAGTCTTAGCGGACTTCATATTGGTTGGAATTTTTCGGTGCCTCAGGGCTAACTTTCGGGCTTCCTCTTCCGCAGTCCTAATTCGCCGAAGAAGAAGCGAGCGGAGTTAGGTGCTGCACTTCTGTCAGACGCAGTGCATCTGCTGTTGAGTGCAGTTCTGAATTGTGTGAGAAGTAGATAGATAGATAGATAGATAGATAGATAGATAGATAGATAGATAGATAGATAGATAGATAGATAGATAGATAGATAGATAGATAGATAGATAGATAGATAGATAGATAGATAGATAGATAGATAGATAGAGATAGATAGAGATAGATAGATAGATAGATAGATAGATAGATAGATAGATAGATAGATAGAGAGAGAGAGAGAGAGAGAGAGAGAGAGAGAGAGAGAGAGAGAGACGTTCTTCTGTTGCTTCCGTGCTGCTGTAGAGCATCAGCAGTCTGTTCAGTGCCTTGAAGGTCGTTCGCCTGCTGAGACTCGGTCGAGTGGCGAGGAAGTTGGATCACTACATCGAGTACGGAGCGGCGGTACTCGTCCTGCTCATCTTCATGTTCGTCCTGATTGCTCACTGGTTTGCCTGCATCTGGTTCACGATCGGCGACTCGGAGGCGAGGTCGGGGATCGTCTACGGATGGCTGCAACGTCTCGGACGCGAAATAGGTAAACGACGACGACGATGACGACGACGATGACGACGACGATGATGACGATGACGACGACGATGATGACGACGACGACGCAGGGCTGTGACAGACAAATGTTCGCAACTGTATGTCTCTGTCTGTCTATCGCTCGCTGTCTGTCTCTGTCTGTCTCTCTGCCTCGTTCTCCTTTCCTGACTCTTCCTATTTCTGTTTCTATGTGTGGCTCTCTGTCTCTCTAATGTGTCTGTATCTGTATATCTGTATCTCTCTCTCTGTTTCTTTGTCTCTATCTGTCTCTGTCCTTCAGAGGTGAGCAAAGTGAAGGCCGAATTAAAATCAAGGACATGCAATATTTAAAAATTACAATTCTGCAAATGACCTTACGCAGTAATTTAATTAGAATTATTATCACATTTTGCCAATATTAAAATGTATATTTTAGATCAAGCAGTTAGCTAACTGTGATGTCCACTCTGCTCAAAATATGAACGAACGAAAGAACGAACGAACGAACGAATGAATGAACGAATGAATGAATAAATGAACGAATGAATCAATGAGTGAACGAACGAATGAAAAATGAATGAAAAAAATGAAAGAAAAAGAACGAATGAATGAACGAAAGAACGAACGAATGAACGAACGAATGAGTGAACAAATGAATGAATGAACGGGCAAAGATATATATGAAAAAAACGGGAATTATAACGATTTGCGGTTCGACATGTGTTGTTTTAGGCTGATGACCAACGCATTAATATTATAGCGCTATATCAATTGAAGATTTAGGCGACTAATAAGAAGGGATCGTCTGCTGATTAATAAATAAATAATAATAATAATAATAATAATAAATAATAATAATAATAAATAATAATAATAATAATCGTAATGCACAATAATAGTTAATAATCGTCTGCACACGACAGGTAACGAGTACGTGGTCGCCAATACGTCTGGTCATATCAACTGGGACAAAGGTCCGTCGAGCACGATGGCCTACGCAACGGCCCTCTACTTCACCCTGTCCTGCATGACCAGCGTCGGCTTCGGAAACGTCTCGGCGTACACGGAAATGGAAAAGATATTCTCCATATTTATGATGATTTTTGGATGTTAGTAAGCAATTTTGCAAAATTTCGGAGATGTTTTTCTTGTTTAGATTATTTTGCAATCGTATTTCTTCTTGATACGTCGTCTTGTAGATATACCGACCATTGCCTGGCTGACTATAGCTACTGAACCCTTGCCTATAGCTATTTCAAGAATAGGCAGGTACCACGGTACGATATTAAAAGCGCTATAAAATCCACAAGATTTTACTTACTTGCTTCGTTTGATACTTCGTTCTTTGTCTCTGTAGAGCTTTCGGCTATGAACAGAATGAAAGTTTTGTGCGCTCCAAGTCACAATTTTAGAATAACTTAGATAAAATATATAGTTGTAAATGAATATGGTATAAACCTGAAAATGTATGGCCAGTTTTAAAAAAAAACTTGACTCCATAAGAACAGCGGGGCAACCACGGTTCAAGAATAGGGGCGGAGGGGTGCAAATCGACATTTTGGATAAAAAATCTCTTGCGAGCAAAAAAAGTTGTCAAGGTGCACATCTCACATTTACGTATTCAATTCGATCACTCTACCCCCCCCCAATATCTAAACGGTCTTGCGCTAATCCCACGACCGGCCCCAGCCAGAATATGGAACGCGCGACCCGTGTCCTCGTCCCCCCCAACCGGACCACCCCCACCCTGGGTACGCCAATGCATATGAACGCCGAACAGACTTTGACGCGCATTGACTCGCTGTCCTTATATTTTAACACTTTTATAGCGCTGCTATACGCAACGATATTTGGAAACGTTACGACGATATTCCAGCAGATGTATTCGACGACCGGAAAATACCACGAGATGTTGAACAACGTCAGGGAGTACATGAAACTGCACGACGTTCCAAGATCCCTCAGCGAAAGGGTCATGGATTACGTTGTCTCGACCTGGGCCATCACCAAGGGACTCGATACGCAAAAGGCAAAAACAGTCAGATAAAATAATTATATCCTTTTTATAACGTCATTTTATAATACTCGGAGGAGGAGGAGGAGGAGGAGGAGGCATCAATCGATGGTAAATCGATGGGGTTTTTCTTCTACCGCGTCCAAGTCTGTGGCAGAGGCAGGGGCGTAGCGACGGAGGCATATCGGTATATATACCCCCTACCCCCAATCAGTCTACCTTAAAGTTTTTATGTGATTTATATGGTTCATGTGGTTTATCGTTAAGATTTATACCCCTCCCCAAAAATATTTATACTCCCTCCCCATATCAAATTTCTGGCTACGCCCCTGGGCAGAGGTACAGTAAACTTCCGTAACGCTGCATTAGACCATGGACTCCTAAATGATTATTTAGTAGTCTATGATTAGACACGAAAATGACTTATTCTCCAGCGAGATCACGACGTTGCTAAGAATAGAACAAGAGAAGCGTCAAGGTCGTTTCAAGGTCAAGACCGTCTAGACATAGACACAGCCTCCTTAGAAACACGGGATCTCTCTTCGTCCATCTGCTATAGATCTTCCAGCGAACTGAATAATGGATAAGAAAATCCCGAACTACATCTTCTCCAGTCGGTTTTTCTGCTTCCACGCTGTATAGCGGTTGTTTGTCACTGACCGATCTCCTTTGGAATTGACTTGCGGATGAATTTCGACTAGCGGTCTACCAATGATTGATACACGGAGTTTTCATTTTCAATATTCCGTTGCATGTTCGTATCCATTTTAAGACGCAGACAATTTATACTGTATCTTTTTATTTTTAATGTTCCTATATTGTTTGATTTTAAACTGATATAAAATTTCGGCTCTTGTCGGTTAATTCACCGTCAATAGTTTGTTCACCGCCAAGAACCCTAACCCTAACTCTTACTAAATTAAACAACAAGCACCTAGAGCTTTCATTGCAAAACTGTGCACTGTCAGATTTCTACATTAGAACATCTAAAGGTTAGGGTTAAGGTTAGGGTTATTGGCGGTGAATTAACCGACAAGTACCAACATTTCTCACAGTAGAAATCTAGCCAAGTATTTACCATTGAAAGCATAGCTATTGAAGTGTTTATAATCTTGAGATTTTGTTGATTTGAGGTCTGTTTAGTTGGATTAGATTCCGTTTCTGTGTTTGCTGTGTTTAGTTTCGATTGCCACTTTTCTTCGGCAATGTTAATTATCTCTAGTTTCTTCGTTAATTTATTTTATCCGGAGCGGCCGTTTGGAAACAAAAATGGCAAAATCGTTGGAGAGAAATTCGACCATATTTCCGTGATGATAATCTACAGTAGCCTACATGAGGGGTATCACAAAATTTAAGTCAACTTGATGTTACCGCTCTTCTTTTATAATTCTGATCAACTGTATACAGTCGACGATAACTATTAGTTTTAACCTGTTGTTATCTGTTTGGAAGGTTGAGAACTTGATGTATAGCAAAGGTAAATTAGTAAAGACTACGGTTTGTGTATCCTAGATTGTCTAGGCGCTTGCAAATCGTCGCTGTATTTTTGATCGAATTTTGCGCAGAACATTTCTTTTCTTGGATGCAATTTTACATTAAGACCAACGAACGGATTCGTCCACCTTTCATATAGGTTTTTGCTATGATATAGCACATTATCGTCTTATAAACGCTTCCTTTGGTTTCAATCTTTATTCGTCTTTATCCGTAAAACTGCGAATTAATAGACGTGGATCGAATTAACAGGATTAATTATGCCTTAAACGACGCATTTATGACGCTGTGGAATGAAATTAAGTTAATAAACAGCTGCAGAGGCGATTCCAGGATTTCTTGGTGGGGGAGACGAAATGAATTCATAGAAAGTTGGTGGGGATGAAAATTGAAAGAAAAATCGATAAAATTTACCCTAAAAGGCTCACAAAAGGGAATTTTATCCCTAATTTTACTATACTTTTACCGTAAAAAATAGGTTGACATGCAAAAAGGTCATCCGCAGTTTTCCCCTGTGGTTTTAACAGACTTTCACCTAAAAATAGGTTTCACAAGCAAAAAATTAACTCCGAAAGTTCCGGAGGGGATGCATCCCCACTTATCCCCCACGTAGAACCGCCACTGAACAGCTGCATTTTAAAAAAGCGTCTCTGTCCGCTTATATATATATATATATATACATACATACATATATATATATATACATACATACATACATACATACATACATACATACATACATACATACATACATACATACATTAAATTGCTATTAAATCTATGCGAATCCCAAATACATCGCATTTAATGAATGTGCGAAAGTCAGCTGTGGGAACGGCGCGTGAAACCTACAACGCTTCGATAGTAGTACAGTGTAGTAGTTGTAGTAGTAGCAGTAGTAGTAGTAGCAGTAGTAGTAGCAGTAGTAGTAGTAGTAGTAGCAGCAGCAGCAGCAGCAGTAGCAGTAGTGGTAGTGGTAGTGGTGCAGTGGTGGTGGTGGTGGTGCAGTGGTGGTGGTGCAGTGGTGGTGGTAGCAGTGTGGCAGCAGTGGCAGCAGTGGCAGCAGCAGTGGCAGTGGAGGTGGATGCAGCAGTGTGACAGCAGGTAATAATAATGTGGTGGTGTGGTGGTGGTGGTAGTAGTAGTAGTGGTGGCAGTAGCAGTGGTAGTGGTAGCAGCAGCAGCAGCAGTAGTAGCAGCAGCAGCAGCAGCAGTAGTAGCAGTGCAGCAGTAGCAGTAGTAGTAGCAGCAGTAGTAGTAGTAGTAGTAGTAGTAGTAGTAATAACTAATAATAATAATAATAATAATAATAATAATAATAATAATAATAAATAATAATTCGCTTCTCGTGATTTGCTTCGTAGGTGCTCGATTACTGCCCGAAGGACATGAAGGCCGACATCTGCGTCCATCTGCACCGCAAGGTCTTCACCGAACAGCCGGCGTTTCGTCTGGCCAGCGACGGATGCCTTCGGGCGCTGGCGATTAATTTTGCGATGAGCCACAGCGCCCCTGGCGACGTTCTCTTTCATCAGGGCGAATCCCTCGACTCCTCTGCTTCATCGTCTCCGGTTCGCTAGAAGTGGTCCAGGATGACGAAGTGGTCGCCATACTAAGTCAGTTCTCCTAAAAGCTTTAGTGTTCTTATTTACCGTCTACTATAGATTACACTGTGTCACTGTGAGTCTGTGACTGTGTCTTTTGTCCGTCCGTCCGTCCGTCTGTCTGTCTGTCTGTCGTCTCTCGCGTTCAATTTCGTTTTCTATTGCAAAGCATTTGTGTTCGGATGAATATCTAGACAAAAGGAGGTTTGAAATTACAAATTGCACTTTTTGAGTGTCATCAGCCTCTGCAAATTTGCTGCGAGGAAGACTTAATACGTTGGAATCGGTTAGACTGTCACAGGGGCCCATATACGAGCAAATAGCAGCAGTGCTTTCTATAGGGTGGCGCAAAAAACCGGACTATATTAAGTGCGAACCTAAATGTGACTATTACGGTTTTTTGCGCCACCCTGTATATGATGAAATATACGACGATGGTCATAAAGAAAACAAGCAACAATGACCAGATCACGATGGTCGTGATGATGATGATGATGATGATGGTGGTGGTAATTCGATGATGATGATGGTGATGATGGTGATGATGATGGTGATGATGGTGATGATGATGATGATGATGATGGTGATGATGATGATGATGATGATGATGATGATGATGATGATGATGATGATGATGTTGTTGATGATGATTATGATGATGATGGCAGTGACAACAAGGTTACAATTACGATATATTGTTGGCACTGCTGAATTAATCAATATATGCATATCATTCTACTTTTAGAACATTAGTTGACTAACTATTCAACTCTATTGCTTTGATGACCATATTAAGTATAGGGCCAGTTATAAACTTAACCTGAAATATGATTAGTATCTAGTCTGTTAGGTTACGGTTACCGAGTTCCAATTATTTTGATATGCCGAGGTAGCACTTAGAAGACTAAATGTAACAAATTGTTTAAGCCTATATACTGTATCTATAAATAATCAAGACATCAGAGAAGACAATGCAAGAAACAATAATAGATAAAATCAAAAGAAGAAGACTTAAATGGTGTAGACATGTAAATGGAATGAAAGACAACAGACCCCATATAAAGCACTCTACACATACAAAGAATGTAAGAGAGGAAGAGGAAAGCTCAGGAAAAGTGGATGGATAACATCAAAGAAGACTTTGAAAGATACCAGTTATCAGTAATCGATGGAAAGAGATTAACAACGGAAAAAGATAAATGGAGAAGTTTCGTGTCTATAACTATTGCCACTAATGAGCTGGCAGAAAGCAACTATGATGATGATGATGATGATGATGATGATGATGATGATGATGATGCTATAAATAATTAATCTTTTGCCATGCCTAGAGGATTATTTATAAAATTCTATCTACTCGTAATTTCTGGAATATTTGACTTCTAGATGTCTAAATTCATGGGCGTAGAAATCTATTAACAGGAATCTTAATCTTTGGCCTTTGTCCTGACCTTAAGAACTCCTTAGGGACAAGTTATAAGTCCTTGGTTCTGGTCCTGGCCGTGAGGGCTGAGTCCTTGTTAGCATCCCTGTCCCTTAGGCCTCTAGGCTTGAGCCCATGGTTTAATCTAGGCCGTTTCCGGGGGGATTGCCCCTTTTCCCAGAGATTTCAAATTTCCCACGGAAATGTTGGCATACTACATCAACTAACAGCAGCCCCTAGCTGATTTCCCCCCGGCCTCGTCAATTGCCCCCGGAGTCCAGAGTCTAAATGAAACACTGCTCGAGCCCCCACTTTTTGGAGGCTACTATAGGGAGAGTGGAAGGTATAGGGGTTGGACTCCCCACTTTCTTTTTTCATCCAAGTTTACGCCAATGTCTGTATTGTGAACTCAAAGGCAAAGGCGATGTATTCGGAGACGCCTTCTGGAAGGAATCGAACGTCGTGCAGTCGGCCGCCAACGTAAGAGCGCTCACCTACTGTGACCTGAACATCATCAAAAGAGACCGTCTACTCGAGGTCCTCGACTTCTACCAGGGCTTCGCCAATTCCTTCGCTCGCAACCTCATCCTCACCTATAACCTACGACACAGGGTGCGACGGACCTTTCTTATTCTCCCCCTGTTCGGTGCTTATTGGCTCTCCGTTTCTCTGTGCGTATCACATTGAGCCACCTCTTAGACTCTTGCGAGGCGCTAATAAGTAATGAATCTTGAAACTCTTCTTGTACAGACAACAACAGTTTCAAAAGATATCGAGGAAAGAACTTGTGCGAGTTGTTAATTTGACGCGTCCAAAGGGCTTTCTGTTTGTTCACTAGCTGAGATGTAGTAGCAGTAGTAGCAGTAGTTACAGTAGTAGTAGTAGTGATGGTTGTATAGTATAGTAGCACTACTACCACCACCACTATTATTATAATATTATTATTACAATAATAATAATAATAATTAATAATAATAATAATAATAATAATAATAATTATTATTATTATTATTATTATTATTATTATTAAATCTTGAATTTAAATGTTGTGCATAATCAACAAATATCGCCGGAACGTCGACAGACACGCACATCCCTTTCAGTCCGACCTTAGTCCGACCTTAGTCGACCTTAGTCCGACCTTAGTCCGACGATTTGGGGTTTGGGGGAGTTGTAGACTGGGAACGAGCAGCGAAAGTAGAAATTGTCCAATTCGATTCGTTACAGTTGATATTCCGCAAAGTGGCGGACGTCAAGAGAGAACAAGAGCTGATCGACCGGCAAAAGGACAACCCTCCCCTCGATCTCCCCAGCGACCATCCGCTGAGAAAACTCATCTCGCGATTCAGGAAGAAGAGCGATCGCAATCTCCTCTCGCCCTACGCCGCCGCCAACGATCTCGAACTCGGCGAGGCGTCTCCGATCGACGGCGGCGGCGCCCCGTCCGAAGAACGGCCGCGACGGAAGTCCTCTTCGATCGAAGACCATCATCGACCGACCGCTTCCGACTTTGCCCATCAGGGCAACTGCGCCGCGCCCGGAGCCCTGACGCGACGCGGTACCCTGATGCCCGGAGCGGTGCCGTCGGGCGCGATGCGGCTGGGCAGCTGGTGCTCGAGACGGGCGACCGTGGCCCCGCGGCCACCGCTACCTCAACAGAACGACCAGGATGCGAAACTACTAGACGCCGGTAAACTGGGATCGGAGTTATCATCATTCTGCGAGAAGGAAAGACCCGGCGAAGGTCGATCCGCGGTGCCCGAAGCGTCTGGCGCCGGATCGGACACTTCGAAAACTGGGGAACTACTACTCGTGACACGCGACGGGGCGTCGCCGTCGTTACCCTGCTCAACAAAGCGACCGGTCTCCAGGTGGGGAAAGCTTCTAGGCGCCGCCGCCCCCGCCCCCGCCCCCGCTACCACTGTGTCGCCTTCCTCGTCGGTTGTCGTCACGCCACCGGTTAAGGTCGTCGTCGACGAAGCTAAGGCGGACATTTCGAGTGACAGCGGCTTCGATCGTCTGACGATTGCATCAAGGGATGCGAAGGTCAAAGTTCGACGAAAGAGTGACGCGTCGGACTTGGCCAACGCGTCGAAAGTCGCCGACGCCTGTCCTCGGAAAGAAGCCCTCGGCGCCTGCATGGCGGAAAGTCCGGTGTCGGAGAGGAGTTCTCCGTTCGAGCAGCACGTCTACGAACTGCTTAGGGACTTAAAATACGAGATTTTCGGCGTACACCAGCGCATCCAAAGAGTGGAAACGCGACTGGAAGACGTATTCAAGCTGCTCACGATCTCTGCCACGTCTGCTTCTTTCGCCGTCACCACGTCACCGTCGTCGTCGTCTTCATCCGCAGGTACGCAGGTCTCTCCCGCCACCTGGCTCGAACATCCGCTCAAATCGTCGAGTTCTCGCTCCAATCAATCGCAGCCGAAGTGCGAGAACGAAGTTCCGGACCGCACCGGAGACGCCACTTCTAAACAGACGGCGTCTACCGTTCTACCGTTTGACGTAACGGAACCGCACCACCAGGAACCAACGACGCCCGGCACAGAAGCTGCGGAAGGAAGCTGCTTGGCGCCTCCCGACCACCTTCCGACGATTGCAAACCTCCCGTACTGTTTCCCCGACGACCGAGTACCAGAGATAGTACAAGAAACAGTGCGAAGGGACAGACGCCTCCGCGCAAACGAGCACCGCCGTCGCCGCCGAAGCCGCTTCAGTCGGATCCTACGAAGATGGACGCGATGCATATGACTGCGTCTGCGGCTGCTGCAGATGCTGACGGTCCTTCGATCGTAACAGCCAAACCGGAGATTCATTTCATCGACACGGAAGACGATCCTCTCATCAGAGTGTCCATCATTCAAACAGGTGGCCATCCGGGTGCAACTCAATCGGACGACGAACAGACGCTGCTAGGGTCCGTTTCGTCGAACCCGAACTTATCCTTATTCCAACAAACTTCCACCGTTCTAGATGATATCGACCCGGACAGAACTCGCCGCTCGGACGAGCGCGAGAATGTTAACAACGAAAACGAATCGATGTTCTAAGAAGTTACAATAATTTTTATTTTTGCATCGAAAAATCTCGTTTAAACGATTTGAAATGTTCGCGGACACGACTGTTATATTTTTCCAGCAAGAGTCCTCACGTGGTGTCAAGAGTAAGTTGGCCCTATTTTTGTTGAATCAGTTAACAGGACTGTGTGGTCTAGACCCCTCCCCTAAGATCTCCTGCAGAACCAAAGTATATATTGTACTCGTACTTGAACTCGGAGACCGTCTTATCTTGCTCACATTTTAGATCTTTGGTCTTCTGCCATTGCTGATAGATTGTTCTCATCAGACTCATTTATGTTAGATCTAATTTATACATTAACCAAATATTAAATGTACGTTAATTACTCAACACTGTGAGATGACAACCATCGAAACGAACTGTGTTTCTATTTGACTCAAATCTTAATAATTTTGTCTGAACAAAAGCATAAAGCGTAAGTACAAGAACATAAGCACAAGAACAAAAACAAAAGCATAAATAGAGAGGATCTAAAAGCCATCGTTATCACATTAATATCATGAAGGCTTGAAACGAAGTTGCGTTTAAACGTATGGTAAAATCCTGACCTGCTTAGGCCTATACAGTGGCTGCGCTAATGGAAATAAAACTAGACAAGCAAATCCCATTTAGTCCAACTCCGCCATAGCCGGTGGCAAGCCCTGGTTGAGAAAGGAGGAGCCAAACACACACACAAACAAACACACAAACACACATAGACGCCCATCGTCTTTGATACGGACGCGTCTATAAACAAACACAGCACACACACACACTCATTTAATCCGAGTAGGAGAAGGGGGTGAGAGGCTGAGAGAGCGTGTCGTGAGTTCTCCATGCGGAGTCTGGGGATTCATCCATGAACTACTAAATCCTGTGGACAGCCAACTGTATAAGGTGCCTTACATCAGGGGGCCGAAGAATGCAGTGTTATGTGTATTTGCATGTGATTTTGGACTTTTTCAACTTACAATTGTTCGGATTCTGTGAAAGCTAAAAATATGCGGTTATACACCAATGTTTTGCATTTTAATTAATCTTTCAAACATTTTCAATATTCTTTCCATCTTAGCTTCATAAAGCAGACTACGTTAACAGTGGTTCTCGCATAGTAGACTATTGCCTCCTAATTCACTAAAATCGCGTTAGGCCTATCCTATCTCTTATGTTATCTGAGACTTAACGAGCGATGTTAGCGATAATGCCTCGCAGAGTATCTCCTGTACGCCTGTCCCGACGGAAGAGGGCGATAATTGGGACGATAGTAGTCGGCGTCGTCGTAGGCCGGTGGATCGGGAAATCTCGAGTCCCGGTACCCGAAGGGAAGCGGGTTCTGTCTGCCGCCGCCGCCGCCGCCGCCGCCGTAGTGCAGGTCGTGCGCCGCGACGTCTCCTAGGCTGCACAGCGCCAACTCAAGCTCAAGGTCCGAGGCCAGAGACGGAACGACCGACCGATAGCAGTAGCTTCCGGTGTCTACAGCGCCGCCGTACGCACTTCCTGTTCCGGTGCCGTAGGATTTCGACGACGCAGCTGATCGGTAGCGATTCGTCGACAAAAACGACTCTAAATAATCAAACAGAATTCAAGAACACAATATACCAGCAAAGTCTACGATAGAACTGGCAGCAACCTCTTATCACATTTAAAAACATATATACTTACTTAGTCACTCGCATGCACAACTGTTTATTCAATTATTTATTTAATTATTTACTTACTTACCTACTTACCTATTTACTTACTGCCTTGCATACAAATTGGCCTATCTACATAGTTCAGCATGTTCCACGCCTCAAATACACGTGATTCTCTAAACGCATTATGACCTGACATCCAGTGATGGGTAATTGCCTTTTTTAATCTAATTAATTAGAATTAGAATTAGTTAAAATTTTACAATTAGAATTAGAATTAGAATTAGCAAAATTACACTAATTAATTAAATTAAATTAGATACCATCTAATTTAATTAGAATTAGCAATTAGAAGTGCAGTGATAAAAATTGCGATGCATTTTAATGTAACGACAAAAATTAATTTCATCCTCCGTAATCTAGAGTATATCAGAATTGCATTTTGCAAGTAAAAGTGACTCAAACATCATCTAATTCAAACTTATCATCTAATCAATTTTTCCTATCATTAAGAATAAATCCAGCTGCACTAAATGATCTTTTATAGCAGCAGATGTTTATAATATGATGCTGCAAATGCAGCTGGTATAAACAGGGAAAGTTCAATTTGTGGTCCTCCCAAAAAGAAATACAATTAGTGTTCGTATTGACCTAAGTAACTTTGGAACTCTTCAGTTTTTGTTGATTTCAGTAGTTTCTTCCATATATATTTGTCATTGTCCATAGCTGGTGTAAAAGGTGTATTGCTTATCTGCTTTGAGACTGAATTTAGTCTACTTGAAGTTTAATTTGTCCTTGAACAAAACATCCTTACTCAGAACTCTCTATCCACTTGAGTTTGGATCGTGAGTCCAAAGCACTTGACACAAGCAAGTGTGCTAATTATGCAACTAATTGTTATTTTCAATTACAATTAGCAAGCTATTCATTAGAATTAGAATTAGAATTAGCAAAATTTTTGAAGTAATTGATTAGAATTAGAATTAGACAGATAGCTAATTCATTAGCTAATTAATTAGAATTAGAAATTCAATTACCCATCACTGCTGACATCAGAATAAAAAGGACATTAGTCTCTCATCTAATCTAATAATAAAATTCCTAAAATAAAGAGATTGCTAGTAAATTAAGTCTTCTGGACCAATAATAGTAATAATAATAGTATGGATAGTAATTATAGGAACTCGTTTAATAGAGTCAGCTCTAATATACAGTAGACCTGCAAGGGTATCGACTATCGACCAACGCCACTTCGATGAACATTCGCAAATGAGTTTAATCTCCGACATCAGTCAGAGTGAAAAGCCGGAAAATAGACTATGAAGGAAACGTCAGCAGAAAAGAGAGGCGTTCTCTAGAATTTGAAAGTATTCAGCTCATTTGAAGGTCAAACAGACAGAGCAAGAGAGTTCCAACAGAAGAATGCGCCTTAAAGATTTAGATGCTGATGAAGATGATGACGACGACGACGATGACGACGACGACGATGATGACGATGACGACGACGACGACGACGATGACGACGATGATGATGACGATGATGATGATGATAATAATAATAATAATAAGAATAATAAGAATAAGAAGAAAAGAAGAAGAAGAAGAAGAAGAAGAAGAAGAAGAAGAAGAAGAAGAAGAAGAAGAAGAAGAAGAAGAAGAAGAAGAAGAAGAAGAAGAAGAAGAAGAAAAGAAGAAGAAGAAGAAGAAGAAGAAGAAAAAAAGAGAAGAAAAAAAGAAGAAGAAGAAGAAGAAGAAGAAGAAGAAGAAGAAAAGAGGAAGAAAAGAAGAAGAAGAAGAAGAAGAAGAAGAAGAAGAATAGGAAAAAGAAGATATGAATAGCTGGATTTTAAGTGGTTTAGTAGGATTTCTCCTGCATTGAAGAACATTTACTAATCCTCGAATATAGATAGGCAGCTCATGCACCTCTGTTGAAATCTGTCCGTAATGATCTCGTTGTCCCGTGACCGTCCGACGTCGTCCACGGCGACTGGGTCTTTCTGTGTCCCTCCCTCAGGGCGCAGAGTTCGTCCCGTTGCATCTGGACGACGGCCTGGGCGGCGTCTAGGTCGGCGCGAAGACGGGAGCCGAGCAGGAGGGCCGCTCTGGCGACGTGCTCGACGGGAACGAGCTTCGAGTTGAAGGCGGCGTTCAACGCCACTTCGCTCAGCCGACCGAAGTCGATCGACTCGAGAAGCGACTGTCGCTCGTCTTCGCCCAGATCCGTTTCGTCTGAAATAAGTCCAATCCATTAGGCCTAATTATTTCATAATCTAGACCAGCGGTTCTCAACCTTTATAGTGCTGCGACCCTTTTAATTCAATTCCCTATTATGTGGCGACCCCCCAACGGTAAAGTTATTTTCGTTCACAGTGTAAGCTGCTAGAAATAATAATGCTACGACAATCAAAATGTTCGAAATCGTTATTATTTAATTGTCTCCATGTCTATCATCGAATGACAATTATAGTAAAACAACTAGTACGTCGTAACTACCACTGAGGAAATTTTGTACAGTAACAAGAAAAGAAACAACCCAATATTTCTGATGGTCTCAGGCGACCCCTGGCAAATCGTCATTCGACCCCCGTTGGGGTCGCGACCCACAGGTTGAGAACCGCTGATCTAGACCCAACAATAATAATAATAATCATCATCATGGGCGTCCGCAGAAATATTTCCATGGGGTGCAAGTTCATCAGATTCTTATATAAAATCATATTTTAACTTAGTACTATAGGTCACTTTTTATAGTAATTTTACTTTTTTCATAACTTCGCAATTTTTCCAGGGGAGTGCAATTGCACGCCTTGCACTCCCCCCGGACGCCCAAGATAATAATAATAATAATAATAATAATATAATAATAATAATAATAATAATAATAATAATAATAATAGTGGTAGTAGTAGTAGTAGTAGTAGTAGTAGTAGTAGTAGTAGTAGTAGTAGTAGTAGTAATACTAATAGTGGTAGTGCCTTGTAGTTAGTAAAGTAGTAGTAGGAGGAGGAGGAGGAGGAGTAGTAGGAGGTAGTAGTAGTAGTGACGTAGTAGTAGTAGTAGTTTTTGTGGTAGTAGTTAAAATAATAATAATAGTGGTAGTGGTAGTAATAATAGTGCTACTACTACTAACTACCTACTACTACTACTACTACTACTACTACTAATAATAATAATAATAATAATAATAATAATAATCTATATCAACAATTTACTCACCAGACTGAAGCAATTTGTTCAACGCATGAAACAGAGTGTCTTCGTTGGTTCGATACTTTTCCGGAAGAGTTTCCAAAATCCGTCGGAAGATGTCCGGCGTAAGAGTCCCTCGGTTGCTAAGACATTGTATGAACGAGTCGACCGATCGGCAAATCTCATCGGGTGTGATAAGGTCCACATCGTTCCTGCAAACATCTTGAAGAATCATCAGGTAGGTGTCTGGCAGGACCTGTGCGAGATCGTCGGCGGTGAAGCGACTCAGCTGGCGGGAGGCGAGACGGACCAGGAGCTCACGGGCCTTGCATTCAAGTGCAGACGCCTTGTCGAGAACGGCAAGGGTCCATTTGGGCGAAACCAGTTCTCCCAACCACAGCATTTCTTCGGCGTTTTCGTAAAGCAGTGTGTCGATGACGGCCGCAATTTCTTCGTCGTCCCTACCTGACCGCAATAGGACATAGACATCGTCATGCAAAAGCTATACGTAATTATTAAAATTCAGACAGGCATATTTTATGCACAGATGTCGATATTTCCTGGTTTCTTAACCTCAAGCCCCTAAACTGCAACAACACAGCTAAAAATTCAGTTTTTCTGACTGTTTCTGTGTCTGTCTTTGTGTCTGTCTATTTTAGCGATGATCGCTAAAATATAGAAAGACAGAAAGACAGACATACAGGCAGTCAGACAAACGGAATTTTTGGGGGGTATTGTTGTAGTTTACTGAATTTTGATAAATTGTTCTTTACTTGATAAAGAGAAGACGAAAATTCTATTATGAACTTCTACCTATAATTATATATTTCAAGGTGGGCCATTAAAACCGGTTTCATCCTGTTTCATTGTAAATATTTTCACATTCCCTGGATCAGAATGCGTGAAATTTGGTCTCCTCTTGCTTTATTATATCCTAAGAGCAGCCACTTAAGATTTTCTACCAAATTCTAAAATACAGCGGAGTCACCTTGCGAAAACCAGGCTAGGAGTGCTGTAGAACGAGTTCAATAATATATGAGTGACTATGTTTTATTGCTAAAATTAGTAAGCCTATGACACTTTTTGGTCTCAATGCTCATACATTTGTTCATAGTAATGCTGCTTCTTACTTTTTGCATTCCATTCCTTCACTTTGTACTATGTACTAGTAATATGACCTATAAATCTTAGCATTAGATAATTTAATTTAATCTAATTTAGATTACAATTTAACTTGTATACTATAGTCACGTCCTTGGTTCTGGTCCTGGCCTTGAGGGTTGAGTCCTTGTTAACATCCCTGTCGTCGTCATCATCATCATCATCATCATCATCATCATCATCATCATCATCATCATCATCATCATCATCATCATCATCACCGCCACTACCATCATCATCATCATCTTGAAAATTCATTTATGATTTTCACTTACTTTTGCACTGATTTTCTTCAAATTCATCGGAGTTCTTCTGTTTGTCGATGGCCGAAGAAAGTTCTCTGACTGTCATCTTTTCCTCCGATTCTTCGACGTCGCCTTCATTCTCTCCATCTTGGTTCGAGTCCTCCTCCGTTTTATCCGTTCTCTCTCCATCCTCCTCTTCTTCTTCCTCCTCCTCCTCCTCCTCTTCGTCGTCGTCATCTTCTTCCTTTTCCGTCCCATTACGATTTTCCATCATCTTCTTATTCTTCTTCGGGTTCTTGTCCTCTTGTGTCGACCGTTGTTTCCCTTCTACTCTTCCCTTCTCCCGTTCCTCGTCCCTTTCCTTCAGCGTCTTGTTCCGATCCTTTTCGATGTTCAGGGCCTTCGATACGTACAGCTGGATCAAGGAAGCCCTCACCGTCTCAGCAACGCGTTTCTCTTTCGCCAGACTCAACAGATCCGAGAACCAATTCAATGGCAGAATGCAGAGACGCAACAGAAGTTCCGTATCAACGCTCAGAACGCTACACTTGGACAGATGCCTGCTTCAATACCAACATAACAACAACAACAACAACAACAACAACAATAATAATAATAATAATAATAATAATAATAATAATAATAATAATAATAATAATAATAATAATAATAACAATATTAATAATAACAATGATGATGCCGTTGCCGACGATGATTACGATGATGACGACGACGATGGCGATGACGACGATGATGATGGTGGTGGTTAAGGTTACTATTAGAAGTAGTCTTATTATTATAAGTAATTAAGTGTTTTAAATTAATTTTTAAAAAATTGAGAATCACCGCCACCTTGGTGCTCTGCCAGTTAATTGCGGCAAGAGTTACAGTATATAGGAAATTTTTTCCAATGTTTTTCCTTAGGTTTGTCTTTCAGCTTCTGCGATGTTGATTTGTCTGTATTCGAGGTCTTCCTTGATTCCTTGATATTGGCAATCTACCCTTTATTCGGTCTTTCTTTCCTTTCCTTTCCCTGTATCTTTGTGTGTAGAGCTTTGTATGGCCATCGGTTGTTTTTCATTCTGCGCGCATGTCCAAAGTCCAAACCAAGTCTTCGTCCTATCCCTTCTAATGTGTTACCTTTTAGCCAGATTAAACATAAACTGGGAATACTAGTTGGTAAGCCATAGCCTTTAGTACATGTCAGTACTGGCTCAATATTAAACTGTATATTCATTTACACTGTATATTCATTCATTCATTCGTCCGTTCGTTCGTTCGTTCATTCATTCTACGCTAACAGCTTCTGTTAGCATATCAAAGCACAACGAAACTCCAGTCCATAGGCGGCGGAAGACAATAAAAAGTACCCCGCCCGTCTACTACTGTAGAAGGCTTTGAATTAGCCAGCATGCATTTTCAAGCGTGAATTAATTATAACAAAAGAAAGAAATGTGCGGCATAGAAATGAATCCAAATGATCGATATTCCTAAAGATTGGTTTGAAACCTGAAAGCCAAGCGTAGGTCTACATTGGAGGTTTCGTGTAATGTAAACTTACAAATTGAAACTGTATTCAAACAATTTAAAGTGTTCCGTGCTTCTTTTTAAAAAGTACCCCGGCATGACCTATGGTGGGCCGGGGTACTTTTAAAAGTACCCCGGCCTGGGCCGACGGGACCGATAGGAGTACGCCGCCTATGCAAAACTCGTCTCATCAGGCAGACTGTTTTACTTCCACTCCATGCTGGTCGACATGTGAAAGCCTGATAGATGAAATCTCCGGGCCCAGGTACTGAACCACTTTCCGAGAGATATGCCAACTGAGAGTTGGCGCTCTAGCGAATGAGCCTTCGAAGGGAGTCGGGAAATCCCATCGATAGTAGTTAGTAGTTGAAAATCCATGTCACCCCTCTGGATGGCTAGTTGGGTTAAGTAGGGTGTGCAAGAGAAAAAGACAGACAGGTTCTAAGGTGAAACCTGAAGGTCGACAGACACGCAGCTGGCGGGAGAGAATTTCGGGACCTGGGTCCAACAATACAGAAAGTACGCTTGACAAGAGATGTCCCAGAGATGGGATGTGAAGTGTTAACTGAACGCATTATTATTATTATTATTAATCTTGACAATTTCTTAAGCGCAGTAACATAGCTAAGTGACTAAAGTCGAAGGCGCTGTACAGGGAACGAAACATTAAACAAATGCGTCTTGAGATGTTGAAGGAACCGATCCGGAGAGGTCTCGGTTGTCACAGCCATCGGGAGCAGGTTCCACGACGCCGGGTTTCCACGACGAAAGGACCGGTCCCCTAGCCCCGCTGTCTTGAGCGGAGGGGGGACGACGAGATGATTGCTGGCGCCGGAACGGAGAAGGGAGCGACGTGGTACTGTCGTCGATCGGCGGATTAGTTCCGACAGATACGCAGGACAGTGGGGGTCATTCAGCGCACGGAACGTGAGCCAGTGGCGCTTGAACTCCACACGCTCAGGGACCCGCAACCAGTGCAACCGATCTCTAAGGAATGGCGTTACATGGCCGCTCCATCTAGCACCGAACACCAGGCGGGCCGAGACATTCATTCGACTGCAATCGATTAAGTTGACCGACCGGTAGTCCAAACAGCACACTGTTACAATAATCCACCCGAGAGACGACTAGTGCGCGAACCAAGTCTATCGCTGCCGAAGTAGGCAAGTAGCGACGGACCTCTTTATCCGGCGCAGGTGATGGTAACAGGACCGGATGGTGTTGTCCAAATGTCCGCCGAACGTAAGTGTCTCATCGAGAAGAACCCCAAACAGACGCAGTTGTCTACTGGGGCGACGACCGCACCGTCGACGTGGAATTCGGAACGGTGGATGAGGTGCTGCCTGCGCGGTGTGGTCAGCCACAGGAACTCGGTCTTGGCCGGATTCAGTGATAGTCAGTTCCGATCAGTCCAGGCCCGAACAGCCACAATGCAGGCCTCGGCCCGAGTTTGAAGATTACCGGCGTCGGACGGTTGGCAGGATGAATAGGCCTGTACGTCGTCAGCGTAGGCGTGCATTGAAAATCCGAATGATTCAATGATCCTGCTAATGTCAGCAGTGTACAGGACAAAGAGTAGCGGTCCGAGGACCGAGCCTTGCGGAACACCGCAATCGACGCGGCCAGGAGCCGACGTCGACCCCATCCAACTGACAGTCTGAGATCTGTCAGCCAGGAAGTTGCGTATCCACGCAAGGGCCGCCCCTTAAGTCCATAGGAACGCTCCAGTCGTTCGACAAGGATCCCGTGGTCGACGGTGTCGAAGGCGGCCGAAAGGTCGAGGAGGCAGATGAGAGCCATCCGGCCGCTGGCCACTGATTCGATCAAGTCATTGACTATCCGCAGAACAGCCGTTTCTGTCGAGTGTCCACGACGGTAGGCGGACTGGTTCTTAGGCATTAGTCCATTCTGGTTCATGTAGGTGACCAGACGGTTATTGACCATTCTCTCCGCCAGTTTTGAGAGAAACGGTAAATTTGATACCGGTCGGAAGTTGCCCGGTTCCGCTTGATCCAGGCCAGGCCGCTTGAGGTGTGGGTGGACAACCGCCTGCTTCCACACACCAGGAATTCCCTGTTCTGAGAGAGGTGGCCATCAGAGTCGTGGGAACGGAGCCACGGTATCGATAGACAGCTTCAGTAGCCACATCGGCAGAGGGTCAGCTTGACACTGCTTGCAGGGCGCATTCTTCACAATGGCTACTACTTCTTCAACCGTTGGGGCAGAGAAAGCCTCCATCGTGGCGCCCCCATGGCTACTGAACTCAGGAGGGCCGACACCCGCTGTCCTATGCCTTATTTCGGCGACCTTATTATCCAAAAACTGATGATATTCCGTCGCAGAGAAGCTGGACGGTTGCCTACGTTGACTGGTGTCCTTGCCTCAGCACGTTGCCTAGGTGTCTCCAGGTCGTTGCGGAGTCGCCCTTGGCGGAGGCAATCGCGCCAGTAACGTCTGCCCTTCCTCCGAACGAGGCCTCGACTGGCCTTGAGGCCGAGCGCCACCTAGTGAACGACATCGCTTCCTCGGCCGTTCCCTCGAACTTCCGGAACAATCTCTCGCATCGCCTCGCCTCACGCCTCGCACTCCTGCATTCCGCGTCGTAAAACGGGCGTGAGGGTCGGACCCGGAGCGAGAGTTCCACAGTTGGGGCCAAGTCGTCTAGAATGGATGTAATCTCTGTGGAGTAGCTGTCAGCTAGGTCAGTGACAGACCTGGCCGGGTCAATCGACTGACAGAGCTGAGTTCCCTTGAGCCTGGCGATGAAGTCGTCGATTCGAAAGCCATCCCACTTTCTCCTTCTTGTCATAGTGTAGGTTGGAGCATACTGTGTTTAATGCACTTGTCGCTTTATGTAATAATAATAATAATAATAATAATAATAATAATAATAATAATAATAATAATAATATGATTTAAAGTGGTTTAGGAGGTTAAGTAAACCTGTGTGAAAACCACTGTAGCAGCTTATATCTGGAGTTTATGTTAATTATTGGGATGCCGTGATGAATATAAAAGCTATTAAGGCAGAAACCGTAATTTTTAATAATAGAATTGTCACCGAAGTACCGAGAGACATTTGAAATCTCGAACGCCTATTGGAGATATTAATGATAAGTCTCTATCTGTATGAGATATCCGCTGTCCAAAATATGCTTTCCAAGAGGATTGAATTGATCAAACATGTAGATTGTAGACCCATGTTACCATGTACATTGTACATAGGTCTATTTTTATAAGCCCTACCCATAATGATTCAGACCCGACCCAACCTAACTCAAGAAACCAATAGGGTTACTTGACCCAGCACAACCCACCGCAATACATAACAATATCGTAAACCATGACTCCGTGACTTATCTTCTTACTCAACCAACCCAACCCACCATAAACATGGAAACTTCTGATCCAACCCAACCAATCCATGGATGAACTCAACCCAAGTCCATGTCTGTGCTGGATGTGCCACCTTATACGTCGACTGTAGTGGTAACATTTCCTGTAATGTAACCCAGCAACATTACCTGCTGAATATAGGAGTGACGAGCCAGGTGTCTACAATGGCACCGATGCACTTTTCGACGATGCCCGCCTGTTCGGCGACGGTGCCAAGTCTGCGACAGCGTCGAATCATCTCCAGCACCGTTTCCAGCTTCCGTCCGGCCCCTACGGCGATCAGCGTCTCCTGGAGGAACCTATCGGTGACGCCGACCAGGTTGCCTGCACCGGTCATCTGTAGGACTTCGGCTGCGCAGCGCAACTGGCAGACGTTGGCAGCGTCGATATCGACGTGGACGTTGTAGCAGTAGTTGACCACCTGTCGGAATGTGTCTGAGCCGCCCGGGAAGTCGTCGAGGGTGACGTTGTCGCCGCCGCCCGCAAGGCCGTTCAGTGCAAGCGTTCGGAAGAAGTCTGACCTGATGCATATGGGAAACTTGTGAAGCTTATAGGCCTCGGAGTCAACGACAACCGTTATGTCGGACAGTTCGCCCGAATGCAGAAATTTCGAAAAATCCATGACCTACGGAAAATATCGACAGAAAACATCAGTGGCGGTTCCAAGAATTCTTGGTGGGGGATGCTATGAATGTCTAGGAAGTTAGTGGGGGATGCAATGAAATCCCCAAAATGGTTGACAAGCTAAAAAAGGTAATTAGCAGTGTTTTGGGTTTTGTTTTGTTTTGTCCAGTAATATGAAATAACCCTGCCAAAAAGGTTGATAAGCAAAAGAAAACTCGGTGGGGGAATGCATCCCCAGTCATCCCCAACATGAAACCGTCCCTGGAAAACTTTCTACGACAGTCGTCAAAATGCAAACATTTCTGTGAAGCGCTAGATCGCGATTATAAGCTCCAAATTGAAAAAGTGACACGATTAACATTCGAACTTCATGTGTGGTTAAATGCACATTTGACTAAATCGATGACGAAAAAGAGCAAAACAAAACACTGAACCCATGTTCACGATTTAACTATGAAGGTTCTAGCAAAATACCTTGTTGTATTTCAGGGCGACGACGTGTAGATTCAAACAGTCCTCTGGCGTAACATTCTGCAGCAAATCACTTAGAGTTACCGGCGGTCTAATTAAATGGCAACACCAAATTAATTTCACACACACACACACACACCCACCCACCCACACACACACACACACTCGTGCATACGGCCGTATTGGGTTCTATAGACCAAATGTTCCAAAGGATCTCGTGACCCAGTGAATTAGCATATAGGCCTATATCACCTGCTCAGCCGCCTTGTGCTTACACAAGCGACATGTGTCGATCTCAGCAGTGGTTCGAAGCGTGTTCCGACCTGTTTCATTTGATCGGCGATCGAGCGTCGGGTGGTGATGGGTGTAAGCCTACGATGTTTACCTGCGGTCCCGTTTTAGGGCGCTGATGCTGTCAATAGCAACGCGATACAAACCTGTTTCAAGCGCAGACTATAGGAACACCGCGGTTACTTGGGCTGATCAATGTGTCGTAAATTATTGGGTTGCGTCTGTTCTATCGCGCTATCTCGCGACTCACAAGTTTATAGCACGGTACGCAACGCCATCGGAATAGAGAAAGTGACAATTTTGAGTGGACGAATCCTGTGATTCCTTAAAATGACCAGTAATTAATTGAAATTTCTAGGTCTTTCCTTCTGAACTTGTTCCTTTCAGATGCTGACAAGCAAAAAAGGTCGTCACGCCTATGGCGCTTAAAAATTTTGGTCAGGAGCCCAAGGGGGGGGTTGCACCTCAAAACCGCGTCCTAAAATTAAAAATGCATGGAAGCACATTAAAAATGTTTCGTCGACGCCCAAGAGGGGTTTTAAGTTTTAACCCCCCAAACTCCCCTTGGCTACGCCACTGAGGGTATCGTAGCAAACCTATTGTCGGTAGACCAAAAAGTCTGTAGACGAATTGTCGCGAAACCTCTCTGTAGCACCTCAAGATTGTATTAAATTGGCATTAGCTTCTTTGTGTCTTGCGATTTATGCATAATAATAATAATAATAATAATAATAATAATAATAATAATAATAACAATAATAATAACACGGTTAAAAGTGGTTCAGTAGGGTCTGCCCTGTGAGAACCACTGTTGTACCCTTCCAATCTACACTGTTGTATCTTATAGTGCTGAGGTTTATTTTGAAATCATTCACACTCGTAGCCATTACCATCTTACTATCTTCTCGTTCATTACATAGCCATTAGCCACTTGTCTGAAAACTATTCTATGGCGCCTATCTATGGCTGCCTTGCATGCGGTTTGTGCATGCCACGTTTCGTCGTCGTTCGACGCAATTTCTGACGCTCCGTGCGTGAATCTTGCGCCGGAGATGAGGGTTTCTTCGAGTCCGTCGGTTCTCTGAGGAGTTTTGGCTGTCCTCAACTGTTTCGCGTCGTTTCGGAAGCCTCGAGTCGGTCTCTCCGCCTGTGCAGGACGTCGCCATGTTGGCAATTGTTATAGCGCCATGCGATGATTGACGGTCGTTCCAAGCTTCGCTCGAGCATTCATCTTCGCGAGGACGGCGTTTCGCTCTTCGGTTCCGACGTGTCTCGTGCTGTCCTCTACCTTTCCACGTCGTCCTGGAAGTTCAAGTCAGTCGCCGTCCGTCGGGTGTGCGCCAAAGTCAGCCGCATCGGCTGCTGCGTGAAAATTCGGCGGATTTGCGGTTGGCTGTCGTTTCCGGTCTTCGCTGGATTTTCCATCTTCGTCGGATTTGCCGATTTCGACGACGGAACTATCTTCTTGCGGAAGACCGTTCCTTCAGGAACTTTTCCGGTGGTTTATCCGTACGGAGAAACTCCTACTACCAACTCGCGGACTTTCAACATCATCTTCCGCTCCTCGTTGGCATGTCAAGGGGCTACAGTTTTACTTGAAGGACCGCTTCTAAAGGACTTTGTACCGGACTTCTTCACGGCAGCAAAGTTCTTTCCATCATCACAGTGGATTTTAACATCGCCACCTTCTAACCTTCATTGACATGTCAGCGGTGTCAAAGCGCTTTTGATTTTGGATTTTAAACCATGCGTACAGCGCTATATAAATTGTCCTGATAATAATAATAATAATAATAATAATAATAATAATAATAATAATAATAATAATAATAATAATAATAATAATATCCAGATGCTTGTAAGAATATTGTAAAGTGATATGAACTGCAAGCCTAATCCGAGTCTGGCGTGAAACCAACAAAAAAGAATTGCCCATTACTCCGACTGGATCATCGTTACGGTAGCAAACGCTTATGCAGAATGTCTCAATTGCATTATTACATTACGTACTGGGCATCAGGTTCTGGGGAACAAAATAAAACTTCAACATGCTCTGACAGACATGTTAATTCAAAATGAATATCAAGTGACACTTGCAAGGTCAAAACTAAAACTAAAATTGAAAACTAAATAAAACTAAAATTGTTTACAAAACAAAACTAAAAAACTAACAGTAAAATCAAAAGTAAAATTAAAAGTATTTACTAAACTAAAACTAAAGTAAAAGTGAAATAGCAGCTCAAAAACGAAACAAAAATAAAAACGGAAAGTATTTGCAAAACTATAATATCACTGGTCTGTTTGACCTATACTCGCGCAATAACTGCGCCTTGCCGTTCCAATCCTAAGAACGTCGAGTTGTCTTCGCGGTTGTCCTCATTTACGGACCAGTGGCGTCTCCAGGATTTGGCAAATGGAGGGGGCGTTAGGGTGGCAACTTCTAAGCATAGGGGCCAACCATTTGTTGATAGGCATGTACAGTAGCAGTAAATATAGGGTCCCAACAGGGAGGCCTCTGGGGGCCAGACACTCAATAGGGGCACGGGCCTCCGAGTCCCCCACATGCGGAGCCGCCACTGTTACGGACCAATCAACCCCCAGTAGTTGTCGTAGAACAGATCAACAACTCGTGTCTTTCCTTTCTCTCCGTGAATAACGATTAGCATTCTTCTCTCTTTGACGTAGCACAGACGCCTTGGTTCGATGACTTCGTCCTTCTCCTTCGTAAGTAGCTCTCTCTTCATCTTCAGGGTCGGATACAGCAGCAGAACTCTGTCGTTCTTCATGTCGGCCAGAAGAATCTCGTCATTCTCGTAGACGGCCAAGTACCAGGGATTATTGAGGTCAAGGTCGGTGATATCTCGTTGGTCACGTGGGCCTACTACGCGTAAACCGTGTCTCTCTTGGTACTTACCGTATGCAACAACGAATCCGTGAACGTTCGTGGCGATTGCGTGATTCGCGTGTCTGGTATGCAGAGTGATCGATTCGACAAGCACTCCGTCTATGTCGTATATTTCGATGTTGTTCTGATAAGAAGGATCGGCGACGATAACTTCTCCAGAGGGAGACACCGATAGCGTGAACAGCGAAGAGTAGGTCGGCTTAGTGACCCACTGCGAAACCTTGTTTCTCGGGTCAGAGTTTATTTCCACTTTCCAAATGCACGACTCGCATGTGCTACCTCTAGGTACAGGTCCGTTGGATTTGAACTCAACTTGATCGATGATGTACAAACGCTCGTTGGTAGGACATGCAGCAATGTCGCTTAGATAGCGCTTAGCCTCAGCATCGAAAATGACGATCTCCTCAAGACGATCAAAAGGAGACTGATCGGAAAATTTCAGGATGGAGTTACTGGTAAGTATGTAAATACAGTTGTCCAGCCATGCCACTCCCCAGGCATCCTTTATTCCGGGGTCGTCCAACTGAAAGCGAGCTTTAAAATAAAACCATGAAAATAAAAAAATCATCTTCGATTTTGGCTTCGTTGCTGAACAGCATCATATTTTTGGCAAAACAAAAGCACTGAATGAACGAAAGACGTAAAAGATTTACTTTACTATATGCAAATCACAAGCAGCACACTTTTCATGCATTTCGCATTGATGGAATATATATATATATATATATATATATATATATATATATATATATATATATATATATATAATCTCTCCGACATATAACATTGTCGGTGGTAAAGTGAAAGGTGGAATAGATTGCTTGTGTGTGGGTGTGTTTGTATGTGTGTGTGTAGAAGATAAGTTTAACAGCAGAGTTAGATGGCCATGGGTTGGCTTAACCAATGGGTTGAGTTGGATTAGGATGGATTCAGTCATACCTTTTCATATTTATGGTGGGTTGGGTTAGGTCAGAAAATAAGTCATGGTTCAAGAAATTGCAATGTATTACGGTGGGTTGGATTGGGATGGGTCAAGTAACCCTATAGCAGTATAGCCTATTGAATTCATGTAGTTGTGCCACAAGAATGCAATGGCGCAGCCAGGATTGCAGAATAGGGCACTCACATTTTTCTGCGCAAATGTTTTGACTAACCGAAAGATCATCATCTCGAACGTTTGGTGTGTTTCCCTTGATGTAATACTATCCTTAAATACATCCTTACTACTCACTGGTTTTGGGCGAATCTCACGACCTGTCCCGAGCCTAATATGTGCCGGGCCCCCGACCTTCCGAGAATTTGAAGGCTCCGACATGTATACTCTGTAGACCGTCAGGCACTTTGGATGGCACTCAGAGGTATTGGTGTTCCGACGTTCTTATTGAGCTTAATTAAAGACCTACACGAGGGCACGACTGCAAGAGTGCGCATCAATGGCATGCTATCTGAGACATTCTTCACTGCCTCAGGAGTCCGTCAGGGCTGTGTCCTGGCTCCAGCACTCTTTTGCAGGGCTATGGACTGGATCCTGGAGCATGCTATTGACCAGACCGGGATCACCCTACCGGAACATAGCTTCTCCGACTTAGACTACGCTGATGACGTTGCTCTTCTGGAAACGTCCGTTAAGAACCTAGAAACATCACTCAATCAGATTGAGTCGACAGCCTCCAAACTAGGGCTACATGTGTCCTGGACAAAAACCAAGCTGCAGAATCTAGGTTCTGGAGGAGACGCAGGTGACATATACGTTAATGGACACCAGGTGGAAAATGTGTCAGAATTCACTTACCTGGGTAGTGTCCAGAGTTCTGATGGCAGGTGTCAGCGGGACATTACTCGCAGAATCGGCATAGCTGCATCTGCCATGAGATCTCTTCAAAATTTATGGCGCCAAAGACAGATACAGCTCGGTACTAAGATCCGAATTTATCAGTCCTGCGTCCTGCCAATTCTCCTATATGGTTCTGAGACTTGGACTCTGCTTACACGAGACTCTGAAAGACTACAGGCATTCCATATGCGCTGCCAGAGACAGATTCTCTGCATTCGCTGGTTTGACTTCGTGACCAACGAAGCAGTCTCCAAACAGACTGCCCTCCTGCCAGTGACAGAAATTATCACGCGACGCCGTCTGTCGCTCTTCGGTCACGTGGCTCGCCAGGACAAGAACATTCCGGCCCATCGCGCTCTTGCCTGCGCCATTGCTCGACGCACCGAGACGCGTCCTCCTCCGAGCTGGAGAAGACCTCCTGGCAGACCACGCCGTACATGGCCCCAGCAGATCGGCGATGGTCTTCCTTCCACAATTCTTCATGAATGGCACTCAGCCATCGGTCGCGGTCACAACTCGCGCAACACGAGATTGGCACAACGGACCTCTGTCGTCCATGTGAACAAATGATGAATGAATGAATGACATGTATAGATCGAATTCAGGAGTTTGTGTGTATTCACGGCAGTGACTCCTAATTCTCAGATACTGGCTACTCCTTTGGGCAGAGATGGCCATAGGTCCATTTTTCAGAAC
Organism: Metaphire vulgaris; assembly: GCA_018105865.1. Taxonomy (NCBI): domain Eukaryota; kingdom Metazoa; phylum Annelida; class Clitellata; order Crassiclitellata; family Megascolecidae; genus Metaphire; species Metaphire vulgaris. The sequence continues at coordinate 7,774,090 of CM030850.1, forward strand.
CCAACCCAACCCATCAAATCTCCAACCCAACCCATGCGTGCAATATAAGGTTGCTTGAGCCATCCCAACCCAACCTACTGTAATACATTGCAATTTCTTGAACCATGACTTATTTTCTGACCCAAACCAACCCACCATAAATATGAACAGGTCTGACCCAATCCAATCCAACCTAATCCAATCCAACCCATTGGTTAACCCAACCCATGGCCACCTCTGCCCTTGGGTTCAATAGCGGCTGATAACTGGGAGAATAAAGAGAGGATCAGTTCCAGACAATCATTCGACTCGGTCCGCGACAACTGGGTACCGCCGATTGGGCCCCGGACAACTGGGCCCGGCAACTGGGTAACGGGACATCTGCGTAACGGGACCTCTGGGTAACGGGACATCTCGGCCCCGTACAATAGGGACAGAGAGAATGGTGTTGATGAATGGTGTTGATGCATTTATATATATATATATACATATATATATATATATGTATATATATATATATAAATGCATCAACACCATTCATCAACACCATTCTCTCTGTCCCTATTGTACGGGGCCGAGATGTCCCGTTACCCAGAGGTCCCGTTACGCAGATGTCCCGTTACCCAGTTGCCGGGCCCAGTTGTCCGGGGCCCAATCGGCGGTACCCAGTTGTCCTGACTCGATTCGACTATATCATTGGCGTAGCCACGTCGGGTATCGGCCCCTATTCTTGCAGGGACTCCGGCCGTGAGATTTTGGCAAGACCGTTGAGAAATTTCCAGGAGGGGTAGGTAGCATGATCGATAAGAATACGTGAATTTGGGGATAACTCCTTGACGAACCTTTTTACCCGAAATTCTACATATTCCCCCTATTTCAGAATCCTGGCTACGCCACTGGTCTATATTCCTGGTATTGATGTTGCGATCCTACTCAATGCACATAAAGCCGAATTCTTTCCTACTAAATTCATATGCTAATTAGGCCTACTACATATTCTGCCTAGATCAGCAGCATCCAATGTATGCGAAATGCGTTGATTTTAACATGATATATACACAGTGTTGGGTTGTAACAAATTACAAGTAACAAAATTACTGTAACAATTACTTTTTTGAGTAACAAGTAACGGAAATTGTTACATATTAAATCTTGTAACAAAATAACAGTAATAGTTACTTTTTCGAAGTAACAGTAACAGATTTTGTACTAATTACTTTAATGTTACTTTTTGAAGTTGTCGTCTATACATGGTTCTAAATTCTAATGGACTGCCGTTCAATTTGCTAACTTCAATACATTACGTTCTTAATAATATTGGTTTGATCCAGTGCATGTGGAAATCGTATCCACGCACTGCGATGTTTGCATAAACTATTTACAGAGAAAACGCACCCAACTTCCACTTTGAGCGACAGGCATTACCAGTGTTAGGAGTGATCTTAGATCAAAAGATCAAAGATCACGATCTAAGATCACAATTCATGATCTTTGATCTTTGATCTAGATCACTTTTTACTAGTGATTTTTGACTCTGACTTTAAATCACTTTTTGGTGATTTTGATCTTTATTATCAACAGAAGATCAAAGATCAAATTATAGACCTGTATTCTCCCAACTAAGTCAATCAATCAACGAACTTCTATGTGTATTGAGTAAAATGGTGGACAAATCCAGCATTTGGACCTCAATGATCATATTAGTGCAGCCGGTGCAGATGATGAGGATTATGGGTATGGCCCTGACATTAGTACTGGCACTGCCACTGGGAGTCAGGGGGAGGCTTGCTCAGTTGCAACTGGTCGTGAAAATGCAGTCAAGATAGAGGTCATGCACTACCTGAATAACCCAAATAAGGAACTTTCTAGCTTGTTGGCATACCCACATGTCAAGGCAGCATTTGTGAAATATAACACAACCCTGCCATCTTCTGCGCCTGTAGAAAGACTTTTTAGTATTGGAGGTTTGATAGCTACACCGCGAAGAAACGGGTTGTCTGGCGCAACGTTTGAGCGTCTGCTCATGCTGAAAATGAACTGCCGTGTTCAACACTGACTGTGAACTGACAGTTAGTTGCTAAAATTGTCACGAACTGTTTTCAGTTGTGTTAGTAACTTAGTATTACAAAAGTTTACATGCATCGTACAGTGGACATTTGTATCGTTATCATACGTGACACGTCATACATGATATAATAACTATATTTGTATGATCTTTGATCTTAGATCACTTTTAAAGTGATCTTGATCTTAGATCATTTATACTCTAGTGATCTTTGATCTTGATCTTAGATCAATTTCTCTCTAGTGATCTTGATCTTTGATCAAGATCATTTTACAAGTGATCTCTCCTAACACTGGGCATTACTGAGGGCAAATTGGCAATGTCTGGCTAATTCAAATTGACATTTTTGCTATATACTTACTTTGTTCAGGTGTCTGTTACATAAGAAATGGTATTTTAATGAGCTGGCATTTGACGAATTAATGATTGATTGCTATGAGACATGAGTCATGAGACATGAGTCATATGATATTGACATGTTATGTTGACTACGTAAACTAAAACTGTTGTCATTATTTCGTATTGACATTGGAATATGATAATTTCAATTAATTTGATTAATTATTAATACCATGCATGACAGCTAATTTAGTATTGGAAATACAGTTCCAGTAGTCATCTGTATCAGTGGTTCTCACTCTCAGACCCCTTTGCCTCGCGGACCAGTTTTCAAGATCAGAAATTTCTCGCGGACCACCTGAAAATTGAGAAAAATCACGACAAGCAAAAAATATCATCGCGTGTGATCATCGTTCCTCCCCAGTGCCCCGACAAGCAAAAAAGGTCGTCACCTTACTTAATTGAGCTGTTTGCTCTAAAAAATGTTGGGTCCGGGCATCCAGGAGATTTTTAACCCCAACCCTCCTTGGCTACGCCACAGACATGGAAAATATATATGTCTAATTTTTATTAACGTTTTTTAAGAATTTGCCGTGGCCCACTAGACCCCCTCTCGCGGACCACTTTTGGTCTGCGGACCACGGGTTGAGAACCACTGATCTGTATAAACTGTGTAAATTGTTCGTGATATCAATAAAAAACGATTATAGTCGGTTGTAATTTTGTTACTTATATGGCTGTAACAGTAACATGTTACATTTGAAATTTTGTAACAAGTAACAGTAACGAATTACATTTTAAACCCAGTAACAAGTAACAGTAGCTAATTACTTTGCAAAAGCAACATACCCAACACTGGACCTATGCTGGATGTTGTCATCGTCCTGCAGCAGGCAAAAGGCAAAAACGACAGTTATGTCTAAGCATAGGCTACTTGTTCGAAAAGACCTTTAATTCTTTAATAGATCTACTATGGTATCCATATCTGAACAATGAGGTATTGCTTTATAAGTATTTTTCAAAAGTTAAGTACACTAGGCTACTTTATAAGTACGTCAATACTCTGTGCCTGAACAGGTAAAGTTCGAGTAGGGTTAATAAATCTGTTATCTATTGGGCGTAGACTACTGAACCCGCAAATTTAGAAAACATGACATTTGAAAAACCGAAACCGAAACTGTTGAATTTGATCAGCAACTACGGTAGCTTTATAGTTTGAAGCCAATTAATTAGCCTATGAGTTCTATTCTAGACTGTAACACCACTCCTTAAAAAGTCAACTCTAAATAAAGATGACCTGTCGAACTATCGTCCAATATCAAACTTGTCGATCATTTCAAAACTCACTGAACGTGTTGTTCTCTGTCGACTCAGAGAATACCTTACTTCTAACTCACTTCTCAACCCCAATCAATCTGACTTTACTAAGCACCACTCTACCGAAACCCTTCTGGTCGCTGTATACGACAAGCTGGTAACTGCCATCCATCATCAGAAATCACTTGTCTCTGTCTGCTCGATAGTTCGGCTGCATTCGATACTATTGATCACGATATTCTGATAAAACGCCTATCGACATGGTTTGGAAATTTCAAATACAGCTTTATCTTGGTTCCGATCATATCTGTCATCTCGAACCTGCTCAGTTAAGGCAGCTGGTGACTTGTCTCAACCACTTCCATCACCCTACGGTGTTCCTCAGGGCTCAGTTCTCGCTACTTCTCGGACCTATTCTCTTCATCCTTTCAGAGGCGTAGCTGCCAAATGGACAACCTGGCCAAATGCCAAGGGTCCCCGACCTGTAAAGGGCCCCCGACCCGAGCCAAAAATTTTCGCAAAATTTGTAAAGTTGTCAGATCTCAAAAGACTGACAAGCAAAAAAATGTTGTCAACAGTTTCGAAAACTTGTCAGATCGTTTCTAGAAAGGGCCCCCTGCCCGTTTTTCGCCAAGGGCCCCCGAGCATATTGCTACGCCATTGCATCCTTTATACCACTCCCCTTAGCACTCTTCTCAACTCATCGTCAATTGATCACCATCTCTACGCCGATGACACGCTGCTGTTCATATCATTCTCTCCAAATCAATACCAAGAATCCACCAAACTCTTACTTAATGCATTCAATTCCGTTTCAACTTGGATGTCATCAAATTTACTCTGCCTAAATTCTTCAAAGACAGAGTTCATACTTATCGGACTACCCACACAAATCGCCAAGTTATCAGACACAATAACACTGGTCAACAAATTTTATGCACGTTTTTGTTTCCTCTACCAATTTTGGTGAAACTAATAGATTTTGACTTGCTGAACACAAATGTGTAATTAGAATTTCTGTATCACGTAAGGTTTTTAAGAAATCGACAATTTAGCATTTAGTATTGTAACGTCTTCTGCAACATAATCCTACAGAAGGATCTAGGCAATAATGACAAGACATGAGAAAATTAGAAATGTTTTGCTGTAGATTTTCGTTTATAGTCACTGTCCTGTGCTTCACGTATCAGTGACCAACAGTAGTCTCCGAGCATAGACGGACTCCACTTTCCCTGGTAGCGTTTCTCGATGCTGGCAATGTCTTTGTGAAATCTTTCACCATGTTCATCACTGACGGCGCCGAGATTGTCCGGAAGAAGTCAAGTGAGAATGAAGGAAGTGTATCTTCAGTGACATGTTGCATTTCATTGCCTTGTAAACTTGTAGCAGATTTCCAACTTGTTCAACATAGTTTGGCGCCTTGTAGTTGCCCAGAAAGTTAGCAACAACATCCCTGAAGGCTGTCCAGGCAACATGCTCGGCACCCTGCAGAAGGCCCTCAAAGTGACTGTCCATCTCTCGAATCTGTGGGCCAACAAAAACGCCTTCTTTTATTTTAGCATCACTGGTGCGTGGAAATCTCTGTCGTAAGTATGTAAAGGCTTCACTTTCTTTGTTCATTGCTTTGACAAAGTTTTTCATTAACCCAAGTTTGATGTGCAAAGGTGGGAGATAAATGTTCTTCGGATCAACGAGAGGATCATGTTTAACGTTCTTCTGTCCTGGAACCAAGTCCCTGCGAGGTGGCCACACCTTTCTCACATAATGTGAATCTCTAGCTCGGCTGTCCCACTCGCAAAGAAAGCAGCAGTACTTGGTGTAGTCTAGCTGCAGACCGAGTAGAATTGCAACAACTTTCAGATCTCCACATATATTCCAGTTGTATCTTGAGTATTCTATGTGTTTCAATAGCAGCTGCATGTTCTGATATGTTTCCTTCATGTAAGCAGCATGTCCAATGGGTACTGAAGGGTATGAATTGCCATTGTGCAGCAAAACAGCCTTTAAACTTAACAGCGAAGAGTCAAAAAAAGTCGCCATTCGGATGGATTGTGCTTACAGCCGAAAGCAGAAAGCAATCCATCAATGTCAATGCAAAAAGTAAGACTGTCGATTTTTTTGAAGAATCGAGTCAAGTCTTCATGCCGTTTACGAAATACTGAAACTTTTGTACCTGGAGAGAGCAGATTCCATTCTTGCAACCTAGATCCAAGCAATTCTGCTTGATTTTTTGACAAATCTAAGTCTCTGACCAGATCATTGAGCTCTGCCTGAGAAATCAAATGAGGATTGCTGGATGTCGAAGGCTCAAACTCTGGGTCTTCCGTAGCTGAATCATCAACTATCTGCAGCATTTCATCTGTCTCTGCATGCTCGTCCTCGTCCTCCAGTGTCCAAAACTCGGGGTGGTTGGAACAGGAAGACTCTCGTCGTGTGGAACTGGTCTCATTGCCGAGGCAAGGTTAGGATACTCAATAGACTTCCTATTCTTTGAAGAAAATCCTGTAACATTCGTCATGTAGAAATAGCAATCCGTTACATGATTATTCTGCTCCCTCCATATCATTGGTATGGCGAATGGCATGGATGGACGCTTACCTGCAAGCCAAGCTCGCAGACTGGTAGCACAAGATGAACAACATATATGAGGTGCCCATACTTTGTCCTGGTCGCCAATTTTGCATCCAAAGTATAACTCATATCCTTTCTTTATGATTGCTGTCATACTCCGCTTATGTGATTTCAACGTAAACTCTCCATAGTTGTAGCAGAACGTGTCACTGCTATTGCGACATCGACGCGACATTTCAGAAACTTTAATTAAATTAGTTAATATATTCAATTCACAGTCTTTAACTAAACAGTTATATCTCATCAAATAGAAAGACTGCAGCTGCTTCCTAGTGCTGCTTGGTATTTATATAGGACTGCGTAACCATAGCAACAATACATGCTAGGCATGTAGTCTTGAAGACAGGTTTGGGCGCGTCTGGGCATGTCTGGACATGCCTAATTATACTAATTTTCAAAATCCATGTAGTTAAGTGAGCCAGCAGTGCATATTACATCTGTTATGGCGGTCACATAAGATTCTTGCCTAACCTGAATACCCATAACTCAGATAACTCTCGAAAACCACGATTTTAAAATTCTTATAATTTTAAAATTTAAAATCAGCTTTTTCTCAAAAAACTTACGTGATAGGAAAATTTCAAAATTATTCCTGTAATCAGCATGACAAAATCTACCTGGAACACCAGAAATTGCACAGGAAACAAAAACCTTGTTGACCAGTGTAATCAAATTCAACGAGGGACCCTCGCCTGACCACTCGTTCAAAACTAATTCTCCAGTAAGAAATCTTGCTGTGATATTTGATCCAGATCTCTCATTTTCAACACACACATATCTAATCTCAGTCGCTCATGCATGTTTCGCATACATACGGACTTACGACGCTTACGTCCATTCCTAAACTTCGCACGTCTTGCACGATTTCCACCTCTAATGTTCATTCAAAAATGGATTACTGCAACTCCCTCTACCTTAATGTTCACAAAAAACAAATAGCACGACTTCAAGCAATACAAAATGCTTTGGCTAGAGCTGTCACGCGAACGCCAAAAGCTCACCACATACCTCCGGTCTTGAAATCGCTTCACTGGCTCAAAGTTCTAGAACGGATACATTTCAAGATTCTATGTCTGACCTACAACGCCATCCAGTTCTCAAAACCCATGTACCTTCGTAATCTCTTTACCATTCACGCGCAGCGGCCAACTCGTTCATCTGTCAGCCTGACACTCATTCGACCAACAGCCACGTCACTAAAATTCTCAGATCGGTCGATCTCATGCACTGCGCCTCGTTCTCTGGAATGATCTTCCGTCGGAGATACGAAAGATCAATAACTCGGGTCCTCTTCAGTCCATAAATCAGTCGACACCATTGGCCATCACTCCACAAATTTTCCGAAAACAACTTGAAACTATTCTCTTCAAGAAATCCTATGGCGAAATCTTTAGTATAGGCCTGCATTCTACCCGCCGCAAATCTTGTTATCATCCTCCATAAAAATACTTTGCTGCAACTGCCTACCTGGATCTACAACCTCGACCACCACGGACTACAGATTACGGACTATGGATTTACCTAGATTGAGCGCTCGTGAATAAGCTGGTGCACTGCGCCAAGCTTTCGGGCAGCGCTACAGAAATTTAGTGTTTACTTACTTACTGTATTTTTACAAACAGGACCGGCCTTAGGCACAGGCAAAGCAGGCAGTTGCCTAGGGCGTCAAGATCCAAGAGGCGCCAATCCTTGCCATTTTAACCAAGAGATTTAATTACAACGCCTATTTTTATTTAAACTCAAAACGTTCGCTTAAGGAACTGATTAAATAATAATTATTGTTTGTTTCCATTCAAGTTTTTCCGATTCAATTTATATTTCGAACCTTGATAAATCAGAAGTTGAATATTAGTAACGGTATAACACTATGACTCTGTTTTAGCGCACTTTTTTGACTGATTCATCATTGGAGGGAGTAACCGTGATGCCACAGGGGGTCCGAGTGGGGAGGAGCAGAGGGCTCCAAAGTATATGCTTTGCCTTGGGCGCCATTTTGGCTAGGGCCGGCCCTGTTTACAAATTGGCCATACAAAGCAATTTTCATCATTAGTCTGATTAGAAGCAAAGTCTAAATCTTCAATGAACATAGTGATTTGTTAGGCTTAACAGCGCACTATAGGCTAGTCACCGACCTACTGCACTGTGCAAACTTCACTTCCGTAAAGTTCGAAGTTCGAACCCATAGGCCTACTGGCTACTGCAGCGTTGCATACACTCTCGGACTCTACTCTACCATCGGGGGATTTATGGCAGTTCGAGGAAAAGGGTTTTGTGAGAAATTGCCTTAATTAACCCATCAATCCACGGCGTACTTTTTTTAAAGGACACTTTGTATGACCAAGTGCTATCGTCAGGGTCGCCGAGAGGGGGCAGGGGGAGCAAATGCACAGGGACTCGGCGGCTTGGAGGAGGCCCGGGCCGATGACGAAGATGTATTAGCAGAAATAATAACATAAAAAGATCACCATGTTATTTGCACAGGGGCCCGGCGATCAATCAATCAATCAATCAATCAATCAATCAATCAATCAATCAATCAATCAATAACCTTCTATGGCGCCACTATCATAATGCCCAGGGCATAAGCCGATGGCGCACCAAATCCAAATAGAATTAGAGCCAGGTCAATCCGGAAGATCAGTCAGAACAGCGGGGGAGCAATCTAAGGGGGATAAGCCAAGTCAAACAGGTAAGTTTTAAGACCAGATCTAAAAGATTATAAATTTTTAGTTTTACGAAGTGATATTGGTAATGAATTCCAAAGCTTAGGGCCACACACTGAGAAACAACTAGTGCCAATGACAGTGCGAGAATATGAAACAACAAATGAAAGTCCTGCCGAATACCTAGTTGATTGAATAGTAGGTCGAGGGATTAGTCGCATCTTAAGGTAATAGGGTTCATTATGTAATATGGTTTTAAATACCAAAAGACAAATTTTATAATTAATTCGGTATTTGATAGGAAGCCAATGTAGGGACTGTCTAGCTGGAGTTATATGTTCAAATCTTGGAGTTTTGGCTATTACTCTAACTAAGGAATTTTGTACTCTCTGAGTTTCTGCATATTTGAATTTGTGATGCCGAAAAGCAGGGAATTGCAATAATCGAGGCGACTAGATACCAATGCATTGGCTAACTGAATAAGAACAGGCTTAGGGAGGAGATGTCTGATGCGATAGATGTCCCGAATGTGATAATGAGAAATTTTGCAGACTGAATTTATGTGACTAGTAAAAGAGAGGGAAGAGTCAAATATCACACCAAGGTTGCGAGCAGAAGTACTTCTAGGAACAACAGTGGAATCTCCTAATACTACGGATTTCAGAGATTCAAATTTAGTCAATTGAGCTGAAGTACCTAATAGCAAGAACTCAGTTTTTGATGAATTCAAAAGAAGCTTATTTGAATCCATCCATGACTGAATATTAGTAAAGACAGTGGATAGAGTCATAAGGGATGAGTTTGAAGAAGATTGATAAAAAAAGATGAGAATTTGAGCATCATCAGCATAAAGATGATACGCCACTTGATGTTCATCAAGAAGTGAACCCAAGGGGGTTGTATAGAGAGTAAATAACAGAGGTCCAAGAACCGAGCCTTGAGGGACACCACAAGACAGATCAGTGGGAGTTGAGAGATTCTCATTTATTATCACTGATTGAGTGCGGGGATGTAAATATGAAGAAAACCAATGTAAAGCAATGTCAGAGATTCCAAACCAATGTTCAAGACGATGAAGAAGAATAGAATGATCAACAGTATCAAGAAGTAAAAGAGCAGTAACTTTTCCAGCATCAATAGCCCAAATAATGTAATCATGGACTGTCAACAGGGCCGTTTCGGTAGAGTGATATTTTCGGTAAGCAGACTGGAAAGAGAGGTAGTGTGGAGTGTGGACTAGAACACAGATGAGCATGCATTTGCTTAGCAACTATCCTTTCAAGAATTTTCGATAAGAAATTAAGATTAGATATAGGCCTATAGTTAGACAAGTGCTTGTCGGTTAATTTCTCCGCCAACAAGAGGTCAATGTAAGGACTTGGATGGTCATTAAAATCTCATCGCTCGGGTAGTGTATTTAATGAACTTATGACCCTAACTTAAGAATTCATGTTCCCTTGGCTCTTACATTGGCCCAACCAATGTGTTTATCCTAGGCCTTCTCTGGGGAGGGGGATTTCCCCCAAAGTTCAAAATTTTCCCCAAATATTTTTGAGATTTTGGCTTGGAGGGGAGAAATCCTTCCAAACATTTTGACAAAGGGGATTTCGCCTATCTGAAGAGGGGAAAATAAATAGAAAGATGGTGACCTTTTTTGCTTGTCAGGAAATTTTTTTATAGGAAAAATTATTATGAATTACCTTTTTTGCTTGTCAGGATATTTTCAGTTTTAGTTTCCCTTGTCAAGATTTTGTTTCCCCCAAAACCTTTTTTATCACCCCCGCGGTGGCTAGAATAAACACTGCCTATCCGCACCCCGCACCCCGCACCCCGCACTTCGGGCGTGCCTGTACCTACTTAACGGATAACCTACTGAGTTACTAAATACTCTCCATGCAGAAAAACAAGAACGCCTGCTCAACGTCATCAATATTATTTTCATCATCAACTTGATAATAACGATACCGTTGCCGCGGTATTACCGCGGTAAATGGTAAATGGGTCCCGTCAGATGGAAGCTGTTCAGCTAGAAGACGATCTGAACCCGATCGGCGTAGTTCGTCAGACCGACCCGGACGAGATCGGATTGGGTGGAAAGCAGAAGACCAGACGTCGCAAATGAATTCGATGACGTTTCGGAAGTCGCGGTAGTAACGGCTGCGCTGGCGTCTAAGACGAGGTCGACGGTATTGTTACAGTTGGGAAGAACAGCTCTGATGGTACTCGAGCAGCTGAAGAGCGCAAGAACATATGTAGTCATAATGAACTATAACGACTACATCGTCACTATCGTCTTCGTCATCGTCATCATCATCATCATCATCATCATCATCATCATCATCATCATCATCATCATCATCATCCAAGACTTCACATATTTACCTATATATATATATATATATATATATATATATATATATATATATATAGCACCAGTATTAGGAAAATTTGACGATACTTGGTTGATAGGCTGCCATTTTTAGCAAATGCTTTCTTTAACACTGGAAAATGCATGCGAGCTTCAGACTTAGAGATAAAAACAAACGATGAAATAATTAGTTCTTGAACGTATCGGCTTAGAGGGATTAACAGTGATTTTCTTCAGGCCCTGTTATGTGTCATCAATATGTAGGTCAACTGTTTTTGACTTCGAGGCCGCTTCAAGTTCCAGAAGAACAGATAACCCGGCTATTCATAAAATTAGGTCGGGTCAACCGCTAGGGATCACAGTGGTCGGAGGCATAGATACCCCGCTGGTCAGTCAATCATGCCTATATTCTAGTGCCTAATAAACTAAGCCTGTGGTTACTGTACACTTAAGTTTCATAGCGATGGTGCTATATATATATATATAGAAGTGCTGCTTTGTCGGGCATTTATTACATTATTTTACCGAGACAGTTTACTACAGTTTCATTGTCTGTCGACGCTAACATATCAGGGCAAAGAGAATCTTGATACTTTGCGCAGACCTTGTTAACTTTCCATCCGTTCGACGGCGGACTTGTGACTCTTCGAGTGTCGAGAACTGAATTCTCCGACCGTCCGTGGTTAGAACTCGGGCCGGACGAACATATCCAGGTTTCAGAACCACCGAGGAAGACAAGGCCTCGATGAATCTCTTCTGGCGTCGGTCAATGAGCTACAAAAATGTCAGCCTACAGCCCCGGGTCATTAACATCATCCGTAGAAAAGGCGTTATGGTAATAAATACCGACAAATAAAGGTAAGTCTGTATTGCTCAGCGCCTGAAATTGCTTCCTCTTGCCGAGGACAGAGGGCGCCACAATGCAACGACCGCCGGGTTCTTAATGCACCTGCCACTGCCACTGCCAGCAATGTTCCCTCTAATTTTTCGAGACCGTGAGCGCACCAGATTTTTCGTGAGCGGAAATTGTTTCGTCATGAGCGCTTACATGATACATCAATATCAATCAATCAATGCTATATTTTGTATACCAGTGGTGCACAACCTTTTTCGGCGGCGGGCCACTGTTATATTTCTGAAATCCTTCGGGCCAATCGGGGGCCAGACTCAACTGACGACTGCCATTTATGTCTTTGCTTCAAGTTTATTACAATTTAGTACAAAATCACTTTTTAAGTTGAGATACATTGTACACTACTGTAAAGTGTCTTATACAATATCAGTACAGTAAGGCCTGGTTATGCCTTTATATAAGTTTCTAAACATAAAGTTTAAAGTTATACGCTATGTTAAAGTTAATCATATTTAGCAGAATCTAAAGTATTCTTATACTAGTCTTATAAGACTTATAGAAACAGTTCATAATCTAACGTTATAGGCCCAAACTTAGTGTACAATAACCGAAACACATTGGACCATTGTATCTGTCACTAGCAGTTTTAACTTTGTCACTAGCAGTTTGAAAGATTTAAACCAGGAAGTCAGTGTGATGGCTGTTTGCACCTCTGCAGCCAGCTTACAGATATCGATTGGCATAGCAGTCATACAACGTTTTTCTGCAGCTAAGCAAACAGTGACCCAGTCTACTCGCCATGACCGCAGCAAAATTTAGAGATATGAACACTATAGATTTAATTTTTAACAACATCCTGGGCTCTAAAACCGTCACGAACGGCATTGAGAGAAGGCATGACATATTGGTATTTTCATTTAGTTCTCGCGGGCCACATGGCGAGTCGTCGCGGGCCGGATGTGGCCCGCGGGCCGGACGTTGTGCACCACTGATGTATACCAATAATAAATGTAAGAAATTAAACAGTACTTATATCAATATATTTCAAATTCAATATATCGTTGGCGAAAATGAAAGTTGTTCAAAACCTAATTAAGAAGTAAAGCGATTTGATAAAACTAATATATACTAGATTTGTTCACGTCTGTCTTTAGTCAAATTAATTATCAAGCAAAATGTCATAAATGTGTACTAATAATCCCGGTGTCTTTGATAAATTGACTCACGTATGAAATGTGTAACCCAAATCACCCAATGGGCGCTGTTCATATAATGGCGCCTATTATGCAAATTTTTAGCTGCAGCCTGCAGGCTGCGCATGCGCACAAATAGCAGATATAAACGACACTGATTGGGCAAAACAAACGCGTTGGCGTCTAGGGATAAATAAACAACCACGACTAACTCTGCTCATGCCTAAATAAATAAATCACCTCAGTCAAATGAACCTACCGAAATCATACTTTTGGAAACGTACGTAATACCCGTTGAGCAAAATAAATTGTGCGCAAACAAAGAAATGTTGTGCGCGCTACCACTTAAATTCGTGCGCGCGCGCGCGCACGCGCGCAGCTTAGAGGGAACATTGACTGCCAGGGCTGTCAGTGACAGGTGTAGTCGGTACAGGCGATGGCACATTGCATAGGACCTACTGACGTTTAAGACTTCGGGGTCTGAAATAATAATAATAATAATAATAATAATAATATTATTATTATTATTATTATTATTATATATTATTATTATTATTATTATTATTATTATTATAACAACAACAATTATAAGCTTTACTCCGCTTTAGAGTGGCTCAGTAGAGTCTGTCCTGTGTGAGACTAGGCCCTTTAGTACTTTTAAAAATCAATCTTATTTCGCAATAACGCAAAGAAAGCGTATTCCGACCATTTTGCTCTGAAACTCCAATAACAATAGAGAATCTCTCTTTCAATGAGTCAGTCACCTAGCGGTTAAGCGATTTTGCCTTACTCATAGGATTTTAAAACGCGTAACAAAGGTATGCTTCTGGCAAAATTTTAAACATATAATTTTCAAGAAATGGCATTAGGCTATTTATTTCTCTCCTTTGTCTTTCTTGGCAAAAGTGTGAGTAATTCTGCCCAATATATTTGCCATGTTTTCATTCGAATTGAATCTGAACTTTTGCTCTTTCATTTGGTAAAAAGGCAGTAGATTCTTTTCAAATAACGTTCGCCAGATGGCCTAATGCATTTTTTTATATTACTGTACAGTGGGGTCTATGGTGTACATGCTGTGTTTAGGGTCGTGACACGTTGCAAAACCGCTAAAGTGGGCCGCGGTTCAAAAAAGGATTGGGAATTTGGGAAACCCTGGACTCGTGGCTGGACCAATGTGAGGCTCCTACTTGTATAGTAAGTGAACTTGGAGATTTCTTGCGCAGAGCCTCTTGGCAGTACTCAACGTTCGGACACACAATGAAGAACTTATTCAAAAACCTGTGCACAAATAGAATCAATCCGATGCAGTATGCAAACGTAATACTTACAGAAATTTAAACTGTCTTTTGTGTTTCAACTGTTCTTCAAACCGATCGTAAGGTTTTCGTTTTTTGTTAACTTTATATTCTATTTTTGTATTGCATTTTATTTTAGTCCACTGTTGTCATATTATTTATCGAATATGCATGGCGTCATTGTCCATAAGATGTCACAATAGGCCTACTATCGGCAAACTAAGGCCTATTTTGTCGGCAATTTCGATTTTTCGTCATATTGTTATCATCTAACTCACGGGTGTCAACTTTGTCAAGACTCTTGGAGCGGAGGACCAAATGACCTGTCTCACATGTCCTCGCGGGCCAAATGTAAAAATTGCTTAGTAATATTGCAACTAAAATCTAAACTTTCTAAAAATCAAAAGTAAAATTATGAAAGTTCATTCAATCGTTCAATCAGTCTGTGTGACTAGCTGACCATCCGTCCCATTTTTTCGGAACAGTTTCATTTTCATGGTATTTGTCCGGGAAAATGTTGCCTCAAACGGGGCGCCGCTTTGACCCGTTTTTCATTGTCACTCCTGTTTTGTCCCGACTTTGCCACCTTGGAGACAAATCAAAAAAATTGACATAGTTAAATCGACGCAAGACTGTAGCAGTGTAGCTGACTTGCCGAATAAAATAAAACCGGTCTTATCCGAGAAGTCGGTTTTGTCCTGCCCGATAAGTTTAAGGAAGGAACCAGTTGTCTGTCAATACAGTGCGTGCACTGTTTGCCACCAAAACAATTTTCCATTTGACTTAGCCTCTGGTATTTTTCACATGCTACTGGCAAATTAGCACCTGCTTGCGGTTACATTGTATTATACATGCTTAGGAAAGAACAGGGCTACCTCTATGAAACCAGTCGCACAACAGGTCGCATGTGTTTGCTTAACGTAGCTGCGAACCGCTAACTGTCTGAATAACTTTTTTTCATGCATCAACGATGAATTGCCTATTGTCTGTAGACCAGCGTTGCGTACTCTCTCTTCTGCCATGTGGCAGAGACGTCATTTCACTGTTTTTTGAGGGGGAAGACACTTTCGACCGGTCAAGTTTTCATAATAATAATAATAATAATAATAATAATAATAATAATAATAATAATAATAATATTAATAGGCCTAATAATAATAATAATAATAGGGCTAATAATAATAATAATAATAATAATAATAATAATAATAATAATAATAATAATAATAATAATAATAATAATAATAATAACACGGTTAAAAGTGGTTCAGTAGGGTCTGCCCTGTGTGAGAACCACTGTTGTACCCTTCCAATCTACGCTGTTGTATCTTATAGTGCTGAGGTTTATTTTGAAATCATTCACACTCGTAGCCATTACTATCTTCTCGCCCATTACATAGCCACTTGTCTAAAAGCTATCCAGATGCTTGTAAGAATATTGTAAAGTAATATGAACTGCAAGCCTAATCCGAGTCTGGCGTGAAACCAACAAAAAGAATTGCCCATTACTCCGACTGGATCATCGTGACGGTCGCAAACGCTTATGCAGAATGTCTCAATTACATTACGTACTGGGCATCAGGTTCTGGGGAACAAAATAAAACTTCAGCATGCTCTGACAGACATGTCAATTCAAAATGAATATCAAGTGACACTTGCAAGGTCAAAACTAAATAAAACTAAAATTGTTTACAAAACAAAACTAAAAAACTAACAGTAAAATCAAAAGTAAAACTAAAAGTATTTACTAAACTAAAACTAAAGTAAAACTGAAATAGCAGCTCAAAAACGAAATAAAAATAAAAACGGAAAGTATTTGCAAAACTATAATATCACTGGTCTGTTTGACCTATACTCATGCAATAACTGCGCCTTGCCGTTCCAATCCTAAGAACGTCGAGTTGTCTTCGCGGTTGTCCTCATTTAGTGGCGGCTCCAGGATTTGGCAAATGGAGGAGGCGTTAGGGTGGCAACTTCTAAGCATAGGGGCCAACCATTTGTTGATAGGCATGTACAGTAGCAGTTAAGTATAGGGTCCCAACAGGGAGGCCTCTGGGGACCAGACACTCAAATCAGTGTTTACGGGCCTTTCCGGGCCCCCCCTCCCTCTGGAAATTTCAAATGTGGATCCGCCATGGACTAACAGTTACGGACCAATCAACCCCCAGTAGTTTTCGTAGAACAGATCAACAACTCGTGTCTTTCCTTTCTCTCCGTGAATAACGATTAGCATTCTTCTCTCTTTTACGTAGCACAGACGCCTTGGTTCGATGACTTCGTCCTTCTCCTTCGTAAGCAGCTCTCTCTTCATCTCCAGGGTTGGATTCAACAGCAGAACTCTGTTGTTCTTCATGTCGGCCAGAAGAATGTCGTCGTTCTCGTAGACGGCCAAGTACCAGGGATTGCTGAGGTCAAGGTCGGTGATGTCTCGTTGGTCACGTGGGCCTACTGCGCGTAAACCGTGTTTCTCTTGGTACTTACCGTATGCAACAACGAATCCGTGATCGTTCGTGGCGATTGCGTGATTCGCGTATTTGGTATACAGAGTAATCGATTTGACAAGCTCTCCGTCTTTGTCGTATATTTCGATGTTGTTCTCATACGAAGGATCCGCGACTATAACTTGTCCAGAGGGAGACACCGATAGCGTGAACAGCGAAGACTGGGCCCGCTTAGTGACCCACTTCGAAACCTCGTTTCTCGGGTCAGAGTTTATTTCCACTTTCCAAATGCACGACTCGCATTTGCGACCTCTAGGTAGAGGTTCGTTGGATTTGAAATCAACCTGATCGATGATGTACAAACGCTCGTTGGTAGGACATGCAGCAACGTCGCTTAGATAGCGCTCAGCATCAACTATGATGATCTCCTCAAGACGCTCAAAAGGGGACTGATCGGAAAATTTCAGGATGGAGTTACTGGTAAGTATGTAAATACAGTTGTCCAGCCATGCCACTCCCCAGGCATCCTTTATTCCGATGTCGTCCAACTGAATGCGAGCTTTAAAATAAAACCATGAAAATAAAAAAATCATCTCCGATTTTGGCTTCGGTGCTGAATAGCATCATATTTTTTGCAAGACAAAAGCATTGAATTAACGAAAGACGTAAAAGATTTACTTTAGTACATACAAATCACAAGCAGCACACTCTCCATGCATTTCACTTTGATGGAATATATTATATAGCCTATACGACTGCATTAGATACTAAGATAAGGTTCGTAGTTAACGGGGAAGAGACAGTGGCGAGTACAGTCAATACCCAATAATCACCAGATGCCTAGCAACTACAAATGCGTGGTCAGGTGCTGACAATTTCGCTGCTCAAAATTGAGACGGAGAGGAACGGGACGCTTTGGACTCGAGGGTCCTGACTCTAAGCCAGAGTTTATCTACATACTTGCTTAAGTCACTCGGGTCATACTGCTATTAAATTCACTGGTTGTTTTGAAGCTCAGAATGTCTGTAGGCCTAACAGATAATGCCGTGCTTGTTTATTAATACTGAAGGCCAGTGGCGTAGCCAGGATTTTCCGAAAATCCGGGGAGGGTTATGGTTCCCATGACCCCCAACTTCGGAAAAGTTTGACAATTGAAAAAGGTTATGATCTCATGATTCACACCAGAGGCGGATTTACATTTTGGAGGCCCGGTGCAAATATTTCCATGGAGGCCCCCGACGCCATCGTGGTCACTTAAAGATAGTGTTTATTCTGAAAAAATCCCCCCCCCCAAAAAAAAAAATTATGTTGCATGGGGAGATGGAAATTCTCCTCCCCCCCCAAAATAAGTGTGGCGACGGGGAATTTTTTATTTTTTTGGAGAGGGGAAAATAAGGAAGCTTGTCACAGAGCGTTTAAAAATGGAAAACGGGCAGATGACCTTTTTGTTTTTGTTTTGTTTTTTTGCTCCTCAAGACTTTTGAGATGTCAAACCTTGACCCTAAAGGTATGGCTAGCCCTAGGGGTACCCCTACCTCTAGGGGTACGCCTACCCCTAGGGGTACCCTTACCCCTAGGGGTATATGCCTACACCTAGGGGTACCCCTGCCTCTTGGGGTACTCCTACCTCTAGGGGTACGCCTACCCTTAGGGGTACCCCTACCAAACACTACTAACGTCTAACAATACAACATTCATGTATATCTCCGAAAATAAATTGCTTTTAAGAAACCAATAATTAAAAGTCTTTAAAAATCATTATTAGAAAAGGGAGGCCCCTAAATTTGTATTTTGAAGGGAGGCCCGGTACAGATGCACCACCTGGTACCGTGGTAAATCCGCCTCTGATTCACACCATGGAAAAAATCTGACAAGCAAAAAGTCAACTATTCTTTTGCTTGATTAAGTGAATTCTACAGGTATATTAGGTATATGAGCGCGTACAACTATATTGATGCATAAAAAATTTTGGTCGAACAGCCAAGGGAGGTTTAACCCCTATAACCCCCTTGGCTGGCTACGCCAGTGCTGAAGACCAGCAGGTAAATTCACCGTGCAGCTGCTAGAGTGATATGCCCACCTCTTCTGCTAGTACTTCTACACGTGATGTTTCCGATGAAATTATTATCAGTAGGTAGCTGTAATGGTTGGAATGTCAACGTTAGCGATTCGGTCAGTCGATAGTCTTCAATTTCCTTCAGGTACCGCTCTTTGAAATTATTCTGAAGTCCAGGTGTTAGCTCCAATTTTACCAGAGCAGAGCGAAGTTCATCATAGGATCCACATGTCATCAACTGTTGGAAGTAATTGATGCAGCCAGTCAACCGGTTCGATAAGTTTCTTGTTTTTGCGTCGATTCCGCGTTCTATTTGCTCGAACGCCCTCGACTTTCTTGCATCGAGTTCCAGGAGCAGCTTATTTCTATGCTCGTCGATCATCTCCTTCAACGAATCGTACTGTCTGTCAATTTCCTTTTGTATCTGTAGCTCTTCCCGACGCAAACGACGACTCTCGTTTCCTAAGACGAGTTCCTTCGAGTCTCTTATGTCACCCAATAGGCTTGACATCTGTTCCACGCTTTGCTGAAGGTTCTTTCTCAGTTCTGCAATCTCTTCGTCTGGTTTTGACCACCGATGGCTCTTGTCGGCGTGATCTTCGAGAAAGCAAAGAACGCAGACCAGTCGTCTGCACGTACTGCAGAGTATGCGCTGACTGACCGCCGAATGTTCGACGCAGTATGCCAGAGCGTCGGTTTTCGACGCTTTCATGAGAACTTCGGGACTGGAGAATTCCATCAGATGATGCGATTTCGATGGTTTCTGTCGTCGATGTTCGACGGCGCATCGCTCGCACAGCCCCTGACAGCACAACGGACAGTACATCGCCGCTGCCGTCGGAACCTCCGAATCGGTGCTGCTCTGGTCGTCGGAACAGACGTCGCACAATCCCCGACCCAATCGACAGAAACGCTCCGCGAATATGTTGTCCTCGAGACTTTGAGACGGAATTCGGAATTCTTCGTCACACTTTGGACAAGTTTTCTTCTTTCTCTCCGACCAATTGTTTTCTCTCTCGTCGAGACAGAGGAGACAGATTGAATGAAAGCAGGGCAGCAGCTTCTGATTGTTGACGGTGTTGTTGCAGTTGTTACAGGCCATTGCGCTATATGAATCGCGGGAGATAATAGGACCTGTTGCGAGCAACCGATAGAATTATGTACGAACTTTATCTTACTTTAAAATGCATTCATTTCACCGGATAATTAATATCGGATAGTTGAACGAGTCCGTGCAGCCTAATCCAGTTCGGTCAATAACCCAAAACCTTACTCGATTCTTATTAGTAGCCTATATGGATGGATCTATGCTGAATGCTGTCATCGTCCTGCATGTGGCCGATAGGCCTATAAGGCAGAAACGGCAGTTATGTCTAAGCTTACTTGTTCGAAAAGACCTTTCTTTAATAGATCTACTATCGTAGGCTATCCATGTCTGAACAATGAGGCATGCTGAGGCATTGCTTTATAAGTATTTTTCAAGAGTAAAGTACACTAGGCTACTTAAATTTATAAGTACGCCAATACAGCACTCTGTGCCTAAACAGGCAAAGTTGGAGTAGGGCTAATAAATCTTTTATCTATTGGGCGCACTGAACCCGCAAATTTAGAAAACATGACATTTGAAAAACCGAAACCGAAACCAGTGGCGTAACGTGGGGGGGCGGGGGGCACTTTGTTGACTGCCCCCGGGCCCCGGGCGGGGGGCCCCCAAAGAGGGGTCTAAGCTAAGGTTAGGTTAGGGTTAACCCTAATTTTTTAACCCTAACCATAGAAATTAACGCGCTGACGACCTTTCTTTTTGCTCGTTAGCTCGAAACTTTGAAACTTTGGGGCCCCCATGGCAAAGATGCCCCCCGGGCCCCCAAAAGTCACGCTCCGCCACTGACCGAAACTGTTGATTTTGATCAGCAACTACGGCAGCTTTACCGTTAGAAGAGTCAAGTAACTAGCCTATGAGCTCTATTCTAGACTGTATTTTTACAAATTGAGCCGAGATGGGGCAGAGGGAGCAATTTTCTTTATTATTCATGCGCTAGTCTGATTAGAAGCGGAGTCTAAATCTTCAATGAACATAATGATTATTTTGTTAGCAGTGCACCAGGTTAATCACCAACCTATTGCACTGTGCAAACTTCGGAAAGTTCGAAGTTCGAACACATAATTATAGGCCTACTGGCTACTGCAGCGTTGCATACACTCTCGGAGTCTACTCTACCATGAGGGGATTTATGGCAGTTCGGGGAAAAGGGTTTTGTGAGAAATTGCCTTAACCCATCAATGCAAGGCGTTCTTTTTTAAAGAACACTTTGTATGACCAAGTTCTATCGTTAGGGCCGCCGAGAGGGGGCAGAGGGAACAAATGCACAGGGGCCCAGCGGCTTGGAGGGGGCCCGAGCCGATGATGAAGATGTATTAGCAGCAATATAATAACACAAAACCACCATGGTTTTTGCACAGGGGCCCGGCGAGTAAAAGGGAGGCCCCAGATGGCGCCGAGACATCATAAACAGTGTGAAAAACAGTGATAAGCAAAAAAGGTCATCAGATTAAAACAGTCTTGAGGAGCGGTACAGCCATGTGAGTGACAACATTGACCTTGATGCATCGGACAAAATTAACTAGCAAGTCTTCGTCTTCTTTGATGCTGAATGAACGATTTGTGCCAACGGCGTATTCACGGCCGGGGAGGCACGCGAGGCCTGGCTCCTTATTTGGATCGGGACCGGTAGTGAGATTCTTCCAAAAACTCTATGAGTAGTTAGGGATTTGGGGTACTATTAGATCGAGGAAAACGCACCAGACAGCAGACTAGCTTAAATTTATTGCGTTAGAGGCGACGACCGTATATTTGTGTGTGTCGAAGTGCCCCTATTTTGGAATCCTGGTTACGCCACTGATGTGCAGAATTGCCCTGTCGAGCAATGCATTTCGATTAATAAATAACTGGCGCCTTTTATGGGCTGCACCAGGCACGTCGGAACGAATTTTAAGCAGTGAGTGCAGATTTTCCGAGGCGAGGTGTTTGGTTGTCACATTTTCGGTGGACAAGCAAAAAAGGGTCGTTTCCTATATAGGCCTATTTTTCAGTCGACAAGCCAAGAAAAATTATTTTCTATATATTTTTGAGTCGACAAGCATTGCCAAGCAAAAAAGGTAATTTCCTATATATTTTTGAGTCCAAATTTCCAAGGGGTGCAGATCTGCACCACCAGCCTCATCTTCCAAGGAGGTGCGCTGCACCCCCTACTTTTGTCCAGTGGTGCAGCTGCACCCTCTGCACCCCCACTTCGTACGGGACTGGGCTGCACTCATTCAAATAGCTTTTTGGCGGTTTAGTAGAAGCTCGTAAGTGAATTTAGTGCATTTCGAACATAAAATTATACGTCCTATAAAAAATTTGTTAGGCCTATAAACGCTGTAAAATTCATAATTCACTGCCACTGGCGGATTGCAAGAATGTAGGCTGAATATAATCCTACATGACCAGTGGCGTAGCATGGTGATCTAAATATTCGATACGGTGCTTGAATACAGGTTATTCCCCATAAATTTGCGTTCGGGGTGTCCCATAATTTCAGGGGTGTTAGTGTCCAGTGTTTCATCTAGACTCCTTGGAACCATAGGGAATAGAAATGGGTGGAGGAGGCGGCGGGGGTCGATGGTCTGGGGGTCCCCGGGAAAGAAAAATTCAAGTCAAAAATATGATTTCAGTTGTCATCTCTTATGTTTTCATACGGCCCATTCTAATTTTTGTGGAGCCAGAACTTTAGGCCCTATAGTGTGGCTCAAGTTGCAATTCCCAGAGGTGAATTTTCCCCTTTAGAATTTTAAATGGATTGTTTTGACATCAGTCTGTTTTGGCGATAGCCAACGCCACCCCTGGGAATGGGTGCACGGGCAGAGGTTTTCGGTCACAAGCCGGGGGACGGTGGAACCCCGCGGGGGGTGTAGGAAAATCCTGCTTGAATAAATTCTAGTTGTATACTGGTTACTTTGATTTTAAATTTTAGTATCAGTAAGTTAAGTTTTCATTTTGTGATCTTCTAATGATTTTCATTTCGTTATAATTATTTTATGCATGAAACTTGAGCAGGGATCTCGTTCGAAAGTTATTGCTGTTCAACTTTGCGTGGAAAACGATAACGATGGCTGTGGGCGACTTTGACGCTTCGAAATGGGCGATATGACATCGGAGATCCATAGCTACGGTTATTGCTGGTTACGTCAACGGTGAAATCTTGAATAAAATTTTGCATTTTGTTTAATTTGGTTTTATTTAAATATATAAATTATTTTCTGGGCATTAACTTGATGATCGTTTATATCAAAATTCTTATAAATTTAAGAGCGAGAAAATATAGAAAATCTATTGCTGGAGATTAGTTAATGGTGAGTCTTGGATGAGACTGCTAATGGCATCTTCCTAAGTAAATCTCGAGAATTTATATAGCACTTGAGTTAAGTGCCGTACCGTAATAACTGCATTTAAACGTTTTATCTAACGTTGAAATAGCCGAAATGTAGTGGCCAGTTCGCTACGGAGGTAATGATATTTGGAAGAAAAGGTTTCAAGTTTCGATCGAAAGATTTGAGGATATATTGTAGGAAATGAAGGCAATTGTGATTCGGAACTTGTTGTCTGACAGTGGCATAGACCGGTTGAATGCTGGAATTGAATTCCAGCGTTCTGGTGCAGCTTATGAAGCCAAGGCTGCAGATGACTTACTTAACGGACGAAAGAGTGAAATTAAACAACGATTTGGTGGGTCGAGGAGGTTGTGGCATTATTAGTTTTTGCAGACAGACAGATTTTGATGAATGGTATCAGTCATTGTTATTGTTTTATGCCTGGTATTTTCAGCTAATGTTCATTATTGCTAATTGGACGGTGCTATAGTCCTCAGAATACTTGTGACTATAAGATCAGTTGTCAGTCTCATAACCACTACTAGCTGGGAACTGGTCATCGGTCCCATATCCACTGCCTAAAATAAATTATATTTAAGTGCCTTTATGCTACTAGATGTTCTTAAATTTGGGATATTAAAGGTGCAAGATTTCCAATATATATATATATATATATATATATATATATAATATATATATAATATATATATATAATTATTTTGAAGCAATCTTCAACCTGGAGACAGTTGGCGGAGGAGGTGGAGGAGGCGGTGGATCCAACCCTCTTGTAGGATCCACAGCGCTACCACAGTTTTTGGTATCATCTCGATTTAGAATGCCTGTACAGCAGATGATACCAAGTCCACTGGATCGAGGCAACTTGCCAATGATGTGAGTGTTAGTCTCTGATGAGATTAATCAGATATCTTTGTTAGGGGCTGTCCATTAATTATGTCAACAATTTTTGGGCAATTTTGACCCCCTCCCCCTTGTCAACAACTGTCAATTTTCAGTGACCCCCCATATAATTATGTAAAAAACTTTTGACCCCCCTCCACTAAGACCAGTGACGGGTCCTCTAAAAAGTTTAGAAGGTTACTATTTTTGCAGCGATGAGAACTTTTCCCCTTTCTTTTGTTCGTCAAGTGTCATAATGTGGTGGTGGTGACCTTTTTTCTTTTTTTTGCTTGTCAGACTTTTTTCTGTTATAATAAATAGTATTCCATGAAATTTCCTATTTTTTATCATTTGTAAAAAAATGAAATTTTTGACGTCAACTTCTCTTGACCCTCTACCTCCTGTCAACAACTGTCAAACTTTTTCAAACCCTTCCTCTAATTTGTTGACATAATTAATGGACAGCCCCTTACCATCTGTTTTCATTAAATCTGTTTTATTTCTAATTTGTTTAGTTGTATTAGTCTTTAAAAACTACTTAATCATCCAGATCACCTCCAATGATTGAGGTGATTAGTATCGTTTTTTGATCTTGTCATGATTTATGGTCTTGTTTAAGTTAGTTTCATATTTTGACCCTGGGCCTGTTATGTCATGATAGGGTGGGCAGTACATTTTGTTTCTAAAATTTTAAATTCAAAAAGTACCTTTTACTTCCTAGTTTATCGAACTTTATTGAAAAAATGAAATTCTCTCAGAACAGTTTTAACCATTTTTGCTTCCCAGGGCCATGCTTTAGCTACAAACTGGTTTGTTTCGGGTTCATAGCTTCCTTCAGTGAGTTTCTACTATATTTCAATATGGGGATAACAGCCTCTTGTCATATAAGATTGCTGTATCAGCCATCAGATTGATTGCATTAGCACCATGCCCAGGGCATGATTTGTAGGGGGAAGGAGGAATCTCCCCCCACTGCCCAACTACATCCCCCCTACTGCTACATCCTCCACAGCTGCATCTTCGCACTGCTACATTTCCCCAACAACTACATTCCCCCAAGCTCAACATCTCCCCACTGCTCCAGGTCACAAATTGCACCCTGACCATGCCTCAGAGTACTGATGTTGATATGCAAGCATTGTATGCGTTTTATAAATTTCATTGTTGGTGCTCAAGTTGTTTGTGCTGCTGTCGATGTAGGCACCGCATGCCCTTCATGGGTCAACCAGACTTTCGTATATATGAAATGAATCGACGACTTCAGCAGTGGACTGAAGTATGTTAGTTGAATTATTGATATTGAACATTTGGCTTGTTGTACTCATGCATGTACAATTTTCGTATAATTTTCCTTTAGGAGAATAGAATAGCGGAGTGTATATGGTCATTCTAGAATGCTTATAATAAATGAATGGTGTTAGAGTTAAAAAGCACAGTATCCAAATCTGGAACATGGACATGTAGTGCCTGAAAAGTTTTGGGTCTGATGTTTGAATCTGTATTGCAGTAAATGCTGCACTTTGTTATTAGTGTGCTTTAAGATGGATTTATCTTTAAATGTGAATTCTTTTTGCGTGACCATCATCTGTAGCCAACAAATTTTAAGACAGAACCTCGTGCATTAATTATTTTTAAGTTTTAGAATCAATATAATGAATGTAAATATTGTTATTGCTGATGTGTACCACTGAAAACATTTGTCATTTAGAAATCTACTGAGAAATATTTAATTGTTTCACAAATTGTAATTGCTCAACAAATTATTTAACTGCTTCAATAATATAATAAGTTCATTGTGAAATATTTTTAAAATATTTGTTAAAAACAGGACACAGACAATCTGTGGTGGGAAGCTTTTGCTACAGAATTTTTTGAAGATGATGCAACACTGACTCTGACCTTCTGCTTAGAAGATGGAATGAAACAGTACAGTTAGTATCATTCGGCATTTTCAGTCCTTTATCCCTAATATCTATTTGAAGTTAAAATTGGCATAGACACGGGGGGGCTCGGTCCCTCATTTGGGCCGGGACCAGTCGTGAGATTAATCCAAAACTGGTGAGAAGTTTGGGGGGTGGATAGTAGTATCAGATCGAGGAGAACACACCTGACTTCAAAGCACTTGAGAGGACATCCTTATTTTGGCTCGTCAACAATTCTGGGCTGAAAATGTTGATGTGTCCCCCCATATTTTGAATCCTGCATAGGTGGTGACAGTTAATAAGATTTGTTCATCATTGAATATTGTATTAAGGTAGCAGCTTTTCATGTGTAGATGTTTGATTCTTATGCCATTATTGAAATTGATCAGAATAGGAGGAATAAAGCTAAGCAACTGTAATGTATTATTGTTTGTTTGTTTGTTTAACTAAAGTAGGATCATACTGTAGAGAGGAAATGGTGTTAGTGATTTAAATCAGTACAATTTAATGGCACTGCATGAACGCTTAGTACCGCAACAAACTCGTTCACAGACCAATCTAATCCAGAATTTTTAAGTGGTCATTCTTAGAAAGAGTATTCAATTTCAGGTAGATACTTGTAATGCAGATTTTAAATTTGGGTAATTTGAGTTTGCGTCACTGATCTGTCATTCAGATATGCAAAACCTAATGTGGGATTAGTAAAGTTGAATACAGAGAATATATGGATGCATATATGGATGCATGGGATGGATAAAGTGAATGCACTTATAATTGAGAAATGAGTTGGTAAAGTATTTTGTCTCACAACCCCATCCATCCATCCTCATCAGATTCTCTCCATTCCTACTACATCTGGCTCTTTGCATTTATTGTCATCTTCGGTTATGTCATCCTCTCGCTTTTAATAAATACATGCAGAATGTAATGTAATGTTAGACGTTTAACGGTCAAGCGTTAGTCACATTTGACTGAAACAGGGTTGGTTTTTGTTTCAGCTGTTAGTCGTACGCTGATACCGCGCTACTTCCGTAGTCTTTTTGAGGGTGGAGTCGTTGAAGTATACTTTGTACTGAAACATTCCAAGGAATCCTTTCACAACACAGCCATCATTTTAGACTGTGATCAGGCAACCACCGTTACCCACCACACTCGTCCTGTTTTTACGAAGGTCATTTGCTTGTTCTGTGCAGCATTAAAAGATAAATAAGTAAGTAAGTAAGGCAGACTTTCTATAGCTCTGCCAGAAAGCTTGGCGCAGTGCACCGGCTTATTCACGGTGGTGACTTTATTACAGGTTTATTCAGAAGTAATCTGAATTAGAAGAATGAAATAGACTGAATGTGTACTCAGAATGGAAGTAATAGGTAACCCAAACAAATTTTCAACTAATTACCAGAGGAGAAAAGAGCTAAAAGGACGACTGAAAGGATGATTGGTGGATAGATTGAAAGAAGATCTGAACATGGCAGGACTGAATCTTGACGGAAAAACTGACGGAAGTTAACCAAATGTTTATCAAGTGTCTTAAGATGCATGTGTTTAGCACCTCTTACAGTGTCTCTTGTTAAGCGCTCTTGACTTTGGCCTTCGCTATGCTTACTGCACTCTATAAATTGTCTTTAATAATAATAATAATAATAATAATAATAATAATAATAATAATAATAAATGACCTTGGAAGAAATAGCAAAGGATAGAGAACTATGGAGAGATGTCATGGAGAAGTTGATAGCTGGACACAGCTGGAGGACAAAAACCTGACCTGACCTGGCCTGGCCTGGCCTGGCCTGGCCTGGCCTGGCCTATTCAGACAGCCATACATCTGGCATTTTATGTTATGTTTTGAAAAATTGAATAAGAATCGTAAAAGTGTGTGGCTGGATAGCAGGTACAGTGCATGCGTTTAATTGTGATCAGAATTGGAATATTTTAGGTTCTTACGGAGGGTCGTTTAGTCTTGGAGTTTACATTTGATGATCTGATGAGAATTCGAATTTGGCATTTTACCATCAGACAACATTGTGAATTGATTCCAAGAAGTCTACTTGCAATGCAGGTGAATGGATATGTCTAAAATATTGTCCAAGATCTATGCCGTTTTAGTATTTGTTTAGATTGCACTACCTATTGGATGAAGCTTGTTCTTTTGAGCAGCTTATTGTGCTAATAGAGTCAACAGGAGCTGATGTAACATCTGGGTCACTGGCAGGAAGTTAATGCCGCAAGACCTCACTGGGTGCTACATGAGCTCTCTGTGTCTTAGCATTCAGTCGAGGATAGCCTGTTAGAGATGGCGCCAGTGTACTTGTTGGCCTTTGGTCTTTGGCATATTGTTTATGTTTTCTACTGAATTATGCATAGAGTAATTAGCTGGTTATTTGTTCTCTTTTGCAGCAGCAGGATCCTGTTTTGGCCGAACAGCTGTCACAGAATGTAACCCGACAAGGATTGACAAACTATACGCTTAACTTTCTGAGGGTTTGTTCCTAATTTTTACAGATTTTTGTTTGGTCAGTGCAGTTTTGTAGTCTTTTGCATTGATTGTATACTGTTGAGAATTGAACCTACTGTATGTACAAAGAGAGGGTGAATTTTTAGTGGTTATATATCTATATAACCGCTGGAGTGGGCAAGAATCCTTAACATATGTTGACCCCTTTACCGTTCATTGCAAATTTAGAAGCCATCACCAAGGTGGCAATTTATTATGTTTGAATTTCTAATATCCCCTTCAAGACTGAAGCTATGTAGAAACTGTGTATCATTGGACTCTTGTATCTTCATTTCATGATAGGCCTGAAAATGGATTGTGAGCTCATATGTATCATAACCCAGGTCTGACTCATGCTTTCCCATTAATAATAATAATAATCATCATCATCATCATCATGAACTGATTATGGTGGCATATCATACAGGTACTATTAGTGCACCTTACAATTAAAAATACAGTATATCTGACAATGACCAATGTTCTGCTGGCTTGCAGAGTACAGGGCTCCATGTGGGACTCGTTTAGACTAACCGGTTAATGAGTGATAACACAACCTTAGTGCCACTTGGGCTAACCGGTAAAGGGGTTAAGAAGATAACTTCACGTGTTCTGTGTTTCCTGAATGTTTTGTAGCTCTGCGTGATACTTGAACCAATGCAGGAACTAATGTCTCGGCACAAGGCTTACGGCCTTACACCTCGCGACTGCCTCAAAACTACTCTGTTTCAGAAATGGCAGAAAATGGTTGCTCCTCCAGGTTAGCATTATGACATTTACGAAACAATGTGTGACAGTGTTTTTTTTTACATTGAAATTCTCCTGCAGCTTTACAGTTCTAGTTGACCAGTAAATGACGACTCACACAGAGCGTGCTGCTAATCCTCTTGTGTTTTCTTGATAGAACAAAAGTGTCTGCGGTTATAATGATGTATTATATTGTGAATTTTTGTCAGAAACAAACAGACAACCTAACAAACGACGCAAACGAAAATACGCGGTTGGAGCTAACGGAGCTGCGAATGGCACACCGAGTGCTACCAGGCTTAAAAGATCACCTGAGCCACAGTCATTTAATCCAGTTTTAGGTGTAGGTATTTTATTTTTATTTTTTAAAATCGTCTTGAGTCTTGCATGCATTTGAGTTTCAGACTTTTTGTTTTCTTGGAAGGTTACTTATTGTGCTGCATTAGAACCATATCCTACCCAAACAGTAGATTTTTCGTACATTGAGGTAACAATAGCTAAGAAAAACCTTAGTTTTGAGTGATCAGCCGATATTGCTTGGTCTTGTGCATGGTGCAGAGCCTATGCTGTATTGGATTGATATCAGCAGGTGTATAAATGTCAGTGCAGAGATATTTGGATTAGTCTTATTTACTTAAACTGCAGCTGTGTGACTATTTCAACTGCAGGTTAGTTTCATGGATGCTGAAAATCAGACCCAGCCTTATTGCCTTTTACTTTAAAGGGGCAGAAAGTTAGCGGAGTGGTAACAACGTTTGAGGATGGAGCAGAAGGCCACGAGTTCAAGACCCACAGGAGCCCTATGGGTGACTCGTTGACTCGGCCTTCTTTTGCTGCCAGGTGACCAGCGCAGGGGGGGTTGCAGTGCAATCAGAACAGGAGGTTAGAATGACTCAAAGCTTTAATTCCTGAGAAGAAAAATGGCGCCCTGCCTTGGTATTAATGGCAGACGACTCGATGCCGTCTGCAGCTACGCTCTGCAGCAGGACTTCACAGTTTCAAACTTGGTGGACATGCTTAAGGGTGCTGGCATCCTCTTGGATGGTCTGTGAGAACCGGTCCATAGCTGTTTTGGTTTCTGCTGTGTAACCGTTGCAAATGATCTCCCATTTCTCATAATTTAGGGACAATCCAAGATTCTTGCATCCTTTCTCGATTGCTGCAATTTCAGATGCGATGCTTATTGTAGGGCCGCCCAGGGGTCAAATCTCCTTAGGGGTGGAGAGGGAGACAGAATATAAGCGGGACCAAGGGATCCCCCTGTTGCGACCCCAGCTGAGCACGCACGCATACACACAAACACACATACATATGTAATGTAATGTAACAAAATATTTGTATAGCGCCTCTTCTGAAAAATCACTCAGAAGCGCTCCCACAGCAAATTACTGTATATTGACAAAGAGATAAGATTTAAGTTGTTTCAAAAAGAGGGCCATAGAATTAGGAGTTGCTAAGCCACGCATACTGGCATCAAGAGCATTCCAAAGGATAGGGCCAACTGATTCAAAGCCTCGCTTCAGGAACAAGGAGGTTCGTGCTTGGGGCACACTGAGAAGACCATTGGTTGTGGACCGAAGACATGGCTGGCCAGGGATAGAGCTAAGAGGATATATATATATATATATATATATATATATATATATATATATATATATATAGTATGCACTTTTTAGTAGCTAAACATAGTTGCTGCAGTTATAATATTAACTTGTTTGCTTGCAGCTGGTTATTTTTGAATGTGTTATGTGATGTCAATTGATCATTAGATGGTCTGCAGCGTACCTGAATGTCTTCCCAATGTTGGCTCATGGAATCCTTTTCTCTATGCCTTTTCTAACTTACATTTGCCACATATGTTTCTCATCATTTCCACATATATAAAATTGGCAAGCTAATGAAACATGTGATTGATGCATTTTTTAGCACTGGCTTTGATCATTATATAATCAGTGATGATTGTTATAGATTTCAAATTTTCTGAGAAAATACTCTTCACTTACAGATGTATCTTTTATTATCTGTATCGATGCAATCGGATTGTCCCGAGTCCAAATCTGACCTTAGCCGTTGCATAGTGATCAGGAAAAGTTGTTCACCTTTACGGTACTTGTCTGTGAGGAAGGCAATGGTAAATCACTTCGCTCTTCTCATCCCTGGTTGCATAAAGCCTGTTGGACCTGTTTTAGGACAGAGAACTAACTTAACTTATCATCTTCATTTGTCTTAGGTGCAAGGTTCTATTTCTTATTAACCATAGGATGTTATGATTGTTGGTGAACCGACTCTAATGGGTGGCGAATTTGGCGATAAGGACGAACGTCTTATCGCGCGACTGGAAAATGTTCAGTTTAATCCGAACGAACAGGAGTGTAATGTTGAAGCTGAACCGCAGCATAGCAGGGTACTAGCGTGTGGTAGCAGTTCGGTTGCTTACGCATCAGGAAATCAGAACATTCAGCAGCTCCAGCAAAGAATCAGACCCTGTTCACCGCCATTGCAAATTCACGATCAGTGGAACCAAGACAAATCTATTCAGCAGCAGCAGCAGCCATTGAGCCAAGTGGCGAAAGCCACCAATGATGACCGACCGTCCGGTAGTGAAGTCGATTAGTAAACGGGGGTTTGACAATATTTTATATACAGGATAACTTTCTCTTTCATTGACTTCTGCTTTTGTGGAATTCGAAACATTTGAGTGTACAGAAATTGATTTAAGAGCGACACAACATGTGCTTTATTATTATTATTAATACTTGTTTTTATGAAAACTCTTTATTATTTTAGAAGTAGTGTTTCTATATTTAGGCTGTAATGTGTAAATATTTATCCTATGATTTTGCATTATTCACAATATTTATGGCAGCTGGAAGTTATCATGATGACACTGGATGTGTGCACTTAGGTTTTTGTTGTAAGTTTTCTTAATTTATTCCAAATATGTTCTCTGTTCATACAGTTTCAGTGTAATTAGTTTTTCCTCTTGGGTTAATTTATTGTTTGGTTTAATATTTTTGGTAGGATTTTCTTTACTTTTGTCTGGTCATTTGGAATGCTTTTGGGTGAACTTGTTCTTATATAATTATTAAAGGGCAAGGAAAGTACTGTTGCTTTCTGGTAATTTGTTTTGACAAATTCTACTAG
Organism: Metaphire vulgaris; assembly: GCA_018105865.1. Classification (NCBI taxonomy): domain Eukaryota; kingdom Metazoa; phylum Annelida; class Clitellata; order Crassiclitellata; family Megascolecidae; genus Metaphire; species Metaphire vulgaris. Next base: position 7,806,904 of record CM030850.1, read on the forward strand.
TAATAATCCATAATTATTTAACTTTTAAACAGCAGTTCTACTTTTGCAATTCTAGTATTTAGTAGGGCCTGGGCTGAATATTCACTTTTTATTCGCTTTGGCGCTGAATAGTGTGACGAATAGTCTTCGTATTCGTCCAAATAGTGCTGGTCAAAACGAATACTAATAGTGGTCACGTGACGTTCAAAATTTGCATACGGTCTGTTTGTATGTTGTGTTTGTTTCAAGTCTACCGTAATTCGTCGGCTTCGTAAATCCATGTGTGGGCAAATACACTTGTTTATATTGGCCAGGTTTCAAATGTTGCTGTACGGATTTATTACTCAAGCCACATGCACTAAAAGAATAATTCTGTCCCTCTCTGCTGTACTTATTACTTATTTGATCATTCTTATAAGTTAACCTATAATATTAGTGCACAGCACTATTGCTTACACCAATATGGTGACTTGCAGTGGGAGGGGTGTCATTCTATACACTATTCGTATTCGGTATTCGTCGAATAGTAATCGTATTCGTCTGAATAGTTCAAAACCCCTATTCGGCCCAGCCATAGTATTTAGCAAGTTGTCTTATTGCCATTGTTATGTTTAATAATACCATCTTTTCACAAAGGTGCTGTTATTGTGTGTTAATTAATCAAATTGACGTATAGTTATGGCGCCTTAAGAGAAGAAGACAAAGAATCTGTTAGTGTTCTTGGTTATGGATAGGAATGTGGAGATGATTATTGCACAATATGTTTCAAATAGTTTGTAAATGATATTAGTTAGTTATGTACGACTATCTTTATGGCAAATTTCTAGAGATTTTAGCTGTGCTTACTTCTGGATAAAAACACTGAAGAGAATAAAAATTTTCAAGATGGATATCACATTGAAGTGAATGTATTGTGATAGTTTCAATGTTCTACGTGAGAAGAACTGGTCATTTTAGACATGTTAACAAAAGCATGTTGCCCTAGTCATTATAAGCGATAGATTGATTTTTTTGGTAGATATAGGGGTGGCGGGAAGATGGCAGGCAGAGTGGTAACACACTGCCATGGCACACTGACAGAAAGAGATCTAGTCCCACCAGAGCCCCTAAGGTCGACTCAGCCTTCACTCGCCAGATGTCGCCGGTAACTGAATAGCGGATTAGCCGGAAATTAAACAGGCGCGTTACACGAAAGCACTGGTCCCGTATCGTGTAATCATGGGCTAGTCGCCTGGCTTGGAACCATGAAACGGAGATCAGTGCCACATTTAGTAGTTTTGAGGTTAGCCTTGAAAGCTCGGAAAGGATTTTGCTTTACAGTTGATGGAGGGATTCACATTTGAACCGAAAGACATTTAGTTTGCTACTTATGATATAATGACATAAATTGATTGTAATATTTGGTTTGATATTGTACCACAAATTCTATAATTACTAAATGTTGAAATTGACTTGTTTTGAATCAGGAATAACTTTAAATGACAAATGTTGTAAATCTATGAACAGTTTATTTACTGTAATTTATTACCTTTGGTGTAATTCTATTACTTTCCTGTTGATGTCTTGTCATTTTATACAATACTTTCATTTGTTATGATGTTTAGGTGTTTATATTTTTCAGTCTCTAGTGGTGCATGGCTTTCTAACTATGGTCACTTACAGTCCAATTCCGTTATATCGAACTCGCTTATATTGAAATCCCTCTTATATCAAAGTTGAAGCGCCAGTTCTGCCCAACACAGTGTTAATAAATATAGAGCAGCGGTTCTCAACCTGTGGGTCGTGACCCCCAAGGGGGTCGAATGACGATTTGCCAGGGGTCTCCCGAGACCATCAGAAATATGGGGTTGTCTCTTTTCTTGTTATTGTACAAAATTTCCTCAGTGGTAGTTACGACGTACTAGTTGTTTTACTATAATTGTCATTCGAAGATAGACATGGAGACAATTAAATAATAACAATTTCAAACATTTTGATTGTCATATTATTATTATTTTTAACAGTTTACATTGTGAACGAAAATAATTTTACCGTAGGGGGGTCGCCACATCATGGGGAATTGAATTAAAAGGGGAAGGGGAAAGGCATTGAGGTTGGGGTCCCCCACGTTTTCACCCAAGTTTACCCCTATGGCTGAATAAGCAGACCAACAAATAGTCAAAGCCAGTGGAGTGGTTTTGCTCTCTCCCCCTCTAAACTTCCGTTCTTGGAGACTTGGAAACTTTAATTACTGTAGACTACTTTGTCCACAAGATCAATCAATCTGCTTGGTCGGCCAGCCTGACCTTGTTAACTGCCACCGATAAACAAAGACATTGGGATTTTGGAGAAAGAGATTTTCATAATTTAAAATACTGGTTTATACTTTTCATTTGGTTTTTTATAGTAGTGATATATCTTATTATTTTTAACATTTCTTGACATAGATCTTAATATTTTGACATGAGATCAATATTTTAGACGGTATAATAGCCAGACATGCACATTTGCCCTAAACGAAATTTTGGCTTGATATAACCCGGAATTGGATATATTGAAACTCGGATATATGGAAATATTTATCACAGTCTGTTGAGCTTCGATATAACGGGGTTCTACTGTAGTTCATTTATATATATAGGCCTCTGCTTGTTCTTTTTTCCTGTTTATGCCATTTTAGCTGTCTTTGCTTTTACATGTCCTGTTTACAGAGGTGCTAATTTTAACTTTGGCTTTGGTCATTTGCTGTAGTTAAAATTTTGCCATGGCCTTTTTAGTAGTGGCTAAATTGCTTAGCATTTGCATATGCATCAGTTAAAGTATAAAGGTCAGTGTGTTTACAAGGATATAGATGACAACATAGATTGTGCTGTATGAGAGTGTCCTGATGTTTTACTCACAGTACCATAAGGTATTCTGTTATTTGTAATAGTTCAAAAGTATTGATCTGATATATGCTGTGTCAGCAGGCTTTAAGCCTTACCCATATGCATTAGTGTGATGTGATACACATGGTATGGTTACAGGCACTTTTAAGACGGTTATAAAGTGGCAGTTCCATGTGGGGGATGAGTGGGGATGCATCCTCCCACCGGACTTCCGGACTTTTTTTGGCTTGCGAAACCTATTTTTTAAAAGTAAAAGTCTAGTAAAACTACGGGGGAAAACTGCAGCTGGCCTTTTTTGCTTGTCAACCTATTTTCCGGTGAAATTGTAGTAAAATTAGTGACAAAAATTCCCTTGTTGTCAGCAGCTTTTTTGGCAAAGTTTATTGATTTTTTCCTTCTCTTTTCAACCCTCCCCCCAACTTCCTATGAATTCATTTCATCCTCCCCCCAACCAAGAAATCCTGGAACCGCCACTGTGGTTATATATTGGCTTTTGCTTAGAAGCTCTTCTGTGTCGTACCCGTCATCAACATTCCCCACTTCTCAGTGCTACGAGACGTTAGCTCACTGTTATCTAGCCTGATTCATCGTGTAGATGTCTGATTAGCTTGTTCTGAACATTAACTGTTCCTTTTTTCTTTTACTGCAGTTTTACCAATACAGGTTTGCCGTGGTTATGGTTAATAAACTCTCGGCTACTTAGTTTGTATGTTCTGGTTCAAAGCTTTTGAATTTATGAAAAATTTGAATATACTGTTAATATTCTAGATGTCAGAGAGAGAGAGAGAGCTTTGTTGTTAATTAGATTTTGCTTTAATTCTTATATATATATACTATTTATATTATTGTATGGTTATTTCACGATTGAATAATTATAATTTATATGTAAATCGATTGTAGAATTGTTGATAGTCATATGGCATGTTGTATACAATACTCAAAACAAAATTCTCTGATTTTTTTCTAGTAAATCTTTGTGAGCTGCAGCATGTTGAGCATTAATAGTTCATATGGCTTTTATTTCAAAGCATATATCCTTAACAAGAATGACTACCGGTACACTACATTTGAAGTATGCTGATTGGCAGCAAACAAATAATTATAATCTTATAAGTCAGTAAAATTGTTTATAACTTGGAGCACCAGAGTGGTATTTGAGAGTCAAACAGTGGAGGGGGGAGAATTTATAATTGTTTCATTATGCTAAGTAAGTAAGTTAGTTTAATAAGTTAATGACAGCATGAAACGGTCCCTGTTACATAATGGGTGGACCATTGGGGGAGTCAGTAAGCAATGACCAGGAATTAACCCCTTCCCCCTTACAAATACCACATTGGAGCACATATTTTAGTTGCACAAGTGCTGCGCTTCAGTGCCCCATCTTGTGCCTGTTTTGAACACTGTTTTTTTGTCTGTGGTTGGTATTACATTTGTATGCTGTTTTCATTATGGTTTGCACTGTGTTTAAAATATTCTGTATTGCATTAAGGTAGTTCTTAGAGGTTACAATAATATTATGTTCTGCTGTAGTTTTTATTTTGTATATACCAAGGAATAATTTGGGTAAGGGTTAAGATCTTAAAATAACACTTTTACTGTTAATTTTATTTTTATGTTTCATTTGTCAATTTTACTATTGGATTTCAGTTGACTTGCAATGCAGTTTATCATATTATTTATTAAGGCACATGTAGAAAGAAAATTGATGAATGCTTTATTACAGCCTTTCACGCATCCCTTTGTAGTTTATATCTTCACAGTCTTGCTCCATAAAATGGTCTACCAATGTGTGCAGGTTATCAGAGCAGTCCAGTAGGTTAGAACATCTTCGTCTCTCCTTTCCTTCTTTACCTCTCCTTTCCTTTATTTGGAATACCATTGGCTATTCATCTACATGAAGGGAGAATGGAGTTTTGTTTTAATATTTTCACCATTCTGTGTTCACAACACCATAGTTTCCACAAACAGGCTGGCAATTCATCATCATCATCATCTTCACTTTCTGCCTTCATGGTGGCAATAGTTATATACAAAATATGGCTGGCATATCCCCGAACATTTTGCCAAATTTCAAAAGTTTGTGCCAAGGGCTCATCCATGTAGTACATACACAAAAAGGCATATTTTCAACCCCCTGTTTGCATACCATACATATGCAAAATCTCTTAAATCCAAATCCCCCTCAGTGAGTACGTACTATATGGATATACCCTAATAGTATTTGCCAGCAATGAACTGCCCTAAAGTCTGGTGAGTTTGTGAGTAGCTCTGAACAAAAGGAGCGATATAGACCATTGCATACAGCATGAACGATGTTCGTGTGAATCCAGTGGTCTTGTCACATTTCTGCTGTTGTGATATATTGTTGTTGTGTTTTCTTATCAACGTTGAATCTTAGTTTTTATCCAGCGGTTTTTCATAATATTACTTCATTGGTTGATATATTTTAAAATTTATTTTTCTTGTTTGGATATGAACTACCAATATTCCTGTCTCTTATCATACTTATCAGTTATTGCTAGGTTTAATTGTGATAGGAAGAGTACATGCCACGTGGTTAATGAGCCAAGAGTGGCCAAATAACTGAAATTTGATTTATTTTACTTGATTGTAAGAGTATAAAGAAATGACAAGCAAGAGGTAATATTGCTGGTAACATTTTGGAGAAAATCATGTAATGTATTTGAAATTATTATTTTGTGGAGACTAAAGGTAGCAGTACAAAATTGTACACATATTTACTATATTTCTCTTATTTGTAATCTGGTTTCATGTTGACTGAGAAATCTGAATATCTAAAAAAATTGGCTAGAATCTTTCACTTAGTCTGTGGATTTCAAGAACCTTTTTCCAACGTATTCTCAAGAACTTTCTTTTCGCTGTTTTTTTTTATATATATAGCTACGTTGTTTCTTCCATTGATAATTATACTATCAACTGTAATATGATTATTTGAAATAACTTCATGTAATTTTCTGTATGTAGTTTAGAAGTTGATTGAACATTTTTGTATTGAAACTGAGGTTTTTCAGTCATGTTGAAATCTTTGATCTATGAATATTATTTCTTCAGTGGTCTTTTATTATGTTCCTTATTCTAGATTTGCATACATTTAGAAATAAGATCACAAAAATAAATATTGCATGGCAGTAACAAAGTACAGTAGAACCCCATTATATTGAACTTGCTTACTTCAAAAGTCCACTTATATCAAAATTTAAGCACCGGCCCTACATGACACAAATGCAATAGATATCCTGATATATTGAATCTCTCTTATTTTGAGACTCCAATATACAGTATAGAAGTATTTATCGTAGTCCCCTGATCTTTGATATAATGGGCTCTACTGTGTGAGAACTCTATATTGTCGCTGTCTAGGTAATACCTCACATGTGACCATTTTTCAGACTTTTATTTTTCTGCATTTTCTTATACGCCATGACACTGCGCGTGTATGGTCAAATACCTGTTCTTAAATTCGAAAGGGAACATATATATTTTAAAGCTGTTGCAATACCTCACATGTGATTCCCTATTGAGATACTGTGATGTTAGTGATGTTTTGTTTGTGTGATGTTTTGAGCGCCTAAGAATAAGCAGCTACTGTTGTGCTGCTTTCCAAGGCGCTATAGAAATCCACGAGATTTTACTTTACCTTACTTTACTTATGTTTTTTCATTTCCTGAAAAGTTTAGTTTTTTTCACATGCGAGGTATTACATAGACAGCGACGATATATTGCTCTAGCTATCTGATCATTGTATTTCCAAATTAGGGTTATTTACAGAGGGCCAGGTTGTACAGAACGCAGTACCTGGTTATTGCAGAATCTCAGCTGCAGTGTTCGTGGTTTTCTGGCTTCTTGTAGCATTAAGACTCGGCAGTTATAGCAGACAGTCACTGTCAAGCAAAGTTCTTGCAGGAGCCTTAACGTACTTCGTAAGGTATGCTCTGAAATCAAGTCATGCAATGAAATACATCTTGGTCAAACTTGTTGAATTGCTTTATGCTTAAATCTGCAAGATCTCATTTTCTTTGTCCAAAAGGCCATTTCAAATACACTTGTTTCCGCTACATCAAGCATACAATATCTAAATGTCTACGAGACAAAAGTTGATGGTTATACACGATGCTAAAGCGGCGCCTTAAGGTTTCTGCTACTTGCATTATTACTATAAACGTGCCATAGTTTTGAGTAATTTAATTTGTTTAAATCCAAATTCTTATTACCAAAATCAGGCCAATAATGGTTTTGAGTTGATGGTCACCTGAAATATGAAATCATTAGTCAAAATTACGTCTGTGGTCGGTACAGTAGTTCATGGGTTGGTTTCCAAGAGTCGCATACATACTGGTACATGTTGAAGCTATGCAACTGAGAATGGATATGTTTTGTGTCACGGTGTGTCAGCTGATTGCGCAAAAACAAATTTGTATCCCAGAGTCCGAGTACTAATGAACTGAGAGACGTTCATAACTATGGTAGCCATCGTAAAATGTACCAGAAGTGCCATTGCATCAGATGGTCTACTTGAATACTTGCAATACTAAAATTTAGTTTCCCACTCTGTGACTGATATCCGGAATTGACCTTACCTGTCTGACCACTAGACTTCGAGTATAGCTGATTCAACTGTGGATTAGGCGCCAAGAAAAAACATCTATTACTGTACCTTATCAGAGCACTGAATAAATTCACGAGATTTTACTTACTTACATATTTGACACCTATGAAGGCGCTAGAATATTAACACGACGCCCTCTGTAATTCACGCAGTAGCATTACGCAAAAAACAATGTCTTTGACATATTTTTACTTTCGATTTTATTTGGATTTTAAACCAAGTTAATTCGTCAAACAACGATCGCTACTATTAAACGAGTTCTTCAGCGCGATTTTTCTTTATTTTATCAGAATAATCTTTTATTGCGGATGTTTACGTCGACACCATTTTGCTGATCGCCTATGGTCTAGATCTAAAGCCAGAGTTTAGTCGTTTTTCCTAGAAATACAAGTCAGGTGAATGAAATGCTGAGTAAATGCGAAGTAAACGTAGGATTATAGCTGCTGCCGGGTCGTTGTTGTCTTCGTGTTGTTGGCCTCGGTGTGCTCTGATTTCTGTGATATTTTTCAATCTGTGGATGTATTAAGATTACTATTAAGTGTACATTCAGAATCATACACAAGATAGAGGTGGACTTTTTTGTTCACCAAGGATCTGTTCACGGTCTTTTCAAAGAGGCTGTCAACAACATAGTACATATCTACACTTGTATGTAGGGCAACGACGAATGATAAGACGTAACGACGAATGATAAGACGTGTGCAACTTCAATCCAGTAGCCGGACACAATTAATAATAATAATAATGGGTTTAAAGGGTTTAGAGGCTAAGGCCTGTGTGAAAACCAGAGGATCGTCCATCTGCCTTAAAAGAAATGATGAAACCAGCCGTTCGGTGACCGATCAGTTGCACAGGGAAACCCAGCCCTGTGGAACTTGTTGCTGAATGATGTGATTAATGCAAATTTTGTTGGCTGTTTTGAGAAGTTCCTAAAGACACACTTATTTAACATATCTTATAAATGACTTCTCTGTAAAGCACTCTTGACTTTAGCTCCAGTTATGTTACTGCACTATATAAATTGTTGTAAATAATAATAATAATAATAATAATAATAATAATAATAATAATAATAATAATAATAATAATAATAATAATAGCAAGAGACCACTTGGGACTACAGTCTGGCCTCAAGAAGGAATGGATCAGCTACAATACATGGGAACTGATTCACTGTAAGCAGAATGTCAGACTACAAAGCATAGTGGACGTGAACAATTAAGAAAGACCATGCCTACACAACATTGGCCTTGCTAGGGCATGTAAAATGCTCAACAGAGAATTATGGCAATGGACTCTGGAAACAACAATGTTCCACCTGCAAGCATGCTAAAGATTATGATGATGGTTACTTTTATTGGAATTGACTAAAGAGCATGTTTTGTTGTTGGCCCAAAAATCTGGAACTCTCTGGAAATGTCAATTAACATCTTGAACTAACTGACCATAGACTCAAATGTATACTTAAACACTTCTCTCTCTCAAATGCAGAGTCGGTTATTTTGGGACTTTGGAAATATTTGATATTATTAAAACGCTATTTTAATAAAGGCAGTGATTATTTTAAACTGAGATAACGGATTCTAAAAATGAAAAAATTCCCCAAAAAAAAAAATTTTTGATATGTTGCATGGGGAGATGGAAATTCAAAAAAGTGTGGTGATTTTACAATTTTTTATTTTTGGGAGAGAGGAAAATGGAGGTCACAGAACGTTTGAAAGAGAAAACATGACCCTTTTGTGTTTTTTGCTCGGCAAGACTTTTGAGATGTCAAACTGTGTACCTCCAAATATTTCAAAATCCCCTAATAATGTTAAGGTGGCTAGAATTTACACTGGTTTAGGAGTAAAAATACAACAAACGTCATTGAAATGAAACAATTAAATGCCATTAACTGCCTCAAATAAACTGCATTGAATTTGCAGTTCGTGACAGTCAGTTGTACAAGAACTGGGGCCCAGCCCTGTGAAACTTGTAATCCACGCTGAATTTTACGTGTAATTAATTTAATTTTGTTTAAGTGCTATTTGTTATTTCTTATGAATTTAATCAAGACACACTTGAGTTCGGTACCTATTTTATAAAAAACACTAAGTATGACTAAGACTTGTGACTTTTGCTCCAGTTATGTTACTGCACTATATAAATTGTTGTAAATAAAAATAATAATAATAATAATCTGTTTGAAACTAATAATAACCATTCCAAAATAATAATAATAATAATACAACAAACTTAACACCACTTGGGATTTCAGTCTGGCCTCAACCGGTGGTACCGTGGTAATGGATCAGCTACACTGTACAGGCACTCAACTTGATTCACTGGTAAATCAGAATGTCAGACTACAAAGCATAGTGGACGTGAACAATTCAGAAAGACCATGCCATTACAACCATTGAGCCTTGCTACCGGGTATATGAGATATGCTCAAACAGAGAATTCATGGCAATGGACTCTGCAAACACTAAATGTTCTAATCCATGTCCAAACATGCTAAAGATTATGATGATGGTTACTTTTATTGGATCTGAAAATAAATTATGTTTTGTTGTTGGTCTTACAAAAATCTGGAACTCTCTCCCTCTGTCAGTTATATCTTCCAACTAACTGAGTGCTGGTACTTTCAAATGTATACTTAAAACACTTCTCTCTCTCAAATGTATACTTAAAACACTTCTCTCTCTCAAATGTATACTTAAAACACTTCTCTCTCTCAAATGTATACTTAAAACACTTCTCTCTCTCAAATGTATACTTAAAACACTTCTCTCTCTCAAATGTATACTTAAAACTCTTCTCTTTCCCAGTTGTCTTCCCTCGATGGTTTGCTTTTCTGTTTCCTACTCTGGCCAATATCTAGAAGGACCTCATCTTTTGCAGATGGATCTATAGCACGATCTATTGAAGGCAGTTGAGTTTTAGAACTGGTTCTAATAAAGTGCTGAAAAAGAAGATCCTATACTTTATTCAAACTGCTTATTATTTAAGACATCAATGTTGGAACTGAAATAGTGGTCAGTTTTGTTATCAGATATTGTTTAAGCTATGTGAGACCACCTGTTGATCTTCATAAGCTATTGAAAGGTTCTATAGAAGGTTAATTCTACAGGAGGACTGACTGTGTTTGGAAGGATCTTGGCACAAAATCTAGCCATTCCTGACATTTGTAGCAAGTGAAACATGTTTTCATTGGGATTGTTTGCTTTACTAGTTGTGGACACACTTATGTTGTGGGCCTAATTTTAGATTAATGTTGTTATTGTAGTTTGCGGGCAAATCAGTAGAAATGAGCACATGTCAAATTTTTTTCTCATCCATGCTATGCATAGGTTTTCATTGCATTAGTTATTCGTGGTATTTCAATAATGTTCCAAGAGATCTGCTGACATAACCTGCCATTTACGTATGGTGTCTCAGAAAATTACTGGGGGTCATCCTCCATGTGTGGGACGTTAAAACTCCTGATTGTCTACCATTCTCTGCTTAATTTCCAGAGAATGAGCAGGTTGTGGTTTCTACAGGTGTGATTGGTGTGACAGGTGTGATTGACCACCAAACTTGGCCCATTAGGTTTAGACTTCTACACCATACCTGTGCAGACTGCAGTAGTTGCTTCATGGATCAAAATCTGACTCAAATTTGTATCCATCTTTGTCGATAAGGTGATTCTGTCAGTGTACCTGTGCAGTTTTGAATAAAATGAAAGTGTCTCAAAATATGTATTTGCAAGGTGGCTTTTGTGTATTTTTGGATTTTTATGGGTTTCCAAGAGCCAAATTTTGTGACATGGTACTATAGGCTATTGATGTTTTGTTTTATATTTCAACTTTGTAAGTAACATTATGTATAGTTCACAATGACTTGCAACTTTGCAAGATATATGTTAAAATTAAATGGCTTCTCAGTTTGACATAGGGATCATGTGATTAATTATTAAAATATGCAGATCATATGGTTAACCTTTTAAAGGGGGAATTAAATTTTTTAAGTCATCCCCCGACGGGGGAATTAATTTTTGGAAAAGGCGTTCGTTTGAAAATGTGAACATATACGTTATAAACTTACTATATTTCAGGCTATATAGAAGCTAGGAAGATGCGGTTTGCACCGTTGTTGAGCATTTTTATTGCTCTTTCTATCCATCTGTGCCAAAAGAAAAAGTTGGGAGTAGGGACCACTCTACACCCCAAAATCGGACCTCTCCCCAACATTTTTTTCAAATTTTGATCAAAGGTCAGTAGCAAAACGTCTTCAGCGGTAAACCCCCAATTGTGAGCGATAGAGTTCTAGAGGAGTGTAATTGGAACAGAATGGTGCAAAAATTTTGAAGATCGGACCATATTTGGGGTAATTATGAAGTTTCATACCTAAGTGTCAATTGCTGGTTGAAATGACAATTACGCGAACGGATTTTCAATGTGAAAACCCGAACAACTCAGTATATTTCAGGCTATATAGAAGCTAGAAAGATGCGGTTTGCACCATTGTTGAGCATTTTTATTGGTCTTTCGAACAATCCGTGCAAAAAAAAAATTGGGGGGTAGGGTCCCCTCTACACCCCAAAATCGGACCATGTCCGACAAAAAATTTTCAAAGCTCAATAAAAAAAATTTTCAGCGGTGACCCCCCAACTGTGAGCAGGAAAGTTGTAGGGATGTGTAATTGGAACAGAATAGTGCAAAAATTTTGAAGATCGGACCATATTTGGCATAGTTATGGCCTTTCTAGCCTCCGGCTGAAGATTTTTCCGATTCATTTTCCAGCCTTGGTTATTACACAGCCAATATCTCTTGCATATATAGTCAGCATTATCGAAAATGGTGCTGCCGCCTATCGAATGGATGTGAGCTAACTCGGTTGCCACGTTGGAATTTTGAAAATCGTGCAGGTCCGCAGTACACAGTCGCTTATATAGCGCACCGTTTATAGACGGCTAACACCATTTGGTCATAGTTTTCCGCCGCCGTCTTAAAACGGATAACTCTTGGAAAAGGTTAATTATAAAAATATATAATGTATTTTATGTATTGATCATTATCCAATACAAGTTTAATTCTTAATGTGTTATTCCATAATAATGTTGTGCTTATAAAAATGCCTATCATCAGTTGTTGTATACAACTTTGAATCTTTGCTTAAATGGATCATTTACTTTGCATGATAAGTAAGAACTCTCTACTATTGTATGCCAGATATATTCACCTTGCTAAACTTGTCAACTGTGGACATGATTAAATTGATGTATGGCAAATAAGTTGCAAAATCCACATGTTTTCTTATATTTTCAGAGTTCATAATGGCAATGGCAGAACATCATTTCAGAGGGAATGTGCCAGAGCTATTGATGCTGAAAAGGCACATGACTTTGTCATTGTTGACTGTTGGAAAAATTGAGCCTCGTTTTGTCAGTGATTTTGCCAAATTTCCTTTGGATTTTCATGAAAAATATGGTGAAATCGTACTGGACAAAATACTTGTTGACAACTGTAGAGTAAGAACTTGCTTAAATTCATTTTGATGCTAGTTTATTTATCTTATCATGTTAATTCTTTTGTATGAGCACAGTGACATCCAAGGATATTGTTTGGACTTTACAAAAGTTATTTAATTAACTAATGTAATGTAAAGGATCGTTGAATGTTGGATTTGAATACCAGGTGACCGAATATCATTGAATAGCATATTCAATACCTATCGTTATTACTTGATTCTTCTATACCCTTAGCTTGTATCTCTATACAACTGGTGAAGCTTGCATTTTTGCTTTAGTTTCTTTAATGTGATCTCCTAATGTTTCAGATGTTTCGTTTAAGAATTAATCGAGATTTGTGATGCTTTTTGTAATGCTGTTAGAGCTTGGGAGATGTTGAGAAGGTGTCTGGAGCTCTAGTGGTTCTAAGCAAATATGCATCAAATCTGCTTCAGCCTGTGCCTTGTCGCCCAGGTCTGTGGAATGTCATTGACTTTGCCAATCCAATATTTCGCGAAAGAGTCCATTCTGTTCAGGTCAGTAAGTTCAGATTTTCTATTTTCACGTTTTTCCTTAATTTTGGCTCGTTATCACGAAAGGCATTTGCAAATAGGGAAAACTGTTATTCATGTTCATGTTGCAGTTTTACTCAGAATAATTGGCATATGTTGTTGTCAGTCAAGCAAACCATCTCTGAAATTAAATTTTTTTTGCTAATTTGATCAAAGTGTTCAGTTAGCCATTCTGTTTGGTTGCTGGAGACAGGAAAAGACATTTTTAATTATGTCAGTGAGTTTTAAAAATAGCACTAGAAACTAACTTTTAAAAAATTAGCACTTTAATCAAAATACTCAGATGGGAAAAGGTTTTTGATCCAGAATGACAGCACTTCCTATCAGTGACTTTTTGCTTTCCTTTATGAGCCACTTATTATGCCAGATTATTACCAGATCTGTGACACTGACCACCTCATGATGTCTGATTGATGCATTTGACAAGAATGGACTGCGTAAATGTATCACAGGGCATGATGGGGTAATCTATTACTTCTTTGAATGCCAGTATTGATACAATTGGTATTGTCAAATTGAAAATCTGGGTGACCTGCTCTAGTAGTTAATTTCCTAGATAAGTTGTGAAATTGTGCAGTTTTTAAGTAAAAGATGGATGATGATGTGTGTGAAATTTTATTTAATTCCGTGCATATGTATGGTTATCAATGTGAAGCACATAACATGCAGTTAATTTATCTGGACAATGTGCGTTATGCTATGCTGCATTACCTGCGGCATATTCTACTGATTGAGTAGTGTTTCAAAAGTCAATAATGTTTGGTAGCTTGAAAATGACTTCAAATAATAATGTGATGATTGCTAAGTCATCATATTTAACTTGACTACTCGTGATTCTTGTGCAATTGAACATCGATGATATTGTTTATTCAGGTGTTACATTCATCTATTTTAGATTGTCTTCATTCCAATATTGAATAATAAGTATAAAATTATTTAATGATGCTCTATAATGGTCAAAAGAGAGAGGTTTAGTTTTGAAAAACTTTGAACGTTTCTTTAATTTTCGTCTTATGTACACGTACTGTATATGTCTTTACTTAAATTTGCAGGGCACACAAAGTATTCTGAATAAAATTGGATACCAAAACACAGAAAACCCACCTGGGACGAGGGTTATGGTCTTTCCGCCTTCAGCTCAGCCAAAGAGAGAGATGATTGCAGAGGTATTGCCATCTGCTTTGAAACTTTCATTGTTACTTGTGGACTTTTATTCTTCTAATGACTCATGTATATTCATATTTGAAGAATTGCATTTTTTGCTGGTATGTTTGGTTTCATTAGAGGGCCACAGTCCAATAAACCCTCTCGATAAAGACCAGAAAATTAGTTGTTTCAATAAATGAACTAACACTGTGCAAATCAAAATAGCATATTTCACAGTATATGTTACGAAATTCTGCAGCTTATGGTAAATAGTCAAGCTTCATGGACTTCATTTATATATGAATTCAGTATAACCAGCTGGTTTTTCACTATTGAACATGCCTGTCTTGCATGCACAGTAAATCAGTTTGCTGGTCTTATAATGTCTAGTTGTCTACTGTGCTCAGTGGTTGTAAAAGTCTGTAAAACAATGAGTAAAGTTAATGCAACTGGTAATTTGTATTATTATTATTATTATTATTATTATTATTATTATTAACCCTTGGGTTATTATTATATATATATATATATATATATATATATATATATATATATATATATATATATATATATATATATATATATAGTATATACGTAACGTGCCAAACTTTCGTCAAATGGGTTCGCCATATATGTACGGCGCTCAACTTCAGCGTCTGTTCCACAAATGGGTTCGCCGTTTATAAACGTTCTGATGTAATACTTCGATTTAATTTTATCCGTTCAGTAGATGGTAGCTCATTTTTAGCTATTGTGTCCACTATAAGCTAGGAAAATAGGTTTTATTTGACCAAGGGCCAGATTTTGGCTTTGCAAAAGTGTCATTTCTAGGGTTTAAAAAATAATAACTACCCCAAATTGGGTCCGGTCTTCAAAATTTTTGAACTATTCTGTTCCAATTACACCACTCTACAACTTTGCTGCTCACAAAAGTGTGGTCACTGCTGAAAGTTTTGTGCTATTAAGCTTTGAAAATTTTTGGGGGAGGGTCCGATTTTAGGCTGTAGAGTGGACCCTACCTCCAAAATTTTTTTGGGCACGGCTGGTTATAAAGAACAATAAAAATGCTGAACAATGGTGCAAACCTCATTTCTTTAGCTTCTATATAGCCTGAAATATACTGAAATGTTAGGTTTTCCAGATTGCAAAATGTTCTTTTCTCTGAGCAATGAGTTCTAGGGTTAAAACAACGGTGCAAACCTCATTTCTTTAGCTTCTGTATAGCCTGAGATATAGTAATTTAAAACGTATATGTTCACTTTTCATATGAACGCTTTTTCTCAAAATTAATTACCCAGAATGGTGACGACTTGTAAAATTTAATTCCCTGTTAAGGGGTTAATGCTCAGCGTTGTCCCTGTTGCTAAGCAACATATTGCATTGGAGCATGCTAATTTAATTAGTTTGTTGATGGATATTTGTTGACTGCTGAGTTTTAATTTGCTTTGTTATAGATTTGTATTCAATTTCAGAAATTCATCACTGATCTTTGAGAGCAGTTGGCGA
Source organism: Metaphire vulgaris (assembly GCA_018105865.1). Classification (NCBI taxonomy): domain Eukaryota; kingdom Metazoa; phylum Annelida; class Clitellata; order Crassiclitellata; family Megascolecidae; genus Metaphire; species Metaphire vulgaris. The sequence continues at coordinate 7,823,074 of CM030850.1, forward strand.
TCATATCGATATCAGTTGAAACACTTTAATTGTCCTGATATGTTTTTGTAGAGGCTGTAATTGTATTTTTGTTACTTTGCAATGCAACTTTGACAAATATATTATTTTGTTTATGGATTTGGGTCTATTTCAGGTTTTTGTTGAATTAGTGGCTGGAAATGAAGAATTGGAGAATTATATAAAACAGAGGCATCCCTGTCGTTCTCTCGTTGAAAAATACCTGTCATTCCTGGCCATGTTAGTCAGCTTTATGTTCTATTAGCATGTTTGTGCATTAATGGCAGCTCACACATGGAAATTAATTATTAAAAGCTGTGTTGTTCTCACTAATTGAAATTTGCAGTCATGTGTAATCTCTTTTATTGTTGCATGAAGATGTAGCTGTGATAATGAAGCCTTCATGCACTTCTGCATCTGTTTGACTGTTTAAATGTGCTACAGGAGATAGCATTGATAGCATGCCATTATTGGACTGTTCAAACAATTATTTCCATTAACCTTCAGTGCCATTTATGTTTGCAACAAATATGGAATTTGATGGCTGTTTTGACTTTTAAGAAAATGTGACATTTGTGACACACGCACATGCATGCATACGCACAACTTTTGTATTGGGTATCATTACTAATTACACATTTCAAAGGGTTGTACTGCGTAAATAAAGTTTGTAGCCACTTTGTTCTTCTTCTTCTTCTTCATGTGCCATGTATTGCTACGTCGGCGACCATGGATTTCCACTTCACTGTTTCTGGTTTTCCTTATCATTTCAATGTTGTCTATAGTTCATGTCACTTCTGTTAGGTTGTCTGTATACTTTATTCTTTGTCTTCCTCTTGCTCTTTCCCTCTATTCTTTCTATTTTTCCTGTTATGACTAGATTTTCCAAACCGTCCTTTCTTATTAGATGTCCGAAAAATTCAGGCTGTTGCTTTCTTATGGTTTTAGCAATTTTCTTTTACACCAAAGGCTTTTAGTACTTCCTCATTTGTTATTTTTTAATTATATATTTTTTGGTCTAGGAGGGTACAAATTATGCAATTTAATATTGGGTATAGCTGATAATAATATTAGTGATTGGATGCACTTTGTCTAATGCATTTTATCCATGCAATTATCTGTTCATTTTATTGTTTCTTTGGAACTTGTGATACACTGACGTTAGCTGTATAAACTTCACTCGTTTTTTGATTTTGTGCCTATCTGATTGAATTACTTATCTGTTTGTTTGGTTGTCTTTTGTCTTGTTTACCTTGAAAATGGTCATTGATGGTCTTCTTATTAGTCTTGTTTTTGGCATTCTGACTGTTGTTACTATTATATATCATTATCGTCACCATCATCATTGAACTTGTATGTATAGTGCTATTTTAGCAATGTTCTTGACATCAGTCGATGGTCACTTCTTAATTTGAATCATAATCCCCATTGTCAAATCCAGTAAGTCAATCCTATTATACATAATACTATATAGCCACTGGATGCTCAATATGCTGTTGGAAGTGATGATGATTGAATTTGAAAATGTTTTGATGTCAGATATCTTTCATATTATTAATGAGTTAAAGTTTATATCTCTATGTTTTCTAGACACGGAAATAACCAATCTGCTGCAAAGGTGTTGGACACTTTGGCTACTGCGGAACTGGAGATCAATGTATGTGCCACTTAATGAGTTATTCATTTAGTAATTGCTCTGGTTTTATGGAGATTATGATAATTGTAATGTAGATTTGCAGAATGTGTGCAGGCACTGCAGAGCGTTGCAGAATTGTTACCGACTGATAGTAGCTCTGAATTCATAGTATATATGGTACATAGTAATAATAATAATTATGCATCTTTAGCACTAGTTCTAATACTCTAAAGAGGGGGCGTTCAACTGGTGGCCCGAGGGCCAGATCCGGCCTGCCAGGGGTTGTGAAATGGCCCGCGAAGATACTGAAGCAATCAATAACATTTTTATAATACATACGAAATATATTTAAATGTCTTGTTTTCAACTTGTCTGTTTTCTATTACTTACAAACTATATTTTTAACTAAAAAATTTTGCACCTGGCCCTCCAGCACCAGTCATTCAAAAATTTGGCCCTTCATGAAATTTAGTTGAATACCCATGCTCTACAGATATCAGTTGATGGTACTGCTAATCCATATGCAAAATACCAGTATCATGTCTCTCCATTTCTGTCGCTCTTCTGCTTTCCGAATCATGCTTTGAAATGAGAGTCCAGCCCATGTTGTTATGTGTGAAGGCATTTTAAAATTGCTGATGTTGCGATTTGCGACATTCATTTGCTGTTTTTAATTGCTTAGCTCGTGGAAGAATCAAAGCAGAAAAAAGAAAATGCGACAGCTGAAATGAAGGAAATGACACAGGACAACATCCCGCTTATGGTTTTGGAGCAGATGGTGTCCATTCCTCCCGGTGAAGGTCTGTGCTAATTTGCTTATTGTTTAATTTAGATATTGCATTGTAGCAGTTAGCTTTACTATGGGGCTTGTTGCACTGTTAAATCATGATGATATCATGCTACATTTTTATGAACCTTGTAACAACACATTTTAAAAATTTGATGCAGCATTACAAAACTGCCTCGTTAATGTGTTTGATGCAATCTGTGCCATCTTGTTTAAGTTCTAAGAAAGACTGAGCATTTTACATAAGAGACATGATTGTAAAATTTTCTTTACGTTACATTAAATTACTTTTGTTCTGCTTTGTTTGAATGAATCTATTTTTAAAATATAGATCTGTATGTAGTCACATGACTGTTGAAGAAGAATTTTTGTGTGAATTCTGTGTTTCCAGACATTACGGCTACCGAGATGCTAGCTGTAGAAGATAATTGTGACATTTGCGGGAAGAAAACTGCAGAATGGACTTGTCATCTTTGTGACGATAAGTTTCTATGCACAGAATGTGACAACATTTGGCATATGCATCAAAAGCGAAGAGATCACAGAAGAACTCCTTTTGGTGTTCAAAAGGCTGTCACTACTGAAATTGAGAATGTTGGGGTAAAAATGGGAAATGGAGTTAACCCAAATAATCCAGTTGCTGATTTAAATCAACGTGTGTTTACATTGCCTAACGCTGTTTTGAGGTATTTTATTCTCTTTTAATAGTTGCTGCTTCAGTTTTAATGTTAATATATTGTGTTAGAAATTGCCATTGCTTCGTGTTATGAGGTTTTGTTTAAGTGGATTTAGATGGCAAAACATTATGACAATATTATTGTGTTACATTATATAATTAATTGAGTGACTTGCTTCATTAATGTAAGAAACTAGCAGAAACAGTTATTGCAAATTTTTTCAATATTTACCAGAAACAGTTACAGAATTTGACAAAAATTTTTTGCATATTTGTGGTGATTTAAAATAATGCAGTCGGCCAAAATAGTGTGTGTGTGTGCGTGCATGAGTGTGTGTGTATGTGTGAGATGCAGTGCTGTTATTTAGGTATTACAAATTTTTCTCTGTGAACAGCATTATTAGAATGAAGTTATTCTGTATGTATACATGAACATGTCAGTTTGTCAACAGAGTGGTAAACTATAAGATTCTGACAACTATTGTACTATTTAGGCCACATGCTATCATTTCTGTGTTACTATTTTATCCTGGAGCATTGCAGGTTTTGTAATTTTTGCTTATGTAGCTGTTAGCTTTGACGTTTGCTTGTCTGAACTCCCATATATTGTTATTTGTATGATGGTCTTGGCCATATAGAGATCACCAATCTCTATTGTTATCTTTGAGTGATTGTGATAATTTGGTTTTTGGAATGTACTTAATGGAGTGACATTGGGTTTATTACAAGACCGTGATTCAATATTCAATAGATGTTATTTGGCTTAATATATATTTGCAATGTTACTTCTGTAGGTTATGGTGTTTAAGGGCAATGAACAAGACATGTTATGTAGCGCCTTTTATTTCATATGTAAATCTTGTGTTTAATTTACCATTCCGAATTCTTTTGTTGATTGTAGTGTGGCACGTCCAGCCTCATCTGCAGCCATGAACTTCTCGACTTCAGTGGCTTTATCAAAACCTTCTCCAGTTCTTTCAAATAAAGTTGCACCATCCTCTTCTTATGTATTGCCTGCTCCAAAAACTACAGCTCGGCCTCAGCTTACCGTGACCACAAATAATACGAAGGAAGATGACTTTGAGGAATTGCTGAGTAAAGCTAAACATCCTCCGGCATTCTACACACCTCCCACAGTAACCGGAACTCCAATGAAATTGAACGGTGAACCTGGTGCTGGATATGACATTGCTCAGGCACCAACGTCGATATTTTCACCAGTTTCTAGATTAAGAAACCACTTGCCCACAACGCTTTTGAATCCACACGTTCATCAGAATTCTCAGCCTCGTGTTCCAATAACCAGCAGTGCTTTGATCGCTAGTAGGTTTCCACACCTAACGGCACAGAATGCAGTTGGCAGTAGGGAGAGAATAGACCGCTCTACTTCTGCGTCGGGCATACTGTCGGGCAGTGCCAGAGGAACTGATAATACTGCTACTCAGGAAGCGATGAAATTGCTCTGGGACTGTGAGCACTGTACTTTTAAGAATTCGGGAAATAGCAAAATCTGTTCAATGTGTCATAAGACGAATGATAATTTGCAGACTATTGGTAATGATGTGAGCAACGGCGCTGCTGCAAAGATCGCCGTGACGTCTCCCAGTCACTTATTGCGAACTGCTTCTGCCTTTGAACCTCTTATTAACCATAGCCACAATTCAAATCAATCTGCAGATGTGAGCAGACCGTTTGAAAGCAAGTTTGTTGGAATAGGGGACGAGGTAACTACAGTTTGAGCTCATTTTGCATGTTCTGTGGGTTATTTTTTTTTATATAGTATGAATAATTGAATGTATTGGAACTTGGCTTGCAACTTGTACCTCAACCAGTCTTTGCACATGAGGACAGTTGACCAGTGCAAATACTCTGCAGCATAAATGTTCATTTGCATTTTTTAAAAACTTGTAACAATATAAATCAGATCATAAGTCCTACATGTTTAAGTGAGATACCTCAGTTTTGTTATATGAAAGATGACAGAAAGATCAAGACTATAATGCTGGGAATAATGGACGGTTCCAACAAGAAATGAAGGCAACAGAGGAAATAGTGTGATGGCATTGGATACCTTTATAAGATATCTTTTGGATACCTTTAGATACCTTTAAGAAGAGACTTAAAACATGGCTATTCTGCACGAGTTATCTGTAACATTGTAATGTGTTCATGTAGTGCGGCTGAATGAGTCACCACATTAATCAGTACGTTAATAATAATAATGATAATAATAATTGGTGATTGGTGTGGAAAATGTCTGCAAGAACTATGTCATATAGCTGCGAACAGAAGAGATTGGGACAAAACTGTAATGATTGCCTCGGGCATCAACCGGCGCTGAACCCACATTTATTGATGATGATGATGACCTCAATTTTCCGAAGCAATGAATGCTAGTTGCTGCACCTGTGTTAGTTTCTGGATTATTTCTGAAAATAACTACTCATTATTTTGAATTTGCAAGTAATATCTTGTGATATTGTCCACTGACTGCAAGAGAAGCTGGATTCTTTTAAATAAATGTGAACTTTTGATTTTTTTTGGAAAATCCTCGCGTTTGAACAGATTTATCAGGAGAAGAAGAGAGCTCAGGAACAGTATGAAAGAGAACAAAATCAGAAGCATGTACCAATGGTGCTGAATTCTCAGTCAATGGAGGACTTTCAAAATGTTGGAAGCCCTGTGCCTATGGCGGCAGTCACAGGTATAGTAAAACCTTCTTATTTACCCATAAAAATAATGCTGCAATATGTCTGTTAGTGCCATCTGTGGTATTAAGTAGCACAGTTTGAGATGTACTTGTCTCCTTGAGTGGTGTATTATTGCATTTGATTGTATTTTTGTGCTGCGACATGCTGGCTTATCTCCTTCGATGTGCATTAATACCTTATGTACTAAACTAGTTATCTCCTGACACTACAATAATCCCTGTTCCAACTGCAAGAAATCTTGGATTCCAATTTGATTCTTTTCTAAACTTCTAATCACAAATCGCTCAACTTTCAAAAGCCTGCTATGTTCATTTTCGTGACCTTCGCTGCCTACGCCCTTGTCTAGATACCAAAACTGCCTCCACAATTGGCACCCTCAATAGTTCACTCCAAATTAGATTTTTCTAACTCCCTCTACTATAACCTTCCCAAAGCCTCCATCAGCAAATTGTAATCAATACAAAATGCACTAGCTTGCACTGTTACTAAGTCACCTAAATTCTCCCATATTTCACCCATACTAAAATCATTACTTTGGCTTAAAATAACTGAACGTATCCAATATAAGATAATAACACTTACACATAGCTCACTTCAGTCATTAAAACCTGTCTACCTTAGGTCACTATTAACCCCTCAGCCTCCTCGACCCACACATTCATCATCTTACCTCACTCTGTCACGCCCACTGAATCAGTCATCCCTGAAAATTTGCAACCGTGCCTTCTCATACGCCTCACCTGAACTTTGGAACTCGATCCCAGCTTCCCTCCGCAGACTTGGACACTTTCAAACAATAAAATCTGAATCCTCATTTCCTATAATTCCTGCATTATCTCCTCAAGTCTTCAGGTCTAAGCTTAAATCCTTCCTTTTTCTACAATCATTTCCTCCATAGCTGTAACAACCTAGCCTCACTGCCCTTTGGATGTTGACTATTGCCTGGCTGATAATATACATTCCCCATAGCTATTTTAAGAAAGGCTGAGCACCTAAGAATAAGCAGCTACTGTTGTGCTGCTTTCCAAGGCACTAAAGAAATCCACGAGATTTTACTTTACTTACTTTACTTACTTATTTCTTTTAATTTTAAGATATAATCCATAGACAGTGATGCTGAATTACTGTACATATATGCTCACAGGGCTTAATTTAGTAAATATTTTTACTTCATAGCAAATGCAGCACCAACTATAAGAAAAGCTCATCTTAATTCTGTGGAAAACCTGAAGCCAGTTGATTCTGCAGCGCACAGTAAAGGACGCGTGCCAGTTGGCTCTTATGGCACCGGTGGTAGACCTTATAATAGCAATTTTGGGGAGTTAGCTGACGAGGTTTGTTTTGTTACTTTTTCTACTTTGTGGTAGCTGTTTTGATTTTGGTGAATATTTTTGAATACAGATATTTTATTCACATTACAGTAAATTTCAAGTATGTGAATGAATTGAATTGCCTAATATCGCGAATGTAATTTCATATTATCTACAGCAGTGGCTGCCATATTTTCCAACTTATTACTTACAATGGGTATTTGGCAATATGTCAATATGTGTCCTCTTTAGTGGCAATTTTCAAACTCTATTCTTTTCTTAGTTATTACAAATATACTAAATGTAGTTTTCATTTAAATGTCCTTCACCAATAAAAATTAGAGGCTGCATTTTTCGCTTTTTCTCGGCCAAAGTGTATCGTCCCACTTTAGTGACATGTACTGAAGCTAACAGGGTTGCCACTGTGGATTTGAATTCTGTTGGTAGAGCAATACATGAGACGAATCGAAGTCATAGATTAATCATCAGTTGCTGAATTAGCTGGAAATTTGCTTTGAGGACATTGTTGCTAACTTGCCTGCATGAACTGTGGGAACCACACATGGATGTAGCTCTCAGAAGTACATTTTTGCACAACTGCTGGCAGTGGCGGCTCCACAGGGGGGCCAGGGGGCCCATGCCCTCTATTGAGTGCCTCCCCCCCAGTGGCCTTCTCTGTTGGGACCCTATACTTAATATTACATGCCTAACAACAAATGGTTGGCCCCCATGATAAGAAGTTGCCACCCCAACGGCCCCCCACTTGCTAAATCCTGGAGCCGCTACTGACTGTTGGTAATATACGTGAAAATTTTGTGAGAAAACATGATGCAATTTTGACGTTTGCCGCTCTTTCTCCCTTAGCCTTTGTTTAGATTGACGCTCATGTGAAGTTTTTATGGCTCTGTTGAGCTTTGCAGAAAAAGAACAATGCAGTGATGTTTCTAACTGTAAAAGTGAAATATTTAGCTGCATTCTTTTGCAATGATGTTATCAGATTTATATCGAGAAAAAGGCTGCCCAGAGACGATTTCACCAAATGGAAATTGAAAATGCTACAAAAGTTGAGTCTGCTTCAAGTGCTTCAAGTGCTATCGATGACGTAGAATTCAGAAGAGCGCAATCGATGGGTTTTTGATCATAGAGCCACTGCTGGCAGTTCAAATTTGAAACAGCTAGCATTGGCCTTCGGAGATACTACAAGGACGGGGACTCATGCCGGCAGCACGTTGAGTATGGTTGAATTACTGGGAAGAGAAAGAAAAATTCAAGATATGTACAATGATGGATTTGCTGTTGTGCGTCTTATTAAGGTTTGTTATACATATGTAGTTGAACTTAAACTTTTTCGAAAATTTTCCATTTATACGTGTGTCATTTAAGTTGTAACAGTTCCAGATTGTGAATCTCGTCAAGGAATAATGAATTCAAGTTTCTTTAGGTCACTTTCAGATATCCTTCGGTTTACATATGTTTTCAGTTTGCATCATGTTAGGGTTCACTTATTCTTGTTTGTCAAAGTCTTAGTTTGTAGCATTGTTGGTTTAAATGATGGTGACATTTTGTAATTTCAATAATTCTTATAAGTCAGGAATGTCAAACTTTATAATTTGATTGACATTTTATATGAGCAACACTTATGATTCACTTAAGTGACAGTTGAGCAGTGAAGCATCCATTTGGGTTTTAGTGGCAAATGATGCTGTCCCTGAAAATGATGTCATTCAAGTGAAATGCCACTTGAAAGATATGTCAATCAATTGAAATGTCTCTCAAATGAATTTTTCCACTTGTCATGCCAATAATCTGTTGCTCAGGTGATGTGTCTTGCAGACAGTCAGATGAGCTGATCCATTTTGATTAGTGTGTACACTTTCTGATAATTATCATTTGTCTCTCTTGGGAAATGTAGAGTTTGTTCCAGAAGTAATAAAATTTGTCATAATTGTTAATAACTTTTTTGTCATGTTTATTATGAGAAATTAGTATACACAACTTGCTTGCGGCTGGTTGTACAATGCAGAACTAAGTATTAGTAATATATTAATATTAGTGTTGGATTGAAATTCCGGTAATTTGTTTATTTGGTTATATGTCATTTGTTTTTTGCTGACCTCGTCTGACAGCTAACGAGATTGCTTGGCGATGTGTTTGATAGAATAAGATGAGTGATAATGTATATTTCAGCTGAGTACTAATATTCTCAATGGCAATGTAATTTTGTGCCAGAAGCTTCAGTTCAGAAAATGTTTATATTGTTACCAACAACGAATTGCATTTTGAAAACAGTTATGCAGTAATGTCATTTGGCTGTTACTACTTTCATTTGATTTTCTAGGCACTTGAGTCTGAGAGCTACTCTGATTTGGAGCCAAAAGCCATCTTGTCTATTTGCAAAGAAACTGATCCGTATTCATTTTATCAGGATCATTGGTCAGGATTAATTGTAGCGGTAGTTCAGAAACTTCAGGAGCAGTCAGTTATTTCAAAGCAGTCGTCTCCTCTGGAGCTCGTGAGATTGTCATTGGCAAAATCCAAGGGAGATGTAGCGAATGCTGTTGCAGAATTTAAAAATTTATGGCATGAAAGGGTGAGTGTGTGATACAGTTGTGTATAGATCAACATTTCAGTTTTTTGTGTATTATTTTATGGCAGTAGTTATTTTCTCTGGTAAGTCAAACGACCATTTTTTGGAATTTATTTTGCATCAAGATTCTACTTGTAGGTGGAAATCGTCCTGAGAGATTGTGGACTGGAAGAAACCATGGAGCGTAAGCGACAGGTGACTAGCATTCTGGATGAAACAGGAGGCAGCATAGAAGCCACAAAAGCCGTAATAATTCGTGAGAAATTCCTTGGGCACATATGGAACGACGACAGGCTGACAGATGCTAATACGGAGATTGGAGCTGGCGACATTTATCAGCGACCAACCAATCACCTCAACTCCGCTCTGTCGAAAATTCTCGTGGATAAAGCGCACTCTAGAGAGGTAGGCCCATAAAATTATAAGCCACTGAATAAGCTAACTATCAATGTTTGCACATGTGAATCATTTAAGTGTCCTAAAACATTATGCACCTTTTCTTGGTTTCTTGATTTTAGAGGAGAACGCGCATGATTCTTGCCGAAACCCATCTTCCTGGATGGCAAAGAGCCGAGAACGTATTGACCATTTTTGAAGAGCCTTCTCTTCTTAATTCAGAAGCAACTCTAACAGACATTGTGGATGCTGTTAAAAATTGTGGAACAGTTGATGAATCTCGTCAGTTTCTCCAACAGCAATGTGAAATATGCTTTGATAGCTTTCCTTGTAGATTGGTGAGTGTGGCTAAAAGACCATTAATTTTCTAAATAGAATTTTGTTTTTTTGTTCTTATAATAATAATAATATTGTTATTATTATTTTTGTTATTGTTATTATTGTTTGTTACTGTGGATGTTTGCAACCAAAGTGTTATTGAACTAGATTTGGTTGACGTGCTGCACTACGAAGAGGAGTAGAAACTCTGTCCTGTAGAGATGAACATTTTCGCAAATTTTCCTAGAGATTTGCTGTCCAAGATTGTACAAGAATTGTGCTTCCAACCAGATGGGGCCAAATGAATCAATGGTGATGGACAGGAAGATGACTCCTTGGACAGACTACTGTAGTTGACTTCTCCTGTAGAGAGGGACCAGTTGCACACAGCCAGATTCTTATAAGGTGGCAGAGAATAAGACTGAGTATTGACAGCAGAAACGTCTCAAATGGTGCATTTTCCAAATATACAGGGAATGAGGGTGAAATGTTCTGGGCATTTCTGTCTGACTGCCAGAACTCCTGGCTCTTTGATGCACCAAATGCAAGTGCCACTAAGGAGGAAAAGATGATGTCATTATTGAGTCTGTGTGCATTGATCAGAGGTTTTCTTGTAGGATGAGCCACTGGTTCCATAGAGGAACTTGGCAGGAGGGAAATTTAAAGCCAGTAGAATGAGATTTGACAGTGAGTTTGGATACTTAATCTTGCATTTTTTGCCCTTCGTGGCATGGTCACTGATCATGTACCGCAAGGTGACAGTGCACATGAGGGTTTTGAACCAGTATAAATTATCACCAGGAACGATCATAAAATAATCTTCATAATAAAGATTCAGTGAAATAAATTTTTTATGATTCTATTTTGAATTGTCCTTAAGTTGTTGCACCAATGACAAACAGATATTTTTATTTGAAATTTTAGATGTGTGATTAATTATTTGAAGTCAATTGCAGGATTCCAGCTATTGGTGTTGCGAATGTAGAAATTTGATATCATGATATAATATGCTCTTTTGTGACATAATTTAATGATAAAAGTGTTGTGATTTAAAAGTTTCAGTAGTTTCAATATACCGTAATTATTTAAACTGAGCAAGCAAGCAAAAATTATATTCTGTTGTTATGCAAAGGTATATTGTAGCTTTATGGTTGCCTTTCATATTCTAGCTTGGTTTTATTTTGAAGATAAAAAGCATGGGATGCTGTCAGTGCAAAATATGTTCGACTTGCATGGAACAGTACTTTGAAGTGGTCATCCGTGAGCGCTTCGTGCGCAATCTTGTTTGTCCTGTGTGTAGCCTTCCGGAAATTGATACGGCGAGTGAACAGACGGAGACGCATTTCCAATTCTTACTTCTCATGGTAACATATAGCTGTCTTGAGTCTCTCAAAAGTTTCCAAAATTTTGCTTAAGCAGTCACTATTGGTTGATTTTGTCGTATAAACGATAGATTCCGAAGCTGGTTCTTCTTTTATTCAAATTCTATTTTCTTCTTCCTGTGTTGATTTAACCAGAATAAAACTGACCAAATGTATATGCATTTGTGTTTGTTTGATGCAGTTAAGAAATATGGTTGCAAGCGAGACTTACGAACTTTTCCAAATGAAGTTGAGAGATTGGAACCTAATGATGGATCCTTCATTTCGATGGTGTGCTTCGGTAAGATCAGCCACACTGTGTGCTCTATATTTTGACGCTTTATCACAGATAAACTTGAATAATGTTGATTTTTTTAAATAATGAATTGTTTGGCTCTTTTACTTGAATATTCTTTTTGCACTGCTATATGATGTACAGTATTTGCATTGAGATGCTTTTGATATTACTTGTTTTTATTATTGTTTAAAGGTGATTGCTTGTTTTCACATTTCATGTTTTATAGATCAGCTGTAAATCGGGGTTTCTTATTGATCCAGAGCAGCGTCAGAACATGATTGCCTGTCCACACTGCAAGTCTCTTATGTGTGGACAATGCAAGAAACCAGTAAGTTCATAAAAGTCATGCTTATCCATAAAGACGTTTCTTGAAAGAACTTGAATGCATATACCGGTACATTACGTGGCACTGTAATTCTGTAAATCAAAATTTTAAAAAGAGAAATTGAGGTCAAACACTTGAGAAAGTAAGTGTTGTTTTCTTTCTTCAAGACATATGCAATATTCTTTATTAAATAAAATTGAACATTTGAGTAAATTCACTTTAGAAGATATTTGGGTGCTTTGTACGCCTGCTTCTAAATTGCTGTAGAAAGTGATTTAGGCGATTGCAAATGAATCGAATGATTGAACGCTAGCTGAACATGAGTTCCGATTTGTATTTCTTTAGTGGGAGGATCAGCATGAAGGACTGAACTGTGAAGAATATCAATCGTGGAAGGAAAATAATGATCCAGAGGTGCAGGCATTGGGATTGGCTCGGCACTTGGAGGAAAATGGCATTGGTAAGGTTGATTCTGGTATTTAATGTTCACAAGTCTTTAAAGTCTTATGAAATTATTTCATTGTGATATTTATTTAGATTTGTGTTTACCATATCTTTATGCAAATTTCTTGCTTACAGAAATAACCTGTAATTGCAAATAAGGTCAGGTAAAGTTCATCCGTAGGCTCTGTGCCCGTAGGTGCCGGTGCTGAACTCCGGTTTCATGACCATCAGCCCATAGGTGGCTAAGCCATTTATCGGCGGATGGTGGCCAGTCATTCCGCCGATCCTATGGTTACCTTCGCAATATTGCCATTGCTCCTCATTTTGCCATCACGAAAAATGCCGAGTCGACCTTTAGGGCTCCTGCGGGACTTGAACCCGCGACCTCCTGCTTCATCATCCAACGTTGTTGCCACTCTGCTAACTTCCCGTCCCAATTGCAAATACCTTGGCTGAAAAGGCTTGATCATATAAAGAACTGCCAATATAACTGCACTTATGTTGTACATCCCAATGGTTGAACCTACCATGGACGATCTTGTTAGGATTTGTAATTAGATCTCCTTCAGAATTATTCTTTAGGCCTTAAGTACAATGGACAATTTTTATGGAATTAGCTTCTGAGTTTAGGAGATGGTTTTTTGACAAGCGTATTGTCGAGTCAGATGGAAGACATGGAAATGGAGGTCCATGATTGCCGACGCAGTTGACCTGCAGGGTACCTAAAAGAAGTATTGTTGAATCAGATTGAGAATTTGCTTGTGCGTAAATCCAGATGGAGATGGAACCAGTGATATTTCAGTTCTAAAAATAATTGTTAATTCTAATTTTCATTCTTATTTTAGGTCTTAATTTCATTTCTATTTCAGTTATACTTCAGGAAATAATTCCTATTTCAGTTCTAATTTCAGTTCTAAAATAATTTCCGTTCTAGTTTAAATATGTTCAGTTTAATTTCTAATTTTACTTCTAGTACTTTACATCAGGTTTTGTATTTGGTAAATTTATATGTCTTTAGCTGTTCCCCCTTATGAATGACACAAGGGGTGAACTCCAGCCATAGCCTTTTGCCTTCCAGGGTTTGCACCCGTAAGTTTTTCCAGGGTTGCAGCTGCACCCCGGTACAATTTTCGATGGGCCTCATCGCCTAATGTTAAGTCAAGTTAGTCAACTAATCATTAATCAGGTTAGTAAATAAGAAGTAAGTAAGAAAACATGAAATTTCTATAGCGCTGCCCGCAAGCTTAGCGCAGTGCACCAGCTTATTCACGATCGCTCAATCTAGGTAAATCCATAGTCCGTAATCCGTTGTCAGTGGTGGTCGAAGTTTTAGATACAGAAGCATTTACATAATTATGATGCTATAAGTAATAATAAATAACCTGGAAGATTGAACTTTGCATCCAAAGTGTGAATCATGTGAAAAGAAGGCTGATCTAGCATTGTTACTGGATAGCCACTAACATGCCTATCACACTGTCCTGGTGCTGAATTCTCGATTGAATCACTTGGCCATGATATAATTCGCAAGAAGCATTCACTGATGGTCTGATTGCAGATACCATATCACCAAGGCCTTGCGCTTTAATGGAATAGCGTTTTGTCGATACTTGTCGCTGCTTTTCCTTTTCCGTAAAAGTCATAAACATCTTTATGTACACGCTGTAGATGTGCAACCGGATGCTCGAATTTTTTCCCCGCAGCTTCACTCCACAAATTCCGTCGCTGCTTTTATGAACTTGAACGTGACAAAGAGATTTGTCCGCTTTCTCATCATATATAAAATAATCCAAAACTGGGCTATCTCGCTTTCTTCCAGCCAACAGTTTAGCTAAACTCATCTTGTAACAACTGTTGCTATTAAGTTAACGCCGACGTTAAATCAACGAAGCAGCACTCGCTTAAGTTTTCTGATACAGACACCGAAATGGTATTTATCAAGGCAGAGGCCCATGTGCTGTCTCGTGGCTAGAATGTGATAGCTCAGTGGTGACCGAGTCACCCCTCCCAGACAGGCACATATTTGACTGTATGTGTGGGGTAGGAATGACTCAGAGTAAGGGCTGCCATATCACCCTTGGTCAATTGATGCTGAACTTTGGACACACACACAGACACACACTCTCTCACGAACAGCCTTATTATATGGCGTGCCAAATATCACACAACCTAAGCAAATTGACGCGATTTTAAATTATGGGTAGTTAAATTCAGTTCATACAAAATTTCTATTTCAGTTCCAATTTCTATTTTTATTGGGTGATTTCATTTCTATTTCAGTTACCGTTCTTTAAAAAATTCCTTATTTTACTTCTCGTTTTCGTTAACGGATTCCTTTAATTTCAGTTCTAATTTCCGTTACCGTTCAGTAAAATATCACTGGATGGAACACTGTTTAATTCTTAACCAGCAACTGAGAGGAAAGGAGGAGCAATCTGATGGGGGCTCATTGACATTTTCTATGCCAGATGGCCCTTGCACTGTCCTTTCCATCTATCGGCCAGGTTCACAACCTGTTACAAGTGAATTTTTCAGTGAACTGGAGCAGTGTCTGGAGCAATTAGCCATATTCAATTCGCATGTGATAGTGGCTGGAGATTTTAATATTCATATGGAAAGACCTTCTTTGCCGGATGTTAAAACTCTTAGTGCTATCCTTCATCAATTTGGGCTCGTACAACTGGTCAATGAGTCAACTCACATCAATGGAGGATGTTTGGATCTTATTATCACTCGTGAGGATGTTCCTGCATCTGATATTCAAATATGCACGCCTGCAATATCAGATCATGGCCTTGTCTCGGCATCCTTTCCGCTTCCTTCCAGCAAGCCTGTCTACATCCTCAGGAATGTGCGTAACTGGAAAAAAGTTCGACGGTGAAGCATTTTGCCAAGGCCTTCAATCAAGCCCTTTGTGCCAAAACCTAGAAGACCTTGCCTCTGCTTCTGTAAGTACGCTGTTTGAACTATACGATTCAACAACAAGACGGTTACTTGATGATCTCCTTCCAGTACGCAAGGTTAAGATTTCTGTCACCATGGTTTGACGAGAATGCAGAACATTTTGACGCCGTGTTAGGAAGTGTGAGCGCGGAAATTCAGACGAACAAAGAACCCGGATGACCGTCGTGAGACTGTACTTATGATCAGGGACATGCATAAGTTTTTTCGTGACAAAGAAAGAAACTACTGGGAGTGTCAAATTTCACGTAACGCCACTCCTCTCTCGTAGACTCTGAAAACATTCAATGATATTCTCGGTCGCACAAAGCCTTGAATTCACAACTGAATGCGGATTTATCGCTTACTGCAAATCAGTTCGTGGATTATTTGATATCTAAAGTTCGTCGTGTGAGGGATGCTACAGCTGGGTCGCAGCATCAACCACAGATGTTTGTCTACAGGACTTTGACGGTTACGTTGGATGTTCTTCGACGCGTCATCCTCTCTATGCCTCACGAAAAAACCTGTGAACTCGATCCGATTCCGACTTTTATTGTGCATGACTATATTGACTGTTTCTTGCCTTTTTAACGTTACTCTGCAATAGGTCTCTTAAAGAAGGCTGCCTACCTGCATCGCAGAAACTGGCAATAGTTAAGCCTAGGCTTAAGCAAACTAGCCTTGATGAGTCTGAAATGTCAAGTTATCGCCTATCTCAAACCTCAGTTTCTTATCTAAGGTCCTTGAGAAGGTTGTCACTCTTCAGCTGCTTCCATATCTTGAGGCTAATGATTTGCTGCCGAAATACCAGTCTGGTTTCCGTGCCTCACACTCACTGAAACGCTTCTCTTGCATCTTCTCTCAGATCTCTATAGGGCCATCGATCGGTCAGAAGTCACTCTTCTTGCCCTATTTGATGTCAGTGCTGCTTTTGACACTGTTGACCATGATATTCTTCTACAGCGCCTCTCTGTCTCATTTGGTGTCTCTGGTCTTCCTCTGGCCTGGTTAAAATCCTATCTCTCTGAACGCCGCATGATTGCATCACTTGGTTCTTCCTACTCCCGTGAAGTGCCAGTCACTTGTGGAGTCCCTCAGGGTTCGGTCCTTGGGCCGCTTCTGTATATACTTTATACTGCTGATGTTGCACGCTTGTTTGCACCATATAATTTTAAAACACATATGTACGCTGATGATATTCAGGCCTATTCACATTCCAGCCCCACTAATGCGCTGCAGATCACTCGTGAATTTGTTGAAGCCTCTGACTTACTTCATTCATGGATGCACTCAAATCGTCTTTTACTTAATCCAGCTAAAACTCAGCTCATCTGGTTTGGTACTCGAGGTCAGCTCTTAAAAATTGATCATATGTCTGTGAAGTCTGCCTTCCCGGCCTCTCTTTCTCCTCCTCTGTCCGTGATCTTGGTATAATTCTTGACTCTGAGTTAACCTTTATGGATCATATTAACTCACTTTGTCGTTGCTTCTATCATCTCCGCCAGCTTAGAGTGATTCGACGTACACTAGACATGCCATCTGCTTCTACTTTGATTCATGCATTTATTTGCTCAAGGCTTGACTACTGTGGTTCACTTTTTGCTGGTCTTCCATCGGTGCGACTTGATAAACTCCAGATGGTTCTTCGTTCAGCAGCCAGGGTGATTGCTGGTGTCACAAGACGTGATCACATTAGTGATTATATGACGTCTATTTTACACTGGCTGCCTTATCCTGCTCGAGTTGAGTTTCGTATGTTGAGAGCGGTTGCACTCTCTCTTTATGGTGCCACTCCATCTTACCTTTCAGAGCTACTCCATCCCCTTAGCTCTATCCCTGGTCGGCCATGTCTTGGTCCACAACCAATGGTCTTCTCAGTGTGCCCTGCCATTCCATGTTCCTGAGAGGTTTTGAATCAGTTGGCCCTATCCTTTGGAATGCTCTTGACGCCAGTATGTGGCTTAGCAACTCCTAATTCTATGGCCCTCTTTTTGAAACGACTTAAAACTTATCTCTTTGTTAATATACAGTAATTTGCTGTGGAAGCAGTGATCTTTCAGAAGAGGCGCTATACAAATATTTTGTTACATTACATTACATTACATTACTATTTCATGAGCCATTTTTTCTGTTCAACCATTATTACATTGTGACAAGGTTACCTGTTGTTGGTCAGTTTCTGGAATTTTTGGAATGTAGACTCTGGCTAATCATCTAGTATGGTCATACATATACACATATATATGTGTGTGTGTGTGTGTGTGTGTAACTGTATATGTATATATATATACACATATTATATATATGTGTATATATGTGTGTGTGTATATATATATATATATATATATATATATATATATATATATATATATATATATATATATATATATATATATATATATATATATATATATATATATGCATATCAAAATATCAAACCCTCTCATCCACCCATATCTTTTAGCTGCTGGCATTTGAAACGTTTGGCCCCATCAATAACAATGCCCTCTGCTTTATCAGTGATCTGGGTTGACTTATTGCCCTACAATTCAGGGCAACAGAGAATGAAGTTATCTATTTCAAAGAATATGTTACGATACAGCGTTTCAATGCCATCGCGTTCTGAGGAACATTTGCTAACCTTCACAAGAGCTAGCACACGATCATATCATGTCTGTGGACAATTTTTTAATCATAAGACCTGAGGGAATGAAGTACCGAGGGCATTTTGTGTGTGTGTGTGTGTGTGTGCATGCTAATTGCATGCTAATTGTAGTTATTTGAGCTGTACACTAATTGTTGAAGTGATGTTGACTGTCTGTGGCAGAATGTCCTCGATGCAAATGTCGATATTCGCTTGCAAAAGGTGGCTGCATGCATTTCACTTGTATCCAGTGCAGACATGAATTTTGCAGTGGTTGCCTTCAGCCATTTAGACGTGGACAGGTAAGAATACTTCCCACCTTTTCTTGACATGACTGCAGTTAGGCATCAGTTTTGAGATGAATCAATATTGTGCCATGTGATAAACCATAAGTTATATGTAATAATTCGTTTGGCTTCCATAACATACACTGGTCAACGCACAAGTTGTTGCCTGAAATGTTAGACCTTTTCTTGAGAAATTTGGTGCCCTGATTCCAAAAATGTTGTCACTTTTGTCCCATCAGCTCTAGTTTTTGAGATACAGCTTAGTTGTCTTTTTATTTTGGTTCTATTAATAATGCATGTAATGAGGACAGATTTTACCTACTCACTATTGTACATTAAATATTGAAAGTATGGCAAGTATAAATTTTAAAATATGGCATTAAAATGTTTAACTCTTTTACCATTCATTTATTTGTAACATAATGTAAAATGAACAAATATTCTGGGGGCAAACGGGAAAAGGGTTAAGAGAGCATTAAGCCATTTGCTGAATTAGAGTTTAATGGCTATGTTATTTTGCAATAGAATTGTACACTGCTGCGTAGCTGCGCCAAGGCTGGCCTTCACTGTCATCATCCGCGTGACTGCCTTTTCTATCTACGAGATCGGGACATCATTGAACTTCAGCATCTTCTTCAGGTACTGAATTTTGCTGACAATAGAAAAAATCCAATGCACTAATCAATGTATTGTATTATGCTTATATTTAGAGGCAAGCTGGACCTGCATTGTATTAACCAGACTGTTTAGGTTGTATGAAATCAAGCATTTAAAATTTAGCAGGTTCTGATTGAAAATGCATTGATCTTAAGAGGAGTGAGGAATAGCATTTGATTGTTTTGTTGTACTTATATTATAGTTTTGATAATTTTGTCGTAATTTACTAGTGCTTATCACAAAGATTAAAAATCACAATTATCGTTCAGTATGTTACTAGAATTAAGTAATCTCATTTGAAATATAATTGCATTGCCATTTAAATGCATGTTTTGAAAGTTGTTTTGAAAGTGTATTACTCTTGCTGTTGCATGTAAACCAGTATTCCACATTTTGAGGAATGAAAGCAGTTTGAAATGACTTATTCTTTATACCAAGTGATTGAGACAAATTAATATAGTTTTGTTGTCTGTTTGTAGGATAACTGCATTGCTTATGATACAGAACCAAGTCAGACGAGGCTTCTGGCTGGACCGGATGGTCAGCGTTGCAGTGTAATGGAGCAGAAGCAAACCCAAAGTGGCTTCAAAGATGAACCATGTGGCAAAGAAGTTCCGCATAACTTTGCAGGACTGTGCGAGTGAGTGAATATCACCGTTTATAACCAGTTGATAAATCAATTTGTTGTTTGAGCGATCGTGTGATGGCGGCGGCAGTGGTCGTGTGTAAATACTTTTGCTTTTTCAAGACAAGCATTTACTGTCATTACAAACTGTCCATACATGAACACTGCGCACCCTTTATCGGTTTTGTGTACTGTTGACAGAATACATTACAAGGAATATTTGGTTGGACTTATTAACAAGAACAGCATTGATCCTGTGAAGATCATGAAGCAAGAAGAACTGATAATTCTGCTGAAGAGAGTTGAGAAAAAAATTCCCAAGAAACAAAGAAACCAGAGTAATGAAGAGTACGAGGGAGTACTTCTCAAGGTACTTACTGTCTGTCAATATGTATTTCAAGTGTTTGCTTTTCTTATGTTTAAATACTGCTATGGATGTGGGCGGGTGGGTGGGAAGTTAGCAGAGTGGTAACAAGGTTGGATAATAAAGCAGGAGGTCACGGGTTCAAGACCCACGGAAGCGCTAAGATCGACTCATCCTTGCTCACAAGAGGGCAGTGGTAAAATGAAAGGTCAGGTCAGGTCTTTGTCCTCCAGCTGTGTCCAGCTATTGACTTCTCCATGACTTCTCTCCAAAGTAAAATGAAAAGCAGTGGTAAAAGGCTGTGATAAGTCAAGCAGGTATGCTATGCAATGTACTAGCCCTGTATCCATAGCACGATAGCATTGCACACCGGGCTGAGGGCTATAGCAACGGAGATCAGCAGCACCCCGCTAACGGCAACAAGCAAACAAAAGGCCATCACTAGTTTTCTCGAGTGTTGCAGCACCGTTTTTCGTAAAATCGATGACAAGCAAAAAAAGGTCATTAGCATTTTTTTAAGACTTGTCAGGGCCCGTGTCGGTCCTTCTGCACAGGGACCCGGAATTTCTCTCGGGCGGACTTGCACCTGCCTAGATATAATTTTGACTTTCGAATAATGTTTCCTTCAAAACAGAATATTCTTGAAACAACTAGAATGCTTGATATCACCTTCAGCATAGTTTTCTGACCTTATGACCGTGAATTGATTAAGTTAATTTATTTTATCTACTGTTTCTATTTGCAAATAACTATTTGCATAGCATTTTTGATGTTATAGATGGTGCAGGATCAGCTTCCATTGCTCCATAGACAAATTCGACAAACTGCACGGGACACGATGTTGGGTGATTTAGCAGACGTTACTGATGGACAAGTCAACCTGCATCATCTTCAGTTGAATCGAAACAGCTTGATTGGAAGAAGTGTAACACCTCTCCTTTTGAATGGATTAGGGATGCTACCAAATCATACACAGAACACTCGCATTAAAAAGGATTCTGGTTATTCTAGTCTAACATTGCATTGATAAAGAATAATTGATTATTAGTGCTGAAATGTTGAATCCTTTCTTTTAGAGCTTAACAAATATCACCTTCTCTGCTGGTTGCTATTTTGCTTGTGTTTTAGAAGCCAATTTTCTTAATTTTTGTAAATACTAAGATGTCAATATTGATATATTGGCCTCTGTGTAGTTTGTTCAAAGCTTCTATTACCAAATGAAGCTTCTGCTTAAAGCTTTGAATCCATTGAATTTTGATGTGTGCCTTCCAGTGATTGCCACAGAAAGTTATTGTTCTATCTATGCCGTCTGCACATAAATAAATTCTTGTCTTTCAAACAGTTTAAAATGTGAGTGATCTTATTGTGTCTACACTCGATTGTTGTAGTTATCTATTCATTTTTAATATAGTGAGTGACAGTATCTATTTAAATTGAATGTAGATATGTAACTTAGCGATTCAGGAGAACGTAATCATGAAATTATTTCCCTGCTGTAATTGTGAAGGATCATTGAATAACTGTTCTGGTACATGGTACTAGTACATGGTGTTTACTGAGATAACAAGTAAACTGTTGGCCCATATGTAAAATGAGCCAATCAGAGCAGTGCATCTTGTAATTCAATGTTTGTGGAATGCTGACTTGATCTGTGATGTGGAACGGTGTCACTGATTGCCTTGTATCTCAGAGTGAGTAAAAAACAATGGTGAATTTAAATATCAATTCATTGTCAAAACAGTTTTAATTCCTACATTTGCAAACCTGTATTTTGACTATGCATGTACTGGTAATTGAAACTTATTAGAACTAGTGTCGACAGATGTACATATTTTTGTTTGTTGCCGGTGTTTATGTTTGTTTTATTAATTTTGTTGTGTTCTTGTGGCAAATGTGTATGATATGCATTATATAAACGATTGTAACTGTGTTTTGCTTATCAATGTTGTTGTCAAATGAGGTTTCTTAGCTTCAAGGAAAGAAGACAATATAAACTGATGTGATGCCAGACAATAGACTGGTTTGGAATTATGGAATATTTTCTGTAGCTCACTGCTGGTTTCAATCATATCTCCAACCTCGATCCTTTCAAGTTTCACATCTTAATCAAACTTCACTGCCCTTTGACCTCTACTATGGAGTACCACAAGTCTTTGGACCTGTTTTGTTCAGGCTCTACAGTCTACACAATCCCCACTTTCTTCCTTAATTGGCTCTCTAAATTTGAATCATCTACTCTATGCTGATGACACTCAGTTATTTCTTTCCTTTACACCATCATTGAACTTGAATTAGCATTCTTGTTAACCTTTTCAATTGTACAGCATCAGCTAATCTCCTTGCTCTCACACTGATTTGAGCCCCAGACACACTGAGAACCTTAGTTCCAACTGCAAAAATCTGGTATTTGTTTTTGACTTCCCTAAATTTCAAGGCTCACATATCGCAACTATCAAAAACCTGTTGTGCTCACATTTGAGGTCTACACCGCCTTCATCTCTACCTTGATATTAAAACTGCTTTCTCTATCACTACTTCATTAGTTCACTCTAAGTTAGACTACTGCAACTCACTGTTTCAAAAGTTCCCATATGTAAAATCCAATCGATTCAAAATGATTTTGCTCGTGCAGTTACCAAATCACCAAAATTCTGCCATATTACACCATTACTCAAATCTCTGCACTGGCTGAAAATAGCAGTACACATTAAATATAAAATTATATTGATGACTTGTAGCTCCCTTCAATCATCAAAACCAGTCTACCAACGAAATCTGATAATCCCACAACATCCTCGATCCACTCAACCTTTTCATGTCGCTCTCTTTTGTCCTCTGAATCAGTCGTTGCAAACGTGCTTTTTCATATGCTGCACCAGAACTTTGGAACCCAATTCCATCATCCCTCTGATGTCAACACCATGGTCAAATAAATTCTTGAGTCACAATAATTCCTTCCCATCTTGAAATATCTCGAGTTTTTCTTTTAAAACTAGAAAGTATTTCTATTCAGAAAATCATTTCCTCTATAGCTGTAAGATGCCAACCACAACCAATCAATCAACTTATATGGCGCCACTATCATAATGCCAGGCATCAGCTGATGGCGCACCAAATGATCCTTTGGATTAAATCACCCTGCATGACCGACCTCCACCTATGGGCTATGGCTATAGCTTCTTCATACTAAGGTTAATATAATATAACAAGGTTTAAAATGGTTTAGTAGGGGCTGCCCTGTGTGAGAACCACTTTAGCCACTTTAGATTAAGCGTCTAGGAATAATGATCTACTGCGGTGCTGTGTTTGAAAGTGCTATAGAAATTCACAAGATGTTGCTTACTTACTTACTTGCACTAGATACTAACGTTAATCAGTTTACACGTCGAACGCACTTGGTTTGAAAAAAATGCGCCATAAAAGCTGATCGGCTCTTGATGTTTGAAAGTCTCGAGTTGTGCTGGAAGTGGATAAGATGGCGGATAATAATATGAAGAATTTAACGAAATATATGGACAAAGACGTCTCCAAATCAAATCAATTTCAGCCGAATTACCAACGAGACTGGAGGCATACGGCCCCGGCGGCGGCAGATGACAGGTTCATTGTGATAGCTTTTATCTATAATTTTGATTCTGGCACCCAGGTTCGTGCGTTTAAACAAGTTCTCGCTTGCTGTGCTTTAAGTGGGAGTTATTTTGCGCTATAAGACAAATATTCGAGGTCCTATCCTAGAACCAGCTCTTGATGTTTTGTAGAACCTGCTTTATTTTATTGAATAAATTCCATAAGGCGCGTGGTTATTTGACAGCACGGTGTCATTATCCCAGCCCGAAAAGTAGTCTCCGCCTCTTCCCAGCCTCAACCGGCGCGTCAGAAAAAGTGGTCTCCGCCATTCCGCCAAATCCTAAGGAGAAGTCGTTAAAGTGAGAGAAAATAGTTCCCAACTAGAACTAACGGTAGGGCTGGAGACGAGCGGCGTAACTGAAAGTAGTCCATAAACACTGAAAGAAATTCCGTCGATAGTGTTAGGGTCAAGGTTATGGTCAGGGTTAACTCTAACCCTAACACTAACCCTAAACTCTACCAAAACACTAACCCTAACCCATACTGATATGTACTGATACATTGCGGGTCACGTAGTGATGCCTTACGCCGCTCATCTCCAGCTCTACTGAACTAACTAAATTGAGCAGTCATTACTTTCGTTCAGAAAGAAGCTGAAGACTCTCTTGTTGAATAGCCAACATTGACATTAGCGCATTTGCTGCACTGCGAACTTGCGCTTTATAAGTGTTCGTAATAATAATAATAATAATAGTAATAATAATAACTAGACATGGAAGGTCGCTAGTATCAAAAACTATTGAGCAGTCATTCATGTTTAACCCGTTCCTTGGGATCCCCGGGTAACTCTCGTCCAACGTTATCTGCCGTTATATGGGATCCCCGAGCGTTACTCGTCATGAAGTTCCGTAGCGTTTCGTCAACGCCAGCGATATAACATTATACATTTTTCTCTATAAAACGGATTAGACTTGATAGATCTTTACCAAATGCAGATATTTTATAGCCCATTGGTTCTCAACCCGTGGCCCGCGGACCACAAGTGGTCCGCGAGAGGTGGTCTAGTGGTCCGTGGCAAAGTCTGCAAAAAACGTTAATAAAAATTAGACATATTAGACATATATATTTTCCATGTGAAAAGTGCAATTAGCAAAACAAGGTAATCAGCACTAAAGGTAATCAACACATTTTGTGTGTATTTTGTGCATTTTCAACATGAAAAAGTATGACAAACAAAAAAGAACAAAAGGTCATCACCGCTTTTTTTAGGAGCAGATGACTGCTCAAATTATCAGGTGGTCTGCGAGAAATTTTTGAACTTCAAAAGTGGTCCATGAGGCAAAGAGGGTTGAGAACCACTGTTATAGCTGATGTCTTTCAGTCCTAGTTGCAGTAGTTCTGTTGCTTCAGTGGCATATTAAAAACTAGTTATTTATTAATAATAAACTGTTTTTAATTTTTGTACTTGTGAATAGAATTTTGTTATGATTCTATTTTGTACCTAATGAAGTTTATGTTACTATATGAAAGACATTATGAATAGTAGGGCATTTGCCATACAGTAGATGTCTGCAGGTAATCATGATATGCGATGAAGGCAGCATCTTCTTAAATAACTTGTTTGAATTTGGCTGAAATGAGAAGTTCCTGCTGCTGGTGTTGGAACTATATTTTGGCTGTTTTACTTCAAACAATCATTTTGTCATTTTGATGAAGCGTCATTTTTCGTGTAATATTTGAGCTATCAATATTCACTTGTTCACTGTGTGCTGAATTAGTGACTTGTTATAGACTGATAAAATCATTTATTTTAATTGGATTTTAAATTCACTGTAAGTGTAACTTAATATTACTTCCTGTGCAGTGTGAATGTAATAATACGAGGGTCGTTTCATAAATAAGTTACAAAATGATGCAGTTTAGTTAGTTTTTATAATGAAATAAATCCAACGTCATCTGTAAACATTGAATATGGTTGTGTTGCCGTTAAATGCATCCCACAAGGAACAACCTGCAGTTATTCATTTTTTATATGCCAAGGGACTAAGTGCAAATGCCATTCACTCTGAATTGTGCCCAATTTATGGTCCCATGAAAAATGTTGGGCGGCTGGAAATTTGCCTCAGATGCGGAGGCACAAAAGGTCGTTAGTCTGTGGCTCAGGCTGCAGCCGGCATCGCTTTTTGCAATGGGCATTGAGAAACTTGTTGCTTGGTGGGACAAATGTTTAAATGAGCATAGTGGGTATGTCGAAAAATGAAACTCGGTAATTTTCTAAATTTACATCTGAAACATTTACTCATATAATTATACATCTTTTCACTGAGTCGTTAGGTGTTCATTAGATGAAAATGTTCAATGCAGCGTTTGTGATCGAAAACATTGTTGGGTAAAATAATTCACAGACTCAGTGTGTTATTAGTGCATGTAATGTCATAGAAATAATGTAATTTTTATGAAACGATGATATTTCTGTTCATCATTACATTCTGCACAAAACGTATATTTCGGATTTGTTTCACTGTAAAAGCTAACTAAACTGCATCGTTTTGTAACTTATTTATGGAACAATCGTCATATAAAGAAAATTGAAAATTTTCATAGGAACATTTTACAGGCTGAATTTCTCACTTGTATTATGCATTTGTCTTTTTTAGAATTTGTACTAACCAATCCCAAATCAAACACAATATTATGGGACCATGTCCTAGTTAAGAAACAGCAAGAATTGAACAAAGCTTGTTGTTAAACTTGTAATTTTTGTTTCTCTTTCAGACGATTGAGACTGGGTCATCATCTAGAGTTTTCGGGTGTCAGATCACCTAGATTTGACTTTGATCCAAGATTGCCACAGCAGAAATATGCTGATTCATTGAAACCTGTCAACCCTGGGAGTTTTTCATCTGCTGTTCGAGGACCACGTCCTCATGGACCTTCCCCTCATGGGCCTCCCCCTCATGGACCTCCCCCAAGACTTATGCAGACGGATAAGTTTTCTTCTGGTGGTCCGGGTTACCAGCCGTCTGATCGATTCTCTGCTGCCAAGTTTGGTCCGTTCACGGCAAAAGTGCTGAGTGAGAACCCCGAAGGTCCATCGCTTGGAATTAGAAAGCATGGATTTTCTGTGAGCAACGTTCGGCATAATGGTAATAATTTTGCATTATTTACTTTAATCAGCATAAGGTTCTCTGTCCTGGGACAGGTTCAGGGCTCCATTGTTTCCATTCCTCTCTGTGCCTTGCCTCCTCTTTGATTTCTGCACAGAGTTGTGTGATGCTGTGCATCTGTTTTCATCATCCAGTCCAACAGCATACTCCTTTGTCTTCCTTTTGTCTTTTTTCCTGGTATACTTCCTTCCATTGCTGTTTTAATAAATGATTCTCAATCAATGATTTTCAATGATGTTGCACTAATATGACACCTTTATTTATTGCTGTGAAGTGTAATAATTCATGTATAAAATCAGAATTCTAGTTAGACCTAATAGATAATTGCCCATCAATAAATTCAGCTCTCATGCCATGTGCCACGTATGGTTCTTGTATCTGTTGAACTGGAACAGCATAACACTGCGATCTTTAATATAAAATTTGGCTAGAACATTAGGCTAGAACAGAGGTTCTCAACCTTTTCGTCCCAGCGTGCCCCCATGATAGTTTTGGAATATGAAGCGTACCCCCATC
Source organism: Metaphire vulgaris (assembly GCA_018105865.1). Lineage (NCBI taxonomy): Eukaryota > Metazoa > Annelida > Clitellata > Crassiclitellata > Megascolecidae > Metaphire > Metaphire vulgaris. The sequence goes on from CM030850.1 coordinate 7,850,690, forward strand.
TCATAAACCGCGCTCCCAAGTATATTTGCAAATGATGACTATAAACATAGCCTATATTTCAAGTTGCTAATAGCATCCGCATTTAGACAATTCACGTAGCTTCATTCGTAAAGTCCTTCAGTTGCACGCCACAGGTGCACTTCAGAGTCAGTGAGAGGGTTGAGCCTGCTTGGCCTCCACCAGAGCTTCAATTCGGGGGTGGTTAAAAAGTTATGAGTGAGTTTCAGTTGTATTTTGTGATATTAAGTGAATTGTTTTATCAGTGGCTATGAAAAATAAGCATTTGAAAAGATCATTAGCATAGTCACAAGGGGGGGCAATGGGGCCAACCTACTATTTGGGCTGGGACAGTCCTTATGATTTCCAAGCCTCCTAGCCAGAAGTTGAAATGTCGATCTGTAGAAGCCTCAGTGTCCCCTCCCTTTTCCGGAACCAGTGGAACAAATTAATGGGTTTTTGTTAGTACAGATGTAGTGTTGTTATTATGACAGTGTCAATCCGCAATGAACTGAACGTGTTTCTGATGAGGACTTACAGATGCTCTAGATTTTTTCATACTTATTAATTTGTTCTTCTGCTTCTCCTCTGAACTTAACATGATGTTGTTTTGTAGTATTTTGCTATCTATGAATTTGAGTCAGAACTATAATGTAAAAGTTTTTCAGTTGGCTCTAAGAAAAATAATTATATATGTTTATCTGTATATGATTGTGTGGTTGTTGTTAAGATGGTTTGGGTTCATCTCTGGTTACATCTGAATCAAGTGATTTTGGAAGCTTGAAAGGTGATCTGTCCTTTACCACAACATCATCTTCCTCCTCTGTGACGCCACTGATGTCTGTGCAAACAAGAGGAGCGGCGCGGCCGTACGAACGACCGCCACCTTTGAACTTTGGTGCCAATTCCACTCCACCTCGCAATTTTCCTGGACCCGGACGATTTCCTCATCCATCTGAAATGCCTCCACATCGGCCACCACAAATGGTAAATTTCAGAACGCAGTCATGAATCTACTTCCAAAGTGAATTAAATGTTGTTTTATACATTGTTTTGTTATTGTTTCTTTGGCTTTTCTATTCAGTTGATTCAGTGAAGATGCTTTCAGTTATAGAATTTTTTGCCATATTCATATTCAGGTAGCTATGCTACCCAGGGCATGATTTGTAGGGGGGAAGGGGGATTCCCCACTGCCCAACTGCATCCCCCCTACTGCTACATCCCCCACCACTACATCCCTCCCACTGCTACACTTCCCAAACAACTACATCACCCCCAAGCTCGACATATTCCCCCCACTGCTCCAGGTCACAAATCGCACCCTGATACTACCTGTAATTGTGAGGATTTGACTTTATTGAAATGATATTTGTTTGTTTTATCTGCCATATTTTCTCTTATTGAATAATTATTAGAAATCTTATCTTGCTGATAGAATTTTACTCTGATCTTTGATATAAGTTTATGTATTTTCTTAATTCTTTTAGCAACCTGATAGAGTACCTCCATCTTCTAGGCTGCCTCCTCCTGCAGTACTACCCCCTAGAATACTGCCTCCTGGGTTGCCACCACCGGGAGTGCCACCTCCAAATTTTTCCCTACCTCCTCCGAGATTTTGTATGCCAGCACCAGATGCCACTGGACATTCTTCTAAGGCTTCTACAAGCAATGAAGTTCTAAGTTCCTCGAATGGCACTGCTAATGCTTTACTGGAAATAGGCAAATCAGCTTCTGCAGGGGAATTGTGGATAGAAACAAAAACTTCAGAAGGAAAAGTGAGTGGTTTGAACTATTTAGAAGAAATACCAAGTCTCTTTTGTAATAATTGCTGATTACTTTTAAAATTGTAACTAAACAGGTCATTTGATATTTTAATTTATTTTGCCATGGTGGACAATAATTTGGCTCGTTATCAGAAGTTTGGTTTTGTTTGTGACAGAAGGTTTTTTGTTGAAAAAGATTTTACTGACAGATACATATTTACATTTTACAGCCATTTGAAATTCTAATTGCAATTTTTAGGAAATTTTATATTGTATTGATGCATGGGTCCTTTTTGCTACGAATGTTTTGATATTTTTGACTTACGAGGATATGAGGCATTGCCGGTTTACAAAATCAAGCTTGAGGTTGTGAAGTTTATTTTAAGAAAGTGCATCAGTGATGCATCAAAGATGTCTTTGGTTACTTCAATGGTTTTTCATTCACTGTGAATGACATCGTTTTCCAGGTCTAAGGGTTTTGCAACTCTCAATACTTTCGGTGAGGTAGGGTTGGCAGTCAGAAAGAGAATCCTGCTGTAGAGAATTTAGCTATGAAAGTGTACCGTGATGTATGTTGGTCCTTTAGCAGTGCTAAATGAAATTTTGAGAGAGATAGAGAGAAAGAGGAAGAGGGGAAGAGAGAGATTATAGGTTGATGGTAAGGCTGTCATTTTTTATAAAACCTGCTAAAGGTACCCAACTACCCATCCAAATTTTGTATGGGGTATCCTATCCGGATACGGAATTAACATAATATCCACCACACTCCACATCCTATCTTTGGAACTAATGATTCTATCAGGGCCCAGAGGGTGAGTGTGGCATAATGGTGTCACTCTCCCCCTCTGGGCACTGCAAATGATTCTACCCTTAATTACAACCAACTGAAAGGGAGTTTGACATAATGTTTCCATCATGTTTCCAGGAGGCAGGTACTGCACCCAATTTTACTGCCCAGATAATAGGACTTCCACAAGGTAGCTGTTGACACTTCTAGTTGATGGAACTGTAATTATGTTATGCCATGCTGAACTACTTTGACTTTCAAAATAGTTTATTTCCCTAATTTATTTGTCATTTAGTTACTTAGAGTGAAATTTTAGCTCGGAAGATTTTGGTCATTACAACTTCTATGATTGAAAATAGAATTTGGCAAGGTCCCTGTGATTATTGTTTCTGTTGCAGCAAAAACGTGGTTCTTCTGGTTATCTTTGTACTTAAAAAGTGCTTGTTCGTGTTGTGATCCAGAGTTGTAGGACAGTAGGCCCGTAGTCTTTATGTCCCGCAGTGAAAATATTTTTATTATTATTATTATTATTATTATTATTATTATTCCTGGATGATTTATTAAACACTATAACATAACTAGAGCTAAAATCAAGAGCGTTTTACAAATGCTCATAAGATGCGCAAAATAAGTGCGTCTTGAGGGGCCTGGTTATCACTGTAAGTGAGACTTTATATTATTTCATGTTTTTCTACATGGCATTGTACACATTGATCTAGAGAAAGCATGGCAAACTACACTAGATTTATGGCATTAGTGACCAAAGTTGTTGCTTACTAGTACGCGGTGATCAGAGCCAGACAATACATCTATTTGAGTGTGGGACTAGCTTTACTTTTATAATTATACATTTATTTCTGTTTTGAATTTTGAAATTGTTATTAAAAGGCTTAAATTAAATTTTGTATGCTCAGCTTTACTATTATAATGCTCGAACTCGAGAGTCATCATGGGCATGCCCTGAAAATGTTCGCATCATGACTCAACAGGAGTTGGAGAATATTGCAGCAGTACAGAATTCCAAACCAGCTCCACAGACTCAGGATGCTCCAATGATGTGTAAGCCTATTGTTTGTTTTAGCTAAGAGATGATATTTAATGTATTCTGTGTGCTGGCAGTGATTTCTGTTAATTATTTCACGAGCAGCATATCACAATTATGGTTGAAGCACAATATTTCAATAATGAAAGATTTGGTACTAATTTCTGGACAGGAAGTCATCACAGTTGTCGTAGAGTTAATAAAATAAATGCCTTACCGCGAACAACTGAACACTTTATTGTTGCCTAATTCTAATATAAAGTGTATTCTATAATTTGTCTTCCTTTAAGATTCAGATTGTTGGTGGATGTAAACTTTTTAAAATGTCATGTTGACTCTTTAAAATGGTTTCTTTCACAAGTGCTTAGCAGTTGTTCTTTATTGTTGTTTTTATTGTTATAATGAAAGCAAAGTAAAACTGATGTAGATGTTGTAAAAGTGCCTATGACAAAGATCCAAAGCACATGTAATGTAACAAAATATATAGTGTGCACATGTAATGAACGTAATTCTATAAAATTCAGATTGTTGGTGGGTGTAAACCAGTGTTGAACGCTATGCAATTCACTTAACTATGCATTTCATGACATTTGGCAGTATCTCAGTGGCAGTGACTTTTAGAACGCTGATGCAAAAAAAGTCATCAGCTCCTTTTTCTTAACTATGCATTTCTATGGTTAGGTTACGTTTGGCCCCCTCTTTGTATCTATTACACGCCACTGCAGTATCTATTTATTAGTGACACTGATTGTGTGAAATATGAGAATAATAATAGGGAAGCATGTTTAATTCCATTTAAATACGTTTAGTGGTTCTAGGATGATTGACCACAGGATGATTGACATTAGGATGATTGACCATAGGACGATTGACCACAGCAGATGATTGACCACAATGAACGATAGACCATAGAATGTTTTAAAGTCAAAGATTTTAAAATAAAAAATACGTAATCATTAGCAAAACATATCAGGTAAATAAATGTAAAACACTTGAAGGAAATAAGTGCAAAACACAGTAAATCTACTCAAAACGCATTAAAGCACTAAGCGCAAAACAGTAAATCAGCGTGTGCAGCATAATGCTGTGCTAAGCCTTGTAGTCACAATCTCGTTAGTGTGATCAATCATCCTATGGTCAATGGTCCTATGGTCAATTGTCCGCTGTGGTCTATCGTCCGGTGGTCAGTCGTCCTATGGTCAACCATCCTGTGGTCAATCGTCCTATGGTCAATAGTCCGCGTACCACATTTAGTAGCCAAATTACTGCACGATTTTTTTGCATTCAATGGGTATAACATGCAAAGATCTGAAACCTGTAGAATTTCTTATCTGGCGGTTATGTTTGACAGTTAAAAACTTGTATTACAATATATTGACATAGCAGGTTTCAGAGCTTTGAATGCTGAATTCAACTGCTTATGAAACTATACAATTTTTGGAGGCTGGAATGAGATTGGCAAGGTGGCAGGGGCGTAGCTAGTGGGTCCAGCGCCCGGGGACAAAACATACTGAATGGCACCTCTTCCTGAAATTTAAAAAAAATTCAATCTCAGAAAAACCCTGACAAGCAAAGAAAAGGTTGTCACTATTAAAAGGGAACGATATTGATGCTTCCTTTTACTTTTTTTCTACCCAATTTTGGCACTCCCAAGCTCAATTTTCGTGCCCCCTTACCTCGGCGCCCGGGGACATAATGTACCCTCTCCTCCCTTAGCTTAGCCTCTGCAAGATGCTAACCCTCTTAGCAGATGTTGCGTGAGAAGACTAACAATTCAGGGGTTACTGTCTTAGGTAGAAATGCATGTGGAATGGTCACAAGAGTTATCAAATGCAGATGATATTGTAACAGTGGCTGGCTTAATTGCCTTTGTTGTGGGTAGATCCCATTGCTTTACAATGTCAATGTAAATTGGAACCCAGCTTGAGCTGTTACGTTTACTTTTCACTGTTCTTTTTGTTGCTAGAAGTAACACAGAATTGATGTTATTTGAAAAGTTTAAGCGGATTAATCTTTGCATTTCAGTGAATCAGTTGCAGAACAGAGATGTTGACCAGCATAAGACAGAACAGATGCCAAGAGGCTTGGTAGACTCTAATTCTGTGCCAGAAGCAAATCGATACGATCATCTGATGGGATCCGCTTCGTCCGGCGCGAGTATCATGAAACCATTTTCCTCTGTGCAGCAGAATTCTGCCGTCGGCCCAGCGCTGGCACCGGTCGAACCTGTTGATTCGTCAACTGAACAGGGCCTGCACGCAGCGCAGGTTCAACATATGCCGCCCAGTCTACCATCTGCAGAGCAGTTGGCCAGCGTGCCACCTCCAACCATGCAGCGAATGCCAACGCTGAATTTGATTCCTCCAGCCCATCAGTTGTTTAATGTGCCGCCGCCGATGCACCCGTCGCTGTGTAAACTGCCGTCGCAGCCGTTTAACAGACCGCAGCTGCCGCCGCAGACGTCGTCAGACTTGCCACCTATGGCTGGCATACCTCATCAACACCACTCTGTTCCTGGCATCGTATCTCAGCATCAGCCTCTACCGGCTATTGTACCGCTGCAGCATCAACCTTTGCCTGGACTACCGCCACCTCTGCACCAGCAGCCGTTTCCCGGGATGCCATCTCTTCAGCAACCGTTGCATAGTATGCCGCCTCCACAGCTGCCACTGAGTGGTGCTTCGATGCAGCAGCCAATGCAGTTTTCGAATTTGCCTCCTCAACCGCTCCCATCCACTTCTGTACCCCCTAATCAAGGACATATGTACGGCATGTATCAGCAACAACTTGCGCCAGGTTATCCACCACCTGTGCAGCATTTACCTAGTCAGCAGACGTCTGTAAGTGATGGCCGAGTGACAGAAGCATCTTCATCACAGTTGTCTTCTGTTGCTGTTTCTTCTGTTCAGCAACCGTACGTCGCTTGTATGGCAAATTCATCGTTTGATTTTGCTTTAGCTAATCTGCAACCACCTGCCATGCAGATTCCTAATCAGACCTTGACTCCACAAGTTTTGCAAACTCCAACAAGTGGAGTTATGGTGCAGCAGTCGGTTCCCGGCTTACCACCTTTCCAACAACAGCACTTGATGCACGTGCAGTCGTTTGCACCTGCCGTTACTCAGTCACCACATTTGGCACTGTCTGTGTCCAATTCTCTTGGGTCTGAACAGTTGTCGTCTGCGTTTCCTTCAGACTCTCTTCAAAAGGCTCTGCCAGGGTCTTATTACAGCGAAGCTCAGTCGTCTGCTTTCCGTGAGTTACTAAATTGCTTTCGTTATTTCAATTAATTTGATCAGGGATTGTTTAATCATGTTTATTGTTGTGACTATGGACTCCTACTGCTGTCATTGGTGCTCTGAAGTCGTTGTTAACTTGTGTTGTATTGAAAATCTGTTGTCTTAAAAGTTTGATACAAATGCTATGTTGTGCAGAATGAAGTGCACATTTTCTGATTAATTTTCAAATATGGATCATAATATATTTAAGATTTTGAAAATGTATATTGTGCTTCACAACCGATATGTGTTACATGGCAACGAATTAAATAAAACAGTTGTATTATAAGTTTCGTTAGGGGTTATTTATTTATCTTTGAATTTGATATTTTATTTTATTTTTAAGGAAATGAAGCAGGTACAGCAGGTTTTTCAACATCAACCACTGAGCAGAGCTTGCCACTGCAGTTGGCACCCGTAAGTGTCTGAATGTTGTGTCAGGATTTCATCATTCTGATTCCTTGTATGTATTGATATTATATAGTGAAGCTGAACATAATTTGGTTTATTTACCAAAAAATCTTCATAAAACTACAATTTCTGTTGCCATACAGAGCATCCTGCTTTACATCATTCTTGTCTTTTGACTTAACCCATTAACTGGGCAACTATCTGTAACTCAATGTAAAATGGACGAGCGTTACTCGGGGCGTCCAGTTAATGGGTTAATGGTCAGCAGCTGAGAACAGTTCTTTAATGTACAGATGCTCGATTCTTGTGTTACAGCTGTGTGAAAAAGTCCTGCACGTTTATAGGATTTTGGGATATTTGTTTTTTATGAATATCTGAATAACCATTAATGATTTAGGATATGCATATCTCAATGTATTTCATGGTGTTTTTGGTAAAGAATGTTAATGACTGTGATTGGGATCCTCACAACAAAATTTTTGGTGGTGGTGGTGGTGGGACTTTTTCACACAGCTGTACATGGTGTGCAATGTTTGTGACTTGGTGGTGGTGGTGGAGGTGGTGGTGGTGGTGGTGGTGACGACAATGATTTTAATCTAAAGTGAACATTTTGTAGAAGCCAATGGAGGTTAGTGAATGGTCTGAACACCAGAACACTGATGGACGACTCTATTACTACAATAGCAGAACTATGGAATCAACGTGGGAAAAGCCAAAAGTTCTTGTTGACTATGAAGGTATAATTCTTTAGATTTCTAGACAAGATCATTTCAACAGGTGGTATTTTCATTGTGACTTTAAAGCTATTATTATTATAGATGTAGTGATATCTGTAGTGTTTAAATGTGTACTGAATACAGATTGTGATGCCGTTTATGGAGTCTGAGGTAATGTATGAAAAGCATAAAGACTGCAATGTTGTGTTTGATGTCAGACAGATGCAATGAAGCATTTAGTAAAAAGCTGTTGCATTCTGGCCACAGTTTACTGCTATACTGTTTATTTCAATTTGTGTTAAGTAGTGGTTTAACTGCAATTGACTTGTTGAATTAATTATTTTATTTGATGAGGCATTTATAAATAAAGTGATCTTGCATGCATATATATATACACACACACACACACACACACATATATATATATATACACACACACACACACCTGACTTTCACTTACTTGACAGAGTCTCTGCAGAAGACTTTGGAAAAGAACAGAGACAGTGAAAAACTGCAGCAGCAGCAGCCTGAAGATATAGCCCCAACAACAGCAGATGATTCTCAGTCAAGTGTTCAGATGCAGGACGAATCATCGGTTGATTCGCAATCGATTGATGATGCAACGGAGACGACAGAGGCAGATGCAAAGTCTGATGAACCAAAGGTCGTTGAGAGTGAAAAACAGCCAGAAACTATTCCAGAGGTCAGATTTCTGGGAGATTACCAGCTCATTGCCATATTTTCTCGTATATTAGATGCACCCAATTATAAGACAGGTTTTGATGATTCATGTAAACGAAATTATTGATAAGAGCCCCGATATATATAAGACGCACCAGCAGGCTCAAATACTGATTCTCTATTCAATAACCTGGTTAATTACAATCCAATTTCACTTGAATATGGCTGCCTGCAGAAAGAGACAGAGAGAGAGAGAGAGAGAGAGAGAGAGCCTTGAATTGGAAGGGTTCTGTGGACCGTCATAATGCTGTAATAGATCTACATCAATTATTTAAACATCTAATACCAAACTTCTATTGAGTGACCTGGTTAATTGCAATCCTCTTTCACTTGAGTGTGGCTGCTGGCAGAGAGGTATACTGAGAGAGAGAGAGAGACAGAGACAGACAGAGAGAGAGTTTATGTTACAGAATATTTTATGTAACTTGTAGGTTCCTTGGGTAGGCTTGTGATAGATGCCCGGCATCTTTTACTTCATATGAAAAAAGGAAGACATTTTTAGAGCACAGTGCGAGCAATGTGGTTGGATGTGTTTGTAGGGTGTTCTTTGTGCAATATGTTCTTGTGCTGGAGTTTAGGCCAAGCCAGTGGTGGAAGTTAAATCTGAAACTGAAGAGATGACAGAGGAGCAGAAAGCTGCTGAGATGGCTAAACCGGTCTCCAGTACTCCAGTTCCGGGCACACCATGGTCTGTTTCTTAGTTTCAGTTTTGAGAACATAATTATGGTGTTAAGATATGATATACTGGTACTGTATATATTTTTGATTCCATTGGTACTTGGTGACTGAAAACAGCCTAAGGTTGATAACATGACATGGTTTTGCATTTGTTTTTGACACGAATTTAATGATACCGCACTGATGGTTGACTTTGTTTGCTTCTTCTTACAAATGGCTATTATGTTCTATGAAGTTTAATAACTGCTCGATTAGTCCTCAAATTTACAATGATATTTTGAAATTGTTTTGAAAATTTGTTGGTTTTTGACATTGTTTTAAAAATTTAGAATAAGATGAGCATACTTGGGAAATAAGTGTGAAGCCAAATATCCAAGCGTCTTTAGCATTTTTCTTTACTTGATTGGCTTTAATCATCTCATGTTCACGTTCATTACACAGGTGCATTGTGTGGACCGGAGATGGACGAGTTTTCTTTACAACCCTAGTGAGCGCATATCAGTGTGGGAGCGTCCAGATGAGCTGAGTGGTCGTACAGATGTTGATCGAATTATACAAAATCCACCTGAACATCCAGGTAAACCTTCATAGTTGTGTTTTATCGGATTTGATTCCATATCTGCTATGTGCATGTTTTAGGGAAAATTTTATTTTGTTTTTGTGTTTGATGATTATTATGATGCCGAAGGGTATAGAATTTAGTGTATTTCAGGTTTAAGCATTTTAAATGCTTGATTCTGTATGCATAGTTTTCTCTCTTCACATTTATTATTGTTGATGTTAGTTGAAGGAAACAAGAAAAAAGCAGAAGAAGAGACAGGGGAAGAACCAGAAGCAAAGAAGATAAGGTAATTGTTTAAAAAAATTCATGTTATAAATGTTATTAGATTCAAAAAAGTCAAAGTCCTTCCCCGAGCCTCACGGGCTCATAAGGCGGCACTGATCTCCGTTTCTATAGCCCTCAGCCAGGCATGCAATGCCACGGATACAGGGCTAGTGTATCACATAGCGTACCTGTTTGACTTATCACAGAGATTTTTACCACTGCTCCTCATTTTACCACCGCGAAAAAGGCTGAGTCAACCTCTAGGGCTCCTGCGGGACTTGAACCCGCGACCTCCTGCTCCATTGTCCAACGTTGTTACCACTCTGCTAACTTCCGTTATTAGATTAGTATTATTTTAAATATACTAATTAAGTTATGTTGAACTAAGTATAATTCCTGCACTGGGCATGTACAAGTAGCTCATCCTTAAATGTCTATAAGGAAAAACAATTGGAAATCTAGTGCATCTTTGACTAAGGAATTGCAGATGGATATGCTTCAAATGGGAAAGAGAATTAGAGAAAGAGAATTTTCATCATAATATGACGAAATAGAGAAAATCTCTGATTTCATGGTTTGGCACATTGGTTTGGTATTTGGTTATTTTTGTTCACCATGTTTGCACTTGATTTATTATGATAGTTTTATCGTGTGAAGAAAAATTTCTATATTTTACAGCTTCACTGAATACAGCTTTAGCATGAATGCTTCATATCTCTGTCTGTCTGTCTGTCTGTCTGTCTGTCTGTCTGTCTGTCTGTCTGTCTGTCTGTCTGTCTGTCTGTCTGTCTGTCTCTCTCTCTCTCTCTCTCATATTGTAATCACACTTTTCAGGTGTGTAAGTTTTGAGTTTTTATTTATAATGGCATATCATCGTCTGTGGATTGGATTTGGATTTGTTGAGAATGTTTTGTATTTTGGATAATTTCAGGATTGACAAAAGAGAGAAAAGAGATGGGAAAAGACTACCTGTGAAGCCGCTGGAAGGAGGCAAGGATGCTGCTGCGGAGGCTGAAGTGAGGGCAGCAAGAGAACGTGCAATCATTCCACTTGAAATTAGGATGCAGCAATTCCAGGAGATGCTTGCGGAGAAAGAGGTAGAGCAGTCATTGTCGTGCTTGTAGCTTTGGACAGACAGAACTGCTTTATGATTGTGCATTTCTCTGATTATTGCCAGCTAGAATTTCATCGGTTACTTTTCATCATGTATAATGAGAGCTATCAGCTCCAATGTAACTCATTAATTTATTGCCTCTATAGTAAAATGTTGCAGGCCCATATTTTCCATTCTGGCATGTGTCAGTTAATTTTTAAGTACACTTGTTATGGAGTAATTTTCTTTTAAAGTATTTGTAATTAACTATATGTTACTATTTTTGGTAATGATAGCAATTGTGCATGTTTGCTTATTTAAAATAGACTATCATTTTGTACATTTGCAGTTTTCCATGAGTTTCAGTGTTTTCCAAAAGATTTTACCTTGGTTTATAAAGTAACCTTCAAAATTGTTGTTTTTCTTGTTGAAGAATGAGAAGATCATCTGGAGAATTTCATTTGAACTGTGTTTGATGATCATTGTGATGCTGAACGGTATAAAAGTTTAGTGTATTTTAGGTTTCAGCATTCTCGACATGGGAAAAGGAGCTTCACAAGATTGTGTTTGACGACCGCTATCTTCTACTGACTTCAAAAGAGCGAAAACAAACGTTCGATCAGTATGTTAAAGAGCGTGCCGAGAAGGAGCGTTGGGAGAAAAAGAACAAGATCAAGCAGAAGAAAGACCAGTTTCGTCAGTTGCTTAATGAAGCAAAGCTTCATGGAAGGTGATCTTGAGAACATACTTTTGCTTTTATCCAGAAAGCTTGGCTGTGTCATATTTCTCTCTGCACTTTGACAAGTCTTTTAAAAATGATTTCATTCTGGTATATTAATTCCTGATCTTACCAATGTAATGTAATGTAGCATTTATATAGCACATTTTATATATTTTACTCAGAGGTGCTCCTGACATTGGAATCACATGATAAAATAGTGAGACTTTGGCTTTCGCATTGAACAGAGCGAGGGATTAAAAAGTGAGGCCAGAATGGCTGGGTTCAAGGCATTCCTGAGGAAGGGTCCAGTCACTGCAAATGCCCGACGCTAAGTAAGAGCAGTGCGTGATCTGTGAACATAAACATTCTTCCGATCAGAGGAGCGGAGAAGGTGATGTGCACTGGAAGAGGTTGATTTGAAAAGCTGAGTAATGCAAGATGGGGCCTGACCTGAAAGTGCTGCAGAAATGATAATTACTTGTTTGGATTTAATGCGATCAGAAATTGGAAGCCAACGTAGGGTGTTATAATGTTGATTCGTTAACACGTTGGATGCCAGGACCTACAGTGTAGGTCCCATTTTCTATACATTTGCATAGGTCCTTCAGTGGTTACTTTGTGTTAAAGCAAACCTTTTGATGATCACCAATGAAGCTTATTATTTATTCACCAGCCATCAGCAAAATTGTTGCTATAATTAAGTGCTGTATAGCAACTAATTCATTCAGTTAATATGATCGTATGCTTGCCTTTGCACACCAAGTCAAAATGATCTAATTGATGCGTTCTAGCAGGCATTACTACCGCTGGAGCAGTTTATAATGGTGTCCTACATGTTGACAGAGCCAGTGCATTAATAGAGCATGTGACAAATCCTATATTTTCAGACAAAGTGTTCAATTAACCCCTTAAATGGGTATTTAACTGTAACTCAATGTAAAATGGACGGATATATCCGGGGTCCCCAGTTAAGGGGTTAAGGGTTTTGCAATACACATCAAGTTTATGGTAATTTAAGCCCCGAGCCTGAAGATGATCCTATATGTTTGATTAAATGCAGTTTATATTTTGCATTGTAGATCTACATTCAGCGAATTTGCTGCCAAATATGGAAAGGACGATCGATTTAAGGCGATTGAAAAGATGAGGGAAAAGGAATTATCATTCAACGAGTATCTTATTGAAACACGCAGGAGGGAACGAGAGGACGAAAGCAGAGGGCCAAGCACTGATAGGGTATTTGCACTTTTATGATTTGGGTATTGGAACCGTGGGCATCCACAGAAATTTTTCCATTGGGTGCAAAACAAAGTCTTGTGGCGAAAGAAATGAAAAAAATTTTCCAGGGATGAGATACAGGGTCACATGACGAAATAAGCAGAAAAAGTACTGTACAAGACTGTCAAGAGCTATTGGACTAATTATAAATATTTAGCGCTACAAGAAAGTTAATCTGATTCTTATATAAATTCATATTTTATATTAGTACTATGAGTTAATTTTCTAGTAATTTTACTTTTTTCATAACTTCGCAATTTTTACAGGAGGGTGCAAATGAACCCCCTTGCATTACCCTCCGGACGCCCATGATTGGAACCTATATGGCTCTGTATAATCAGTTATTATGAATCTTATTTTGAAAACAGTCTGTTCAAATTGTATGATAATAGGTGCTTATATTAAGGGCTGCATGTCATATCAGTTATCATTGAAACCTGTGGAAGCAATTTTGAAATATCTTTTTGATATGGCTACAGACTAAACTGCTATACAAATTCTCATTATTGATGTCTTGCAATCTGTATTGTGGGCTGCAGATGTGATCTTAGATAAATTCTAATACGGAAAAATTTAAGCAAGCAATTCAATGATGATGATGATGATGATGATGATGATGATGATGATGATGATGATGATGATGAATGATGATGATGGCGATGATGATGATGATTGCAATCTATATGATGGCGATGGTGATGATGATTGCAATCTATAAAATTTTAATTCATCTTCAAAATTATTACAACCCAGTGACAGCATTGATTTTGCAAATATTAATGAATTTCTTTTGTTCTTATATTCAAGTGAAGTATAATTGTAATAATTTATTGATATTATTATTATTATTATTATGCATACTCAAGTGGTGAGTTTCTGAATTTATGGTTTGCACCGAGTCAAGTGATGTAACATGCATGAAATATTTCAATTACGTCATCTTGTTGTAGTGGAAGATGCCACAGTTATCGTCTATGGTTAATATTGAAGTGACTTACAATTTGGTATTTTTTTAATGTACAGGCAAAGACTGAGTTCTTTCAGTTATTGCAAGATACACCAGGACTATCTCGCTATTCATATTGGCCTGATGTTTGCTTGAGGATGGAATATGATGTTCGGTTTAGAGCTTTTGACGTGAATGCAAAACGAGAAGATTGGTTTAGAGAGTATTGTCTATCTCTTGGAGGAGTAAGTGTATAAGTAATAGTTAAAAGTTCAGGTCTAATGTCTTCTGTGCATACAGTTTATATTTTAAATTCAGCTGCTTGGATTATTATAAACCATGTTAATCTATGGACTTTAGTGAATTTATTTTAATTGTGATGAATTTTACATAGGCATTGCTGATGAAATGCACGATTTGATTTGATCACATACAGTAGCTTTCTTAGCTAGATTATTAGTTAAGAGTGGTTGAATATAGATTCTTCTCTGCTATATTACTTTTACTTCAGTGAGTTGATGACCAACTAGAGGATGTAAACAGCGCCGTTTAGAAATGCACCTGGCATCGGTAGATGGTCTCTCCGAAGTAGAATCATAATACCTCTGATCATATCCAATAAGTCAGTCCAATTAATTTATGTACTTGCTTGTATCTTGCATTCACAATTTGTTGTCAATCCTCAGCTCATTCTGTGGGTCTGCGATCATTGTTTTCAGTTGATTTATGATTTTTTAAAATCTTGTAGCGAATATTTCTGTATGCTGGAGCTTCACAGCTCACAGGTCTATATAAAACATGACTGTTTCTTCTCTCTCTCTCTGTCTGTCTGTCTGTATGTATGTCTGTCTGTCTTTTAATTGATCTGTTTGTTGGTTTTGTTTTCTGCGTTCATAGGATAATACCGCTGAGCATCGTGCACACGAACGTAGAGAGCGAATTGAAGCCAGCCTACGGGAACGGGAAAAGGAAGTTCAGATGTCGTTGTCTGTTTCACTCCGCGAACGGGATAAGGAACGTGAACAGCACATGAAGGAGGAGGTTATTCAGCATTTCAAGGCATTCATGGCAGACATGGTAACACCAACTTATCAGTTACTGTTAACTGTTTATTTGCATACGAAACACACTGCTGCCATCTGGTAGCAAATTATGTTCCCTCTACTAATCTAGTAGTTTCTGTGTGGCCTTGTTGTGATGATGTTAATCATGTTATGCTAGTGTTTATAATAAATATAAATGCTGCTGCTACTAGGTGGTTCATTGTTTGTGCACAGCAATGAATTCTGTAATTATTTTTGTAATAAGTCTCGTTTTGTTGGAAAGATGTCTAGTTTTCAAATGGACTAAGGAACTTTGCATCTCGAGTGACTAATCGTTCCCTGATATTTTGTGCAGTCTGTGTTTTTACCATGAAAATTAGTTGTATTTAACAATTCAGTTGTTTCTCTGTTGGACATATTCTGTGGAAAACTGATATAGTCAGGAATGAATCCTTTGTACTGTAGAAGTGTTGAAGTATATGTGTGCGTGTGTGTGTTCAAATACAGGTCCGAAACGCTGATGCCTCGTGGCGTGAAACGCGCAAACGATTGCATCGTGACCACCGTTGGAGTTTGGCAAAGTCCCTAGACAAGACGGAGAAGGAGAAGTTGTTTGAGGAGCACGTAGCTATGCTTAACAGGAAAAACAAAGAATTGTTTCATAGGCTGCTTGACGATACACCGGGCATCACGTTAACTTCCACTTGGAAAGAGGTTCGAAAGCTGATCCGCTCCGATCCACGATGTGCGAGGTTCTCTTCACACGATCGGGTAAATTGCCGACGGCATAAATTGAAGATACAGACCCTTTCTCTTTTCCTTTTATGTAAAATTGGATTCTTATTTCATTCCTGGTTGTCAGGACTAGATATTCGATGATATGTAGTCGTCTTTTTCAAAAATTCTTTGCAAGCTGTAAGGTTTGATTTTTAATGTATTTATTGCTTATAGTTTGAAATAACCACAGTTTTTTTGCTAAACATTTTTACTGTTAGCGCAGAGAAAAAGAATACATCAATTATCAGCAAGAGAGACTGGCTTTGGCAAAATCCAACTTTATTGACTTGCTGAAGGAAACAAAGTTAATCACGTACAAGTGAGCACTTTATGGTGTTGCATGTTCTGTTAATAGTCTTTAGAGCAAGAGTTTTTGGTCTAGCACAGTCAGTTACATGAGGGGGCCGAGGGGCGGTCGCCCCGGGTGCAAAATTCCAAATGAAAAGAATAAAAGTGTAAGTAATAACAAATCCTAAGATTGGTAAATTGGTTGGCACACATGTCACTGACAAATAAAGTATGTTAATACGTTTGAAAATGGGCAAGGAACTTTTTTTACTCGTCAAGTCTTTTGGGGGAGAAAAACGAGGGAGGGAAAGTTTGAAAAGTTGGAGGCGCAAATCAATTTTTGCCCGGGGTGCTTCAAACCCACATCAAGCCACTGAGCACAATTTTATTGTTTTTCCAGGTAAATTCACATTTAATTGGAAGCATATTTATTTTTCTATCTTTCAATATACGTCCCTCCTCGTAGGCTCGGTCATCGAAAATCTAGATATTAATCTTGTGTCGTAATTAATGAATTTAATCAATTTTAGTAATGAGGTTTGATAAAGAAATGAATTTCTATTGTTTCTTTTGTTAGGTTAGCTAAATTAGTCAAAGAATCTGATCAACATCTGAAGGACATAACTCTTGTTTTGCAGGTAAACTTCCTTTGCAAGAGCTTCAAGAATTTGAAGTTGTTTTTAAAGTTACTCTGGTCATTGCCAGCGGCATAGTGAAGGGAGTGGTATATCAGTATATATACCCCCCAAAATCAGTCTACCTTAAAGTTGTTTATGTGGTTGTTGAAATAGCAATGGCTAGTTAAGCAATGACTAACGCAGTTAAGATTTATACCCCCAAACTTATACCAGATTTATCAACATTTATCAAGTTTGCATGCAGTGATATAGCCACCAGGGCTGTGGAAAGGAGAGACAATTTTCCCAGACCCCAAGAATGTGATGGGGGCGAGTTGCCTGCATATCAAAGGCTAATGCATATTTAGAGCATGTTCTCATTCTCTGTAATGTAATGTAATGTAACAAAATATTTGTATAGCTCCTCTTCTGAAGAATCACTCTGTTGCAGTTCTCATTGGGGCTGATATCAAGCAATGATTTTTTATGGATGTGTAAGAAAATAAAATAAAATATTTGATCTAAAGGCAGTTTGTTGATGTCCATTTTAGAACGATAAACGCTATTTGGTGCTCGATTGTATTGCCGAGGAGAGACACCAGATGCTTATGTCGTATATTGATGAGGTTCAGCGCAGAGGACCCCCTCCGCCTCCAACTGCATCCGACCCGAGTCGGCGGATGCAAAAATAGAATCATGATGAAAAAATTACGCAGAAACTTTATGTAGACTGAACTGTTTACTGCTTACGTTTTTCTGTTACCGTGCAGATGAATCTAAAGCGACAGTAAAAGTGTAATGTACCGCAGTGTTTTTATGCTTTATTGAATATTTTCTGATTGCCTGAGTGCAATGAATGCCAATTATGGAGATGCAAATTCTCACTGATAGATAGCAGTTTTATTGATTGGTTTGATTTGGAAACTTCTGAAAGTTTGGGGGATAAAGAATGATTTCACTTAATTGTGGGCAAATGCTGTTCCTTTTGAAGTTTTTTTGTGGTTATTGGTTATTGCCTGTTGTATTGTAGTTTTTATGCATTTGACAGCATAAATGGGCAACTGTAAGTCTTGAAATGTTACCTTATTACTGAATTTCAGTCTTATGGTTTCTAGGCATTTGAAGCCTTGTTACTGTGTTTTTCGAAGATGGTTTTGATTGATTGACTATGAATAATCCTGTGAAATTCAATTTATGCCTTGGAAATTAGAGTGAAAGTGTAGAAATTTAGTTACTATTTCTCTGTCGTTCTTGGTTGTTAATCTAAACAGCAGCACAAATCCAGTTCCATGTTTGTTGGTGATGACATTTGGCCATTTACAATTCGGGCATTGTTGCTTAGGGTGGATAGATATGGAATTATTTTCATTTGCTTCAACAGGATCAATATAGACCAGGTCACCAGGGGTGCACAACCCTTTTAGGCCAAGGGCCAAGTTGAACATTCTCAGATAACTTGAGGGCTGCAGTCTTGAAGTGCACGTTCTCTAATTTGTAATGTATACTGTATTTCATTTAAATTCTGCAGCTCTGACAAAATTTAACTTTAATAAATGTTGCAGTTAATTGACACAAAGATTAGTAGTTGTAGCCCGATTGATATGGGTAGCCCAGTCAGTTGACAGACCTATATATAATTTGTATAATAAAATTACTGTTCTTGAGAAAAATAACTGTTCTCGGGGACAGTATGGGCCCATCCATATAGTACGTAATACTACGTACGCACTGAGGGGTTGGATTTTGGAGATTCTACGTACAGTATGTATGGTGTGCGCAAGGAAGGGAGGGGTATTGAAAATATGCATTATTGCATGCAATCAAACTTCTATGGCGCCACTATCATAATGCCTGTGTTTTTTTAATTTGCTTCAAAGGCCGGGCAGAACACATTAGCGGGCCGGAACGTGTGTTGTGTATCCCTGATATATGTAGACTGATGGTCGCAAATTTTATCCGAGACAGTTGAATCTATAACGCCTTTTGGGAAAAGGAACAGTGGTTTTCGCATATGGCAAACTTAAATGAACCTATCTATCAAACTCCATTTAATAATAATATCGTCTCTAATTTCAGTTCGTGCAAGTCTACTCCCAAGGTAGGTACGTTTATATTCTCGTACCGCAGTCACCTCGTTTCTCTGGCACTTGCTACTGCAAACCAGAGTAATTGCTGTGTATGCAGTATAGAGGTGGGTCGATTAATCGAAATCGTAATCGAAATCGCGATTTTTGGAAAAATCGAAATCGAGACGATTATTAAATAAATCGAAATAATCGATAATCGTCGAAAAAATAATCGAAATCGCGATTATTTTTCGATTATTCCCGTAAGTTATATTATACAATATTTCCGATTCAAAGAAAGATCAATTTACCGTTGATTATCAGATTTTCATTAAAAAAGGATTCAACTGCGTATAAAGACAGGCACCATCTTTCTGGTTTTGGCAGCAGCTTTCGATGCGGTGTGGCATGCGGGTTTAATGTACAAACTCTCGCTCAATTTGCCACCCTGGTTCTGTCAACTTGTGGAATTACTCATCTCTGACAGACGGTTCTTAGTTCACTTGGGAGATGTCAGCTCCTGGAGACGTCAGCGAAACGGTCTAACACAGTGTTCAGTTCTAGCACCTATGTTATTCAATTTGTAGGCTTATAGGCCTACACACGACTTACCGGATACCATAGGTAGGAAGTTTGGATACGCTGACGATATCGGTCTTGCCACCCAGGCTCGATCCTTTAAGGAGATTGAAGACCAGGGTTATTTCTAGGATTGTGAATTGGGGTGGGGTATCGGGAAAATCTGGGGTGTGTTTATTTCTAGGATTGTAGGATTGTGGATTTGGGGGTGTCGGGAAAATCTGGGAGTGTCGAAATTTGGAAGTCTCTACCGAAAAAGGCTGACAAGCAAAAAAACCTTATAGAGACTCACAAAAAGTCTCACAAGCAAAAAAGTCATCCGAGGATAAAAGTTGTGGGGTGTATTTCTCCATTTGGGAGCAGGTCCCTTCAGAGGCTGAAGGAGGACCAGGCCAGTTGGAATTTCGAGGCCTCTCCTAGCCTTCCCAACAATTAAAAATTTTGACAAGCGAAAAAAGGTAATCACCAATTTTGAAGACCGCAGAATACCTTCCTAGCTTTTCCAAAATCCCAAAATTGTCGACAAGCAAAAAAGGTCATCACCAATTTTGAGGACTGCAGAATACCTTCCTAGCTTTCCCAAAATCCCAAAATTGTCGACAAGCAAAAAAGGTCATCACCAAATTGTGAGGCCCTTTCTAGTAGTAGCTATCTAGCTTTCTAGCTCTCCCAGAATTCTAGACAAGGAAACAAAGGGAGTCCTTCAAATGATGGAGGCCCGGGCCGAATGGCCCTCCTGGCCCCCCTCTGAATGGGCCTGTTTGAGGCAGAGATGGGTAATTAATCAATTAGGAAGTAATTGATTAGCTAATCGATTAGATGACCAGCTAATTCTAATTGTAATCAATTGGCAAATTTTATCAGCTAATTGTAATTCTAATCAATTAGAATTTACCTGCTAATTCTAATTATTTTTTAATTACATGACAATTAGCCATCCGAGGCAGCCTGAGAATAATGTTGAAACGCATGCTCATAGTATAACGCTGAGATGATCATGGTAGCATTAGCAAGGAAAAACTTACAGCTGATAGATTAAGTGTTTTGTGTGATTGCTGTTGACAACTGGAATTGCCAGCCATTTCCAACCATTTGCAGCTGCATGCAATTACTGCAGATATTAAATTAGTATTTTAAAACTGTTTTGCGTGGTGTCCCTGCCGGGAAAATTTTTTCGCTCGCTATGAGGGCTTACCGAGTTCGTAACGAGTCTCGTAACGAGCTCCGGCTCGTTACGAGATCGTAATGAGTTCGCAACGAGAAAGCTCGTAACGAAATATCTCGTAACGAACTCGTTATGGTCTCGTGACGCGAATTTCAGGCCTGCTCGTAACGAAGTGCTCTTAACGTTCAAATTACGAACTCGACATCGCGCTCGTAACAAATTCGTAAAAAATTCTCGTTACGTACACGTTATAAGAATATTATGCATGCAGGTATAGATATATACGCGAAATGTCATATCGCGTATATATATGTTATATATAGCGATCTTGCAGTACAAAAAGCTTCAATGCATGGTTCCACATATGTGACATATATAGGCCTATATGAAATGTCAACTAATTAGATATTTAAGTATATATAGTATTTGTTTGGTCATTCATGCATCGATCGATCGTACCTTTTTAAATATATATTTTAAATTGTTAAACATATATTTTGTAACCATGTATTTTTTAATATATATAAATATATTATAAAATTTATATATTTATATATTATACATATTGATATATACATTATATATATTATATTTATATATATATATATTTATATTTATGTTATATTTATAATGTATACCCTGCCGGGAAAATTTTTTCGCTCGCTATGAGGGCTTACCGAGTTCGTAACGAGTCTCGTAACGAGCTCCGGCTCGTTACGAGATCGTAATGAGTTCGCAACGAGAAAGCTCGTAACGAAATATCTCGTAACGAACTCGTTATGGGTCTCGTGACGCGAATTTCAGGCCTGCTCGTAACGAAGTGCTCTTAACGTTCAAATTACGAACTCGACATCGCGCTCGTAACAAATTCGTAAAAAAATTCTCGTTACGTACACGTTATAAGAATATTATGCATGCAGGTATAGATATATACGCGAAATGTCATATCGCGTATATATATGTTATATATAGCGATCTTGCAGTACAAAAAGCTTCAATGCATGGTTCCACATATGTGACATATATAGGCCTATATGAAATGTCAACTAATTAGATATTTAAGTATATATAGTATTTGTTTGGTCATTCATGCATCGATCGATCGTACCTTTTAAAATATATATTTTAAATTGTTAAACATATATTTTGTAACCATGTATTTTTAATATATATAAATATATTATAAAATTTATATATTTATATATTATACATATTGATATATACATTATATATAT
>CM030850.1:7877736-7885236 GCA_018105865.1 Metaphire vulgaris
CGGCATGTCTTAAAGTAGGTCTTGCTTCACTTCAAGATTTTGAAATTTTTTGACCAATCACACGCGTTTACCTCCGGTTGCGATTAGCCTAGCTGCCTATAGGCAGTAGCCGCCCACAGTCACGTGGTCTACATGTATGACGCTGTCTTAGTTCAGTTGGGTTCCGACTTCCGACTGAGCTGGAGAGACAGAGAAGACGTTCAAGACGTACACCAGGTCGTGATTCTTCGGAATTGTTTGTGAGCTGTATTTCCAGAAGAAAGCAATTGTCATTGCTATTTGTAAATATATCTGATTTTGAAATAATAATCCGTAACTTTTTGGTATAAGCTTTTTCTGCTTTTTGTTGTTCGTGTCTGTTTGTTTCACTGTGTTTGCAGCCTATAGACCAATGCAACGATTTCGAGCCGACAACAAAACTTCTTGTCTTGCAGATCATTCGACCGTCAAGAAAGCAAAGTCAAATATCGATCCACACGCCATGCACATGATTTCGGTATAATATTTATGTAATATGAAACATATACCTTTATTAAGCGTCTTAAAACATGTTGTTGAAGAATGACAATAAAGGTAGCCTTAATATGTGACCGAATCTGGGATAAGGGACCACAAGTCGCATCACAGTTTAGGCTGTAGAGGCACTTTAGTGTTGATTGGTCATATATGGGTCAGAAGTAGTTCTGTGTTTCAGCCTACTGCTATGGCTCTCTAGTATTGGCCAGATGATTGCCAGCAGCGTGATTCACGTATTTTGACCAGATTTTGCATATTAATTGAAGCATGGAAAAGGGACCACAAGTCGGGCAGGCATTTAAATGCCCTGTGTATGAATACAAGCTCTTAAAAGTTGCAATTTGATGATGATTATTATAGATTATGCTAAAGACAACTATAAATTGTATTTTCTGAAGAGTATTAATGTTCAGTATTAACGAAAATGTTGTCTGGATGGGTTTAAATCATAGATATATTATAATCACAAGATAGAGTCTGAGGTATCAGAAAGTGACGCCAGTTCGCATTGAGTGTGTGTCAAGAAATGTTTTCCCTGCAGACATATAGACCTAGCTGCCTGATAAATTTAAAGCCTGCAAACGACAATGGTATCCATGACAACATTGTACCAAATTGACGGATATTTGGCGTCAACTTTCGGACGACTTTGCCATAGACAGACGGCATCTAGTGTTTATAATACATCTATGGTTTAAATGAGAATCTGTATCGAACTACTTTCTTAACCTTCGCTGCCACGCCGTTTATTATTGTTTTTCGTAAGAAATAAATTTCTTGAATAATACTTGCAAATTCTTAACGATTTCTAGTTAAATTGCGGCGTTTTCCAGAATTTTACAATTAGTCTTAAAATATTTATTATACTTTATCTATTTCAGTAAACATGAATAGAATTTCATCTGCATTGTTGTACTGCGTTCAATAAATAACTTCTATGGCGCCACTATCATAATGCCCAGGGCATTAGCCGATGGCGTTGTTGTGAAAGACATTGGCCCTAGTTCGACTAAAACCCAGTGATTTGAGGCTTTACCCCATTAATCGCTTATGACTGTTGAAGTACAAGATGCATAGGGCCTACCTTAAAATATTTAACACATAGGCTGGTTTTATTGTTGGTATAATTTAAAAAATCGGACCAAAAAAATGCAACATTATGTTTGGCGACAGGAGCTTCATTCTAGACCACACTGAGATTTATAAGTATACTCTGTATATTTTCCCCAGTTGTACTCTAAATTACCCAATTTCGACTGCTTAGTATTATTTTGGGAAATTTTCGTTAAAGTACTAACTTGTTTGCAGTTGCAAATCTATTTTTATTTATGAGCTGCAATGATGGTGATGACTTGTGGTTATTAATAACACATACTGTCATAAAACTGACAAGGCTTTTTGTTAACAATGAAGTACTTTTAATGTTATGATGTGCCTAACTTACAACAAACTTTAAATTGCGATTTCTCGAAAACGCAGTTTTCTGCACTTGCATTATAATATTTTATTTCTGCATCAAATAGCAATATAAGAATGTGTTGTGGCTAATTGCCCTGGCCACGTCTTTGAGACCTCTGGTGTATACCGTATAGGCCTATACTGCATGTCAGTAGGCTATCACCTAAAAGTACTTGGATCTGTAGGCCTATGTTTGTTAAAATTAATCGATTAATCGATTAAAATTTTGTCCGACCGACAAAATTTAATCGTCCGCTGCCCTACTTATTAATAGTAATACTCAGTATGCAATTTACATCTAGATGTGAAGTAACCATGAGCAATTAAACACTATTAAAACAGCGAACTATAGTATGGTAGACAGTAGACACTTGACCACGCCATGCATAGCAGTGATTATATAGCACAAGGATTTTCATTGGCGGTTAAATGTTAACAAAAGCTCGTGATTTCATTACTTTTCAAGCTCGGATTCTCTAATAGATTGAATTATTATTTAATTTATATTTTTATGCGATTAATAATTTTTAATCGCTATTAATGGATTAACGCGTTAATCGCGCATTAATCGCGATTATTTTACAGCCCTAATTATTTCTAATAGTTATAACATATATTTTTAATTCTCCAATTTGCTCAGGAAATATGAAGAATGTCATTGCAATTCAGCCGAAATTCTATGTTCCATTCTGACAGCGGTGCTACTTTTCACAACTATTTCTAGTATTTTGTAGTTTTAAACTTTTTATTATGCAATTAATGGTAATGAATTATTAATATACATAAAAAGTCAAACTGTGCTGCTTTCAGGAATTGCTCGTTTCGGAAACACAGCGTGTGGAAGAATCTGGAAATAATTCAAAAGGAGCTCTGAAGGTATGTCATATCTTCATTGCCATCTGTTAGCATTTAGTTTCTCGATCATTCACGAACACGTTAGGTGCCTTATGGATTGGACAATTTCTATAGCGCCGTACGCACAGCGAGGCTAAAAGTAAAAGGCGATGTTGACAAACGTTGACAAGTCAATAATGAACGGAAGATGTTGGTCCAGGAAAGTAGTCCGCTCCGATGTGGTGCTGCGTACTGGTGTTCGTGTCTGACAGGACCTAAAGGAAATGATCAATAATGACATGACTACATTTACTAATTACTGACATAAGCCATGTAACCATCACTGTTTGCATTGAGTAAGACAGCATACAAGCCATAACCCACAGGGCCCATTGTCCATTATTTGCTTGCAGAAACTTCATTTCGCCGCCAGGATGAGGCGGAACACATTGGTACCTACGTGGCATTTGAAATGACTCATACAATGTAACGATTGAAACTGTTTGTTGCTACAGGAAATACGAAAAGAACACGTGGAATTTGTCGTAGTTTAAATGCACGCTGATCCGACAACAAAAGTGAAGTATGTGTCAGCAGTGCCGAGCCACTGGGTCGACAAATCCGTCGTGTGGTATCCTCAACAAGACAAGTCCGAGAGATCGACACAGATGGTAGACAAGGACACGTGGAGACAATATCCCATGAAAACTGCGCACTGGGATACTTTGACCAGAAATAAAAACGAGGCGAATAAGGTAGCGAAGGAAATAGGGGTCAGGGAACAGCAAAACACCGAAGGCTCGTCTACAGAATCGGAAGTGGACGTGCACCAGAAGCAGTCAAAGGCGTTGGCTAAGAAGTTTGAAATCCCGTCGGCCGGAGCAGCGACAACAGCCAAATGTCGGTTGTCACCAGGAAAGCATAAGCAACCATCATCGGAGTCAATTAATCACAATGACAGAGATCTGACTTTGGCTGAACATACAGCCAAGAAGAGTCGACAGACAAACGAACCGACACAAGGTAACAAGACCGCTCGGTGTAATTCAGTCGGACCATGGCGACCTATTTAAGCAACTAGCTTCTTCGTCTGCTACCGTGTCTTCAGAAATTAACGTTCCAACCAGAAGTCCTGAACCGTGAACTTGGATTTGGGCAGTCCACATTCTACTAGCACTCCAAAGAGTGGCAATCCATGTCAAGTCGGAAATCGTCAGACAACACCTCGTAAGCATTACGTAAACTATTCCTATCATGAACGGCTGAAATAAAGCAGATACTATAAAAATTAATGCGGTGATTGTTTATTAATAAAAGCTAATTATGAATAATGAAGAAATAATAAAATATAGAGTTAATTAATATTCTACAAGTTCCATCATAGTCTAATTATACTGATTGCCTTTCTAATTTTTACTTTAATTAAGTATAGTCCCTCCATCTCCATCTATATCTAAACACTATTGTTGATATAGTCTTTTTTAACCTACACCTAAGCCCCACATACAAACTTAAGTTAATAGCAGATCAGTCACTTTGTTTTCAGGGATTCTGGTGAAATCTTGCTGATGGTTTTGAAACAATGAAGAGTATGCAATCCAGTTTAGAAAACGTTGTATGTCGTCTTACGTCAGTGGAGAAAATGTTGGCGAGAGATCACTGGTGGCAAGCGAAACGTTCACATCAGCCGGTGATTCTGCAAGCATTTGGGCATCAACAAGCGCAGAGAGGCTCGACGAGAATCAGCGTGCCATGCTGCTTCAAAGACCAATGGTTTTCAATGGTGAAGAACAAATATTGCCTTTTAAACACTGTTTTAAAGGGGAGGAGGAGAGGGAGTGGGTGGGGAATGAATGTAGGATGAAGGGAAGCTATCAGGCCACCATCTCCCGTTAAGCAAAAAATTCGACTGACTTGCTTGCAGTAAAGGGCCTACTGCTTCTTCTCTGCAAATCGTGAACTAAAATGTTCCATGTTACCAGTTCTGCTTTTGGCCTACAACTTCCACCATTGACATTGGGGCAGCAGTCGCAGCACTTAAACTTACTTGCCT
The DNA here is from genome assembly GCA_018105865.1 of Metaphire vulgaris. NCBI lineage: Eukaryota > Metazoa > Annelida > Clitellata > Crassiclitellata > Megascolecidae > Metaphire > Metaphire vulgaris. Next base: position 7,882,598 of record CM030850.1, read on the forward strand.
ACAAGTGACTGCCATAAGCTTGCATTAAATTTGACTTACACATTTCATATTGTTGTAACAGATGACCAATGGAAAGAGTTAGAATCACAACTGGACCGTAGCGGACGGCATGGCGCTTTCTTGATGTTATGGTGACAACGATTGCCGATCGCATAGTCAACAAGACGACCGTGCACAAGACAGCTAACGGCGCCTTACGGGCTATCTTTGACGAGTCGTACATTGCTGAGCGAAGTTCGATGGCCGGATATAAGAAGGGTAAGAAACCAGTTCCAAAAGTAACTATTTGATTGTAAGAACGTTGACAGTTTCTTAGTCCAACAGCCACGAACGCATGTAGATCATCAAGTAGGGTTGGAGCCTGTACCCTTCTGTGGTTGCATGGTGTCAATTTGAACTGAGGAGTAAAACATATGAGTCTAAAACATAAAACTCTATACATTACATTACATATCCTATATTATTACAATATTTTGACAAATAATGAAAATAATTATTATTTCTGCTCTTTCTAATACCCTAGGTGAATTTATTTTCAATGAATCGGCCGTAGGAGAATTTATGTGAAAATGAATCTGTAGGGCGAACACTCTGGGGAGGATTCCTTTGTAGCACCGGCACTGGGGGCCTTGGCCCCACACTCGTGGGTCTGGGTGAGCCACTGTGTATCTTGGCCTCTCCAAATTTTTGGCATGAAATGTCCCATATTTTAAGCTTGAATATCTATATACACACATATAAATGTATAATACATATATGTAATGTATATATATTTATAATAAGGTGGTCTTCAAAGAACATGAACAATTTGAATGGTCACAAATTCATTGTGCTAGATTTTTATTTTGTTCCTTTGGTTATCAGTATATTATATACTAAATCTCATCGCAGATTGGTAGGCATTTAGCGGTGTCACCATAGCAATGAATATAGATATATATATAGTTTGCTTCAACACATTTCTGCATAAGGCTTTGTCTTCTCATGTTACTTGAACAGGTCGCAATGATTCCGCCCGGGACTACTGCTGCGCTGGTCGTAGTTTTGTGACGATTGGACGTAGCGTAATCTACTGGGTGATCTATGAAGTAGTGAAACTTGCCTGCAGCGTTCCGACGGGTGATGAGAAGATACAAAAGGCCATCCGTGAAGGAGTCAACACAATACGTTTACATGACAAAGATCGTCGAATGCGAGAAATGAGAAACAGACGTTCTGAACTGCCACTAGAGTCAAGATCTGATCATGATGACACTGATCACAATATAGAGTACGATAACAACGTCGAACCGAATGAGAGTGACTAGATCGGAAACATGCTATTGCTATGTTTTCTTACATGCATGTTTTCAATGCCCACATGTGTGTGATTTTGAATCATGAAGTCTAGTAATGATGCAGAAGTGTATATAGGGTGTCAGGTCAGGGTTTCTTCCTTTCGCTGTGTCCAGCTATCGACTTCTCCATGACATATCTTCAAAGTTCTCTGTCTTTTGCTATTTCTTAAAAGTTCATTTTCTGCTGCTATTACTTTTTCTCAATTCTTTTTAATGGTCCAAGATTCACATTCATATATCATTATTGGTATCACACAAGTGTTAAGAATTCTTAGTTTTGTTTTCATCCCAATGTCAGGTCTTTTGAAGATTTTAGTATGTAGCCTGTTGTGGTTTTTTCATGCAAACGACATTTGGCATGTTTTTCCACAAATGTAGAGAACAATATTATACTCGATGAGGAATTTAAGATGAATGGGCATATAGTTATAGTGCATGTCATCGTATCACCTTCGTCTCGTGTACCAACTGGTCTACGCACCTTAAACTGTTGGGATAAGAGGTTGATGTCATGTTTTATCTATTCTGCTCTCCTTCTAATGCACATCGTTGCATTGCACAAAAGGCCTACATGTTTTTTCTCACCCTCAACATTGCTCGTTTCTTTATGCATGAATTTCAGAACTTTTATGTAAATACAATTATACATAAGTAGCAAGCTTCTTTGATTCTTTTATTATTATTTAGATTATTATGCCAGGTACGGAAAAATTGTGATTTCATTATAATTGTTTGTTAGAGCAATTGTGAATTGTACTTCCAGTAACATATTGCTCTTGTTGGTATAGCTATATTATTAAATATTGAATATCAAAGCAATGATTCGTTTTAGAGTAAACATGATTTAGACATATTGAAATGTTTCCTGTTTAATAATTAGTCACACATAGGAATTTAATTATGATATTTTCATTAATCTTTTAATAATGTGTTATTCCTTGTTACAATGTAATTTGGCTCACTGCTGTACTTTATTTTTCTGTATGATTGATTGATTTGCATTGAAATACAAATTTATTTAATTGATTTCAGTCGCATTTCGTTTATATCATACAAAGGTTGGGGCGGAGAGGGACCGATGAGGCGTGGGGTATGCCTGTACATCCGTTAAGAACTCGTAACGAACTCGTTACCAATCAACTATATAATTCATTACGAATAGTATAAACTTACTTACGAACTCGTAACGAACTGCCTTTATAATGAGTTATTAACGTTACGAGTTCCATTACGAATATTATAATCTTCGTTACGAATTCGCAAAGAACGGGCTTTATAACGAGGTCCTAACGAGTTTTTTTG
>CM030850.1:7890236-7903959 GCA_018105865.1 Metaphire vulgaris
ATTGCGGTATGTTAAATAATAAATATGGATGATTTACTGAGATATATATTTGATGGAGAGCTTTTGCATTTAATACATGTCTAATTATGTTTCATTTTTGCTATTATATGCGCACGAATTACTTACTTACGGCATGTCTTAAAGTAGGTCTTGCTTCACTTCAAGATTTTGAAATTTTTGACCAATCACACGCGTTTACCTCCGGTTGCGATTAGCCTAGCTGCCTATAGGCGGTAGCCGCCCACAGTCACGTGGTCTACATGTATGACGCTGTCTTAGTTCAGTTATTCCGACTTCCGACTGAGCTGGAGAGACAGAGAAGACGTTCAAGACGTACACCAGGTCGTGATTCTTCGGAATTGTTTGTGAGCTGTATTTCAGAAGAAAGCAATTGTCATTGCTATTTGTAAATATATCTGATTTTGAAATAATAATCCGTAACTTTTTGGTATAAGCTTTTTCTGCTTTTTGTTGTTCGTGTCTGTTTGTTTCACTGTGTTTGCAGCCTATAGACCAATGCAACGATTTCGAGCCGACAACAAAACTTCTTGTCTTGCAGATCATTCGACCGTCAAGAAAGCAAAGTCAAATATCGATCCACACGCCATGCACATGATTTCGGTATAATATTTATGTAATATGAAACATATACCTTTATTAAGCGTCTTAAAACATGTTGTTGAAGAATGACAATAAAGGTAGCCTTAATATGTGACCGAATCTGGGATAAGGGACCACAAGTCGCATCACAGTTTAGGGCTGTAGAGGCACTTTAGTGTTGATTGGTCATATATGGGTCAGAAGTAGTTCTGTGTTTCAGCCTACTGCTATGGCTCTCTAGTATTGGCCAGATGATTGCCAGCAGCGTGATTCACGTATTTTGACCAGATTTTGCATATTAATTGAAGCATGGAAAAGGGACCACAAGTCGGGCAGGCATTTAAATGCCCTGTGTATGAATACAAGCTCTTAAAAGTTGCAATTTGATGATGATTATTATAGATTATGCTAAAGACAACTATAAATTGTATTTTCTGAAGAGTATTAATGTTCAGTATTAACGAAAATGTTGTCTGGATGGGTTTAAATCATAGATATATTATAATCACAAGATAGAGTCTGAGGTATCAGAAAGTGACGCCAGTTCGCATTGAGTGTGTGTCAAGAAATGTTTTCCTGCAGACATATAGACCTAGCTGCCTGATAAATTTAAAGCCTGCAAACGACAATGGTATCCATGACAACATTGTACCAAATTGACGGATATTTGGCGTCAACTTTCGGACGACTTTGCCATAGACAGACGGCATCTAGTGTTTATAATACATCTATGGTTTAAATGAGAATCTGTATCGAACTACTTTCTTAACCTTCGCTGCCACGCCGTTTATTATTGTTTTTCGTAAGAAATAAATTTCTTGAATAATACTTGCAAATTCTTAACGATTTCTAGTTAAATTGCGGCGTTTTCCAGAATTTTACAATTAGTCTTAAAATATTTATTATACTTTATCTATTTCAGTAAACATGAATAGAATTTCATCTGCATTGTTGTGCTGCGTTCAATAAATAACTTCTATGGCGCCACTATCATAATGCCCAGGGCATTAGCCGATGGCGTTGTTGTGAAAGACATTGGCCCTAGTTCGACTAAAACCCAGTGATTTGAGGCTTTACCCCATTAATCGCTTATGACTGTTGAAGTACAAGATGCATAGGGCCTACCTTAAAATATTTAACACATAGGCTGGTTTTATTGTTGGTATAATTTAAAAAATCGGACCAAAAATGCAACATTATGTTTGGCGACAGGAGCTTCATTCTAGACCACACTGAGATTTATAAGTATACTCTGTATATTTTCCCGGTTGTACTCTAAATTACCCAATTTCGACTGCTTAGTATTATTTTGGGAAATTTTCGTTAAGGTACTAACTTGTTTGCAGTTGCAAATCTATTTTTATTTATGAGCTGCAATGATGGTGATGACTTGTGGTTATTAATAACACATACTGTCATAAAACTGACAAGGCTTTTGTTAACAATGAAGTACTTTTAATGTTATGATGTGCCTAACTTACAACAAACTTTAAATTGCGATTTCTCGAAAACGCAGTTTTCTGCACTTGCATTATAATATTTTATTTCTGCATCAAATAGCAATATAAGAATGTGTTGTGGCTAATTGCCCTGGCCACGTCTTTGAGACCTCTGGTGTATACCGTATAGGCCTATACTGCATGTCAGTAGGCTATCACCTAAAAGTACTTGGATCTGTAGGCCTATGTTTGTTAAAATTAATCGATTAATCGATTAAAATTTTGTCCGACCGACAAAATTTAATCGTCCGCTGCCCTACTTATTAATAGTAATACTCAGTATGCAATTTACATCTAGATGTGAAGTAACCATGAGCAATTAAACACTATTAAAAACAGCGAACTATAGTATGGTAGACAGTAGACACTTGACCACGCCATGCATAGCAGTGATTATATAGCACAAGGATTTTCATTGGCGGTTAAATGTTAACAAAAGCTCGTGATTTCATTACTTTTCAAGCTCGGATTCTCTAATAGATTGAATTATTATTTAATTTATATTTTATGCGATTAATAATTTTTTAATCGCTATTAATGGATTAACGCGTTAATCGCGCATTAATCGCGATTATTTTACAGCCCTAATTATTTCTAATAGTTATAACATATATTTTTAATTCTCCAATTTGCTCAGGAAATATGAAGAATGTCATTGCAATTCAGCCGAAATTCTATGTTCCATTCTGACAGCGGTGCTACTTTTCACAACTATTTCTAGTATTTTGTAGTTTTAAACTTTTTATTATGCAATTAATGGTAATGAATTATTAATATACATAAAAAAAAAGTCAAACTGTGCTGCTTTCAGGAATTGCTCGTTTCGGAAACACAGCGTGTGGAAGAATCTGAAATAATTCAAAAGGAGCTCTGAAGGTATGTCATATCTTCATTGCCATCTGTTAGCATTTAGTTTCTCGATCATTACGGAACACGTTAGGTGCCTTATGGATTGGACAATTTCTATAGCGCCATTACGCACAGCGAGGGCTAAAAGTAAAAGGCGATGTTGACAACGTTGACAAGTCAATAATGAACGGAAGATGTTGGTCCAGGAAAGTAGTCCGCTCCGATGTGGTGCTGCGTACTGGTGTTCGTGTCTGACAGGACCTAAAGGAAATGATCAATAATGACATGACTACATTTACTAATTACTGACATAAGCCATGTAACCATCACTGTTTGCATTGAGTAAGACAGCATACAAGCCATAACCCACAGGGCCCATTGTCCATTATTTTGCTTGCAGAAACTTCATTTCGCCGCCAGGATGAGGCGGAACACATTGGTACCTACGTGGCATTTGAAATGACTCATACAATGTAACGATTGAAACTGTTTGTTGCTACAGGAAATACGAAAAGAACACGTGGAATTTGTCGTAGTTTCGTACGCTGATCCGACAACAAAAGTGAAGTATGTGTCAGCAGTGCCGAGCCACTGGGTCGACAAATCCGTCGTGTGGTATCCTCAACAAGACAAGTCCGAGAGATCGACACAGATGGTAGACAAGGACACGTGGAGACAATATCCCATGAAAACTGCGCACTGGGATACTTTGACCAGAAATAAAAACGAGGCGAATAAGGTAGCGAAGGAAATAGGGGTCAGGAACAGCAAAACACCGAAGGCTCGTCTACAGAATCGGAAGTGGACGTGCACCAGAAGCAGTCAAAGGCGTTGGCTAAGAAGTTTGAAATCCCGTCGGCACCGGAGCAAGCGACAACAGCCAAATGTCGGTTGTCACCAGGAAAGCATAAGCAACCATCATCGGAGTCAATTAATCACAATGACAGAGATCTGACTTTGGCTGAACATACAGCCAAGAAGAGTCGACAGACAAACGAACCGACACAAGGTAACAAGACCGCTCGGTGTAATTCAGTCGGACCATGGCGACCTATTTCGCAACTAGCTTCTTCGTCTGCTACCGTGTCTTCAGAAATTAACGTTCCAACCAGAAGTCCTGAACCGGTGAACTTGGATTTGGGCAGTCCACATTCTACTAGCACTCCAAAGAGTGGCAATCCATGTCCAAGTCGGAAATCGTCAGACAACACCTCGTAAGCATTACGTAAACTATTCCTATCATGAACGGCTGAAATAAAGCAGATACTATAAAAATTAATGCGGTGATTGTTTATTAATAAAAGCTAATTATGAATAATGAAGAAATAATAAAAATATAGAGTTAATTAATATTCTACAAGTTCCATCATAGTCTAATTATACTGATTGCCTTTCTAATTTTTACTTTAATTAAGTATAGTCCCTCCATCTCCATCTATATCTAAACACTATTGTTGATATAGTCTTTTTTAACCTACACCTAAGCCCACATACAAACTTAAGTTAATAGCAGATCAGTCACTTTGTTTTCAGGGATTCTGGTGAAATCTTGCTGATGGTTTTGGAAACAATGAAGAGTATGCAATCCAGTTTAGAAAACGTTGTATGTCGTCTTACGTCAGTGGAGAAAATGTTGGCCGAGAGATCACTGGTGGCAAGCGAAACGTTCACATCAGCCGGTGATTCTGCAAGCATTTGGGCATCAACAAGCGCAGAGAGGCTCGACGAGAATCAGCGTGCCATGCTGCTTCAAAGACCAATGGTTTTCAATGGTGAAGAACAAATATTGCCTTTTAAACACTGTTTTAAAGGGAGGGAGGGAGGGAGTGGGTGGGGAATGAATGTAGGATGAAGGGAAGCTATCAGGCCACCATCTCCCGTTAAGCAAAAATTCGACTGACTTGCTTGCAGTAAAGGGCCTACTGCTTCTTCTCTGCAAATGCGTGAACTAAAATGTTCCATGTTACCAGTTCTGCTTTTGGCCTACAACTTCCACCATTGACATTGGGGCAGCAGTCGCAGCACTTAAACTTACTTGCCTACAAGTGACTGCCATAAGCTTGCATTAAATTTGACTTACACATTTCATATTGTTGTAACAGATGACCAATGGAAAGAGTTAGAATCACAACTGGACCGTAGCGGACGGCATGGCGCTTTCTTCGATGTTATGGTGACAACGATTGCCGATCGCATAGTCAACAAGACGACCGTGCACAAGACAGCTAACGGCGCCTTACGGGCTATCTTTGACGAGTCGTACATTGCTGAGCGAGTTACGATGGCCGGATATAAGAAGGGTAAGAAACCAGTTCCAAAAGTAACTATTTGATTGTAAGAACGTTGACAGTTTCTTAGTCCAACAGCCACGAACGCATGTAGATCATCAAGTAGGGTTGGAGCCTGTACCCTCTGTGGTTGCATGGTGTCAATTTGAACTGAGGAGTAAAACATATGAGTCTAAAACATAAAACTCTATACATTACATTACATATCCCTATATTATTACAATATTTTGACAAATAATGAAAATAATTATTATTTCTGCTCTTTCTAATACCCCTAGGTGAATTTATTTTCAATGAATCGGCCGTAGGAGAATTTATGTGAAAATGAATCTGTAGGGCGAACACTCTGGGAGGATTCCTTTGTAGCACCGGCACTGGGGCCTTGGCCCCACACTCGTGGGTCTGGGTGAGCCACTGTGTATCTTGGCCTCTCCAAATTTTTTGGCATGAAATGTCCCATATTTTAAGCTTGAATATCTATATACACACATATAAATGTATAATACATATATGTAATGTATATATATTTATAATAGGTGGTCTTCAAAGAACATGAACAATTTGAATGGTCACAAATTCATTGTGCTAGATTTTTATTTTGTTCCTTTGGTTATCAGTATATTATATACTAAATCTCGCGCAGATTGGTAGGCATTTAGCGGTGTCACCATAGCAATGAATATAGATATATATATAGTTTGCTTCGAACACATTTCTGCATAAGGCTTTGTCTTCTCATGTTACTTGAACAGGTCGCAATGATTCCGCCTGGGACTACTGCTGCGCTGGTCGTAGTTTTGTGACGATTGGACGTAGCGTAATCTACTGGGTGATCTATGAAGTAGTGAAACTTGCCTGCAGCGTTCCGACGGGTGATGAGAAGATACAAAAGGCCATCCGTGAAGGAGTCAACACAATACGTTTACATGACAAAGATCGTCGAATGCGAGAAATGAGAAACAGACGTTCTGAACTGCCACTAGAGTCAAGATCTGATCATGATGACACTGATCACAATATAGAGTACGATAACAACGTCGAACCGAATGAGAGTGACTAGATCGGAAACATGCTATTGCTATGTTTTCTTACATGCATGTTTTCAATGCCCACATGTGTGTGATTTTGAATCATGAAGTCTAGTAATGATGCAGAAGTGTATATAGGGGTGTCAGGTCAGGGTTTCTTCCTTTTTCGCTGTGTCCAGCTATCGACTTCTCCATGACATATCTTCAAAGTTCTCTGTCTTTTGCTATTTCTTAAAAGTTCATTTTCTGCTGCTATTACTTTTTCTCTCAATTCTTTTTAATGGTCCAAGATTCACATTCATATATCATTATTGGTATCACACAAGTGTTAAGAATTCTTAGTTTTGTTTTCATCCCAATGTCAGGTCTTTTGAAGATTTTAGTATGTAGCCTGTTGTGGTTTTTTTTCATGCAAACGACATTTGGCATGTTTTTCCACAAATGTAGAGAACAATATTATACTCGATGAGGAATTTAAGATGAATGGGCATATAGTTATAGTGCATGTCATCGTATCACCTTCGTCTCGTGTACCAACTGGTCTACGCACCTTAAACTGTTGGGATAAGAGGTTGATGTCATGTTTTATCTATTCTGCTCTCCTTCTAATGCACATCGTTGCATTGCACAAAAAGGCTACATGTTTTTTTCTCACCCTCAACATTGCTCGTTTCTTTATGCATGAATTTCAGAACTTTTATGTAAATACAATTATACATAAGTAGCAAGCTTCTTTGATTCTTTTATTATTATTTAGATTATTATGCCAGGTACGGAAAAATTGTGATTTCATTATAATTGTTTGTTAGAGCAATTGTGAATTGTACTTCCAGTAACATATTGCTCTTGTTGGTATAGCTATATTATTAAATATTGAATATCAAAGCAATGATTCGTTTTAGAGTAAACATGATTTAGACATATTGAAATGTTTCCTGTTTAATAATTAGTCACACATAGGAATTTAATTATGATATTTTCATTAATCTTTTAATAATGTGTTATTCCTTGTTACAATGTAATTTGGCTCACTGCTGTACTTTATTTTTTCTGTATGATTGATTGATTTGCATTGAAATACAAATTTATTTAATTGATTTCAGTCGCATTTCGTTTATATCATACAAAGGTTGGGGGGGAGAGAGGGACCGATGAGGCGTGGGGGGTATGCCTGTACATCCGTTAAGAACTCGTAACGAACTCGTTACCAATCAACTATATAATTCATTACGAATAGTATAAACTTACTTACGAACTCGTAACGAACTGCCTTTATAATGAGTTATTAACGTTACGAGTTCCATTACGAATATTATAATCTTCGTTACGAATTCGCAAAGAACGGGCTTTATAACGAGGTCCTAACGAGTTTTTTTGCACGTTCTCGTTATGAACTCGTTATACGGGCGAGTTTCTCGTTAAGAACTCGTAACGAAGTCGTAATTCAAAACTCGGTAACGAGGGCTCGTTACTTTTATAACGAAAAGCGTCTACGCCTCGTTACGAGGCCCTCGTTACGAGGCAATGGGAGGCTCGTTATCGGCTCGTTACATTTTTTTACGAACTCGTAATAACTTTCCCGGCAGGGACCTTCAAAATACCTCGACAAGCAAAAAAGCTCATCTACGCACTTTTAAGGGCCAGGGGATGCAGAGGGGTTCAGACCATCTTCTTTCCAGGGGGTGCACTGCACCCTTACATTTTTCCAGGGGGTACAGCTGCACCTTCTGCACCCCCACTTCGTACGGGCCTGAAATTGACTGTATAACGAATTACAACAGTTTAATTGCACAGTGTCGCAATAAAACCGGTAGCCCTGTTCTAGTGTAAATATTTTCACAGCCCTGAGTCAAAATTCATGGCACTTGGTGTACTTCTGCAGCGTTATATCTTGAATGCACTCATTGAAGTTTTTTTTCAAATTCCAATGTCCAGAGGCTCCACTTAGCGAGCTATGGCTGAGGCTGGGGATAGTAAGCGTTCATAAAATATATGAGCTACAGGGTCGACAGTATACCTTAGCAAGACAAACTTGTATTTGTCAATTGTGCACCAGTTAGCCTACTTACTTTAGCAACCAAAAGTAGTGGCGAATATTTTATGAACTTGTCCTACCCTAACCCTTAATCTGGTTTTCCCGATAAGTGGCAGAGCTGCGCTTTGGAATTTTAAAGGAAATGGCTGCATTCGTGACATGATGCTGTAGAAGTAGGCCCTACACCAAATTGTATGCATAACGACCCATGTGTTGTGAAAAATATTTGCAATGAAAAGGGTTGGTATATGCTCTATTGCGCCGCCCTATATAATTATGGCTTACAAAAGTCAACTTATAGCAAGAACAATCTCTTGACCAGAAGTATAAATCAAAACCCACATTTCTGTGAATAGGCATACCTATGACGTCTACATAGTAACATATGTAGCAGAGTCATAGATGAACTTACTGTAAAAGACTTTGACGAGAAGAACGACTGGAAGCATCGTTGACGCCGTCGTTTCCGCGTTTTCTTCTTCGTCACTTTGATCCCAGAGCAGTTCGTCCTGTGTTCGGTGAAACACGTCGGCGTTTCTCTTTATATAGGCCAATCCTCCCTCTGCTCTCACCTACCCTCCCCCCGGCAATCTACTAAGTCTCGAACATAATTATATTCAGTTAACCAATCGCAATTCTAGGAGATGGCTCTCCGCCCCAACGCGCACACTGGCGAAGATTCTAGCAGTGGGCTTTGGAGGGGGGACGAAGGACCTGCTGCCAATGCCAGGAAGCGGCCGATTATGTCTCGCCATCCATCATTGTATCTATGGACTCCAAACAGAACAGAGGGAATCGTTGTACTGTAGGTGAGCGGTTGTATTGAAAGGTTTCATGAAATTACAGAGACTCGATAGGCCTACTCTGTGGACAACAATGTAACGATCCACATACAGTACATAACAATCGTCAGTAACAACTGGCGTCTAAGTGGAGAGAATTAAATCAACCAATTTTGAAATGTGTCTCAGTGTATGTGGTCCGATTGCACAGGACCGCAGAAGAATTTTACGGCCTACACAAAGAGGCTGAAAATTAGCGTACAGAATTAGTCTGAAACAACATCGGAATATATATGAAAAGATCGAAGCTTCTGATCAGCTAAATTTTCGCTAAAATAACGGAACCAACGCGCAGTCAGTTAACTTGCAACAGCTAACCCCTTAACCGTGTATTTAACTGTAACTCAGTGTAAAATGGACGGATATATCCGGGATACCCAGTTAAGGGGTTAACATGTCGCTAATTATCAGTCGTCTAATGCATTCACCTACTTCATCAACCTATGTAGCCTACGTCGTCGGATTTTCCATCTTCGTCGGATTTGCCGATTTCGACGACGGAACTATCTTCTTGCGGAAGCCGCGCTTCTTTAGGAACTCACCGATGGTTACATCTGCGTGCATAACTCCTACTACCAACTCGCGGACTCTTAGCTTACATCATCTTCCGTTCCTATTACAACTACTACAACTACAACTACAACAACAACAACAATTACTACTACTACTACTACTACTACTATTTTTTTCGCTGCCTCCATACATTGCTGAGATGGATTCATACTTCTGTGGATGATTGCCACCAAGACATTTTATTTTTCTGTTGTGGTTAGAACCTTCCCCCTAAAGCACATTTATTACCATTATTAGATTTCCCAACACGCATTACAGAACATTTGTCAATATTTAAAAGCATCTAACAGTCCACAGACCACGGAAACAATTTCCTTAGTTCCTCCTGTAAAATTTTAGCATCGTCATCAGAGTCGATTTTTCTGCACTTCTCTGTACTATCTTCAAAATTTGAAATTTCGGATAATAGGACTAATCCTTCATCAATATCATTTATAAATATTATAAAATTCAATGGCCCAAGCACTGAACCCTTAGGCACTCACTAATAACTCTTAATTAACTGTTAAATTAAGTTAATTCCTGAACAGGACTGATTCTTAAGGTTGTTTACGCTTAGAATACGAATAGCAATATGGCGGACGCCGGGCCTCACAGTCCACCGCTGCCGGACTCTGGGAAGCGAACTGCATTCTATATTTTTAAAGCTCGGTTTCTGTCTCCGCAGAAAAGCAAGATGGCGGTCGCTGTTAATATCTTTTTTCTTCGTCGATATTTTCTGACGAAAGTACATTTGAAGAAACAATTTCACTCGACTTCTGTTCTTCCCTCAAGAGTCGCAGTCGTAGGAAAATCATCGACGTATTTTTTTAATAATAAAAGTTCTATTTTTTGCAGATGCGATGCGGTGGTTGTCTTGGTAGAGCGCCTGCGCGGTAGGGGTGGTGACGAGCGGCGTAAGGTATCACTACGCGTATCAGTATGGGTTAGGGTTTCGGTAGGGTTTAGGGTTAGTGTTTAAGGTTAGGGTTAGAGTTAGAGTTAAAGTTAATCCTAACCATAACCCTGACCATAACCCTAACCCTTTCAACGGAATTTCTATCAGTGTTTACGGACTACTTTCAGTTACGCCGCTCGTCTCCACCCCTACCGCCTGCGCTAGGACAAGTGAGAGCTGTCCTACCGGTCCGGTTCAGTTTCCCGGCGGTCAGAGGTCTGTGCAATGTATCAGGGTTCGCAGTGCTTTGATGTTAGGGACCATCCATAAATGACTTCCCGCGATTTGGGCAGTTTTTTACCCCTCCCAACCCCTCGTCACAAAAAGTCTGACCCCTCAAATATGACGTCACAACGCGTTACCCCGTCATCGTGTCTTTCCAATGTCAAAAATAATGTTTTGTTTGAAAATATTCATTATAATTATTATAGTTTAAACAATATTCAGAAACTTTGTCAAATTCTTTTTTTAAATGAATTTGAATTATTATAAGTGTAAATACATTCAATTTTTAGGTCACATAGCATTGCGGTATTAATACAAATATTTAGTATTATGTGACGTCACATTTCTGGAAACCTCTCCCGTCGTCACGCATCGACACAAATGTTTGAACCCCTCCCCCTAAGTGCATGATGTCAGTTATGGAAGGCCCCTTAGCGATGATGGACAGTGAAGCTGTAGCAGCTGTCTACCAAGAAAGGCCGCCACAATATATACCTGACAAAGCAGCCGCACACAAACACATGAAACAGCTGGTTGATCACCAGATAGGACAGAAAAGGATTGAGAATGAGAAAAGCACGGAAGAAAAAGCTAATGTGTATGAATTAAGCTTTAGCAAGCGCTATAGAAATTAAGTTGATTACATTTGCGCTATATTACAAATATTTTGTTGCTCCGTTATTTATGTTGTGTTCATAGGGAAATGTATAATTTTATTTAATCTAAATAGATGGGGGCGGGAAGATAGATGAGTGGTAATATCACTGGGCAGGCACGCCGACGACACGGGTTCAATCCCGTAGGAGCCCCTAAGGTCGACTCAGCCTTAATCGCTAGAGGGCGGTAGTAACATAAAAAATGAGTAGCAATGGCAACATTGCGATAGTAACCATAGGTTCGGCGGAAGAGACTGGCCACCGTCCGCCGATGTATGGCTTAGCCACCTATGGGCTGCTGGCTACTAAATACGGGGATCAACACCGGACCCTACGGGCGTGAGCCTACGGGTGAAAACCTTTACTTTTACTTTAAATAGATTACTTAAAAGCATTATTCTCAAATCAAGCACCCTCTATATTTAAGCTGTAGCCAAACAGCTTGGATTCAGAATTAAAATATCACGATCAGGGCTTTTTTTGTAAAAAATTTTGCGCCCCTAAATTCGATGATGACCTTTTTTTTCGTCGTCATGGAAGTTTTCAAATCCCTATAAAACACTACGTTTTCTGGGTGATAACCTTTTTTTAGTCACCACATATATTTTTTTAAAATACCAGTCTTCCGATTTTCCGGAACGCCATTTCGCCTCGTTCCGGCACAAAAAAGCCCTGACGATCATCAACATTGTAGTCAAAAGTTTGTTGTTCTTGTTGCCATTACTTTCCTGAATTTGATGTTTAGGAAGCATTTACATTTTCAGGTACTGTCTGGTTGTGGTGTGTTTGACGGAAGTGAAATTCATGAAGCTTCAGCGTACGTCTTACTAATGCTTATGTTTATGTAGAAAATTTAAAATATTTTGGTTTATGATTGATATAACTTTTGAGGAAGATGGAAGTAAATAGTAGACATTGGAGGCTTTATTTTCTTGTCAGGTGTCTGGTTCACTTGAGTCGTGCTAATGCAGACGTTGCAGTTTTTGCTCCAGATGCTGTCCAGATGCATGTTGTGGACCACACAAAAGGGACCCCCATGGAAGATGAGAAAAGGTTACTTTTAAAGAATTTATATTTATGTTTGTTTGTTGTCTTAGTGGGAAAAGCTATTGAAGTGAATTTGCAGCACCAATTATGCTACTTATTAATTTTATTAGATTGGAATTTAAGTTTCAGTAAATCATTCCAATCTGTGAATTTGTTTTGATTGTAATTGATGATTCTCATTATAACAAATCATGGTATAAGTATGCTTTCTTTGTGAGGACTGCATACTTGTGTACTTGTTTCTTCAATTTTATGACATTTAGTTTACTTTTAATATGTGATATTTTAATTTTACTGTGACAGGAATGTCTTGGTAGAGTCGGCGCGTGTCGCCCGTGGAAAGATCTCGCCACTGAGTGAACTCAGGTCATCTGGTTTCGATGCCGTTGTGTTCCCAGGTGGTTTTGGGGCAGCGAAGAATCTGTAAATAACTGCTTGTGGCCTTTCTGCACTTTCAGTCATGCCTTGTTGATTTGATGAAATTTTTATTGAATATTTGTTAGAGGAAACTAACTGATGAACTATTTTGCTATGTCCATCCCTTTGTCAAAGACAAAGTCTCTCAGAGAATGAGAATTAGAGCAGCAGAAAAAATTAAAATCTTTGTAATAATTTATTTTATTTTATTCTATACTTTGAACGGAAAGACTCGAGGTGTATTTACTGTAACTGTTATAAGGGCTTTTTCAGTGATAACGCACGGGAACGGCGTTCCCAAACCTTTTTTGCTAGATTGTATATATAATTATGGATATGTAATAATGCGTTTGGGAATGTAAAGGTACAGT
Source organism: Metaphire vulgaris (assembly GCA_018105865.1). NCBI lineage: Eukaryota > Metazoa > Annelida > Clitellata > Crassiclitellata > Megascolecidae > Metaphire > Metaphire vulgaris. The sequence continues at coordinate 7,903,604 of CM030850.1, forward strand.
GTTCCCACGCCTGTTTTTGTTGATGAGCAAAAAAGGTCATCACCACTTTTCGACACTTCATGACTAAAAATGGCCATCACCACTAAAAAATAAAGTGTCAGAACTTTTTAGGGGCCCTCTGACCAGGGACTCAGAATTTCTCCCGATGACGGCCCTGGAAATGAGTTCCCAAACTTTTTTTCTAGAAGAAAAGGCACTGACTGTTATGGATACAAAAGTTGCTGGAATTTCATTTTACTTGACGTTATTATTTATTTCAAAATCATTTGTTGAGCAAGGCAACATTTCACAAGACTTTAAGACTATATACATCTTAAGGTGAATGTTGAAGTGGATGGATGTGATTTCCATAATAT